>CM021106.1:492328395-492396559 GCA_007115665.2 Sequoiadendron giganteum
AGGGGATTAGGGTTTAGGGGTTGAGGGATTAGGTTTTAAGGGTTGAGGGTTGAGGGTTGATGGATTAAAAGGGTTTAGGGGTTGAGGGATTATGGTTTAAGGGTTGAGGGTTGACGGATTATGAGGGATTAGGGTTTAAGGGTTGAGGGTTGAGGGTTGAGGGATTAAGAGGGTATAGGGGTTGAGGGATTAGGGTTTAAGGGTTTAGGGTTGAGGGTTGAGGGATTAAGAAGGTATAGGGGTTGAGGGATTACGGTTTAAGGGTTGAGGGTTCAAGGATTAAGAGGGTATAGGGGTTGAGGGATTAGGGTTTAAGGGTTGAGGGTTGAGGGTTGAGGGTTGAGGGTTGAGGGTTCAAGGATTAAGAGAGTATAGGGGTTGAGGGATTAGGGTTGACAAAATTTTCACTAAATTGGAAAGCTAGTGGGCCCACTAGCTTGGAAATTCGATGAAATTGGCAACCTAACTTGTCCTGTTATCACCGAGAGACCCCATTTCTTGGAATCATTTTTTCAAACAGGACAAGTTAGGTTGCCAATTTCACCAAATTGGAAGCTAGTTGGCCCACTAGTTTGCCAATTCAGTGAAATTGGCAATGTAGTGGCCTGTTTGAAAAAATGGGTCCAAGAAATGGGGTTTCTTGATGATGTAAATCACCGAGAGACCCCATTTCTTGGACCCATTTTTTGAAACAGGACAAGTTAGGTTGCCAATTTCACCAAATTGGAAAGCTAGTGGGCCCACTAGCTTGCCAATTTAGTGAAATTGGAAATGTAGTGGCTTGTTTGAAAAAATGGGTCCAAGAAATGGGGTCTCTCAGTGATTTACATCATCGAGAGACCCCATTTCTTGGACCCATTTTTTCAAATAGGCAAGTTAGGTTACCAATTTCACTGAATTGCCAAGCTAGTGGGCCCACCGGCTTGCTAATTCAGTGAAATTGGCAATGTAGTGGCCTGTTTGAAAAATGGGTCCAAGAAATGGGGTCTCCCCGTGATTTACATCACCGAGAGACCCCATTTCTTGGACCCATTTTTTTAAACATGCAAGTTAGGTTGCCAATTTCACCGAATTGCCAAGCTAGTGGGCCCACTAGCTTGCCAATTCAGTGAAATTGGAAATGTAGTGGCCTATTTGAAAAAAAATGGGTCCAAGAAATGGGGTCTCTAAATGATCTACATCATTAGGAGACCCCATTTCTCGGACCCATTTTTTCAAATAGGACAAGTTAGGTTGCCAATTTAGTGAAATTGAAAATGTAGTGGCCTGTTTGAAAAAATGGGGTCTCTCGCCCACTAGCTTGCCAATTTAGTGAAATTGGAAATGTAGTTGCCTGTTTGAAAAAATGGGTCCAAGAAATGGGGTCTCTCGGTGATTTACATCACCGAGAGACCCCATTTCTTGGACCCATTTTTTCAAATAGGGCAAGTTAGGTTGCCAATTTCACCGAATTGGCAAGCTAGTGGGCCCACTAGCTTGCTAATTCAGTGAAATTGTCAATATAGTTTCCAATTTCACCCTCTCTCAGGTCTCTCTCTCTCTCCCCTAAACCCTAATCCATATACCCTATAAACTTAACCTTAAACCTTCAACCCAGTGCCATCAACTCTATACCTAATATCTTAAACCCTAATCTCTATACCCTATAAACTTAACCTTATACCTTCAACCCTATACCTTAAATCATAAACCCTACACTCTAAATCCTCATCCCTATACCCTATACCCTAAACCCTAAACATTGTCCCTGAACCCTGAACCCTATAATTAAACACTAAATCCTACATTAAACCTTGTACCCTAAACCTTAAACCCTCAACCCTAAACCCAATACCCTCAACCCTATACCGAATATTCTAATCCCTAATCCCTATACTCTATACAATTAACCCTACACCCCGAACCTTGAACACTATACCTCAACCCTACACGTTCAACCCTCATCCTTATACCCTATACGCTCAACCTTATAACCTAAGCCTTGAACATCATCCCCCAACCCTATACTTAAACCCTAAACCCTACATTCAACCTTCTACACTAAACCCTAAACCCTAAACCTCAATCTGAAACCCAATACCCTCAACCCTATACCCATTATTCTAAACCCTAATCCCTATACCCTATACCCTATACACTTAGACCTATACCCTCAACCTTGAACACTATCCCTCAAACCTCAAGCCTCATCTCTTTACCCTACATCCTCAACCTTATACCCTAAACCATAAACATTATCCCTCAACCCTATACTTAAACAGAAAACCCTACAATCTCAAGTCTTAACCCTATACCTTATAACCTTAACCCTACAACCTAAACCCTAATCCCTATACCCTATACACTTAACCTCATACCCTTAACCCTGAACATTATACCTCAACCCTCAACCATTAAACTTGTACATAAATCCTAAAACCTAAACCATCAACCCTAAACCTAATATCCTCAACCCAATAATATATCCAATATCCCAAACCATAATCCATATACCCTATACACGTAACCTTATACCCTCAACCCTAAACACTATCCCTCAACCCTCAACCCTCAACCCTCAACCCTAAACCCTCATCCATCATCCCTATACCATATACCCTCAACTTTATACCTAATATCCTAAACCCTCAACCTTATTCCCTATACAATTAACCCTATACCTTAAACACTAAACCTGACACTCTCAACCCTCATAGGGGGAGAGAGAAATAGGGGGAGGGAGGGATTGGGGAGAGAGAGAGAGGTTGGGAGGGAAAGAGGATATAAAGATAAGTAGAGAGGGAAGGAGAGGTAGAGATACACGAGAGATAAAGAGTAGATAAGGAAGTATAGATGGAGGAAAAGGTATGGAAGGAGAGAGTTATAGAGAGGGAAAGAGAGAATGGTGAGATAGAGAGGAGAGAGTGAGAGAGAAAGAGGGTGAGGGAGGAGTGAGAGAGAGTGAGAGAGAGAGGTAGAGGGAGGGAGAGGAGAGATAGAGAGTAGATAGGGGAAAAGGTAGGGAGAGAGATATCTAGTGAGAGAGAGAGAGGGCTAGGGGAGATAAAGATAATTAGAGAAAGACAAAGAGGTAGAGAGAAGTAGAGAGAGAATAAGGGAGGGAGAGAATCGATATAGAGAGGTATAGAGAGAGTGGTGGGGAGTGATGGATGGAGAGGTAGGTAGAGAGGTATTAGGGAGATAGAGAGTAGAGAGAAGTAGAGGAGAGGTATGGAGGGGGAGAGAGGGAGGTGAGAGAGAGGTGAGATAGAGAGCAATAGAGAGAGTGTGGTAGGGAGTGATGGAGGGATATGCAGCTAGAGAGGGATAGGTGAGATAGAGAGAAGTAGAGAGAGATAGAGATAGAGGGAAGGAGGGAGGGTGGGTGAGAGAGGAGAGGAAGGGAGAGGTAAAGAGGGATAGGTGAGATAAAGATATGTAGAGAGAGATTGGTGACATATAGAGAAGTGGAGAGTTACAAAAAGGGAAAGAGAGAATGGTGAGATAAAGAGGAGAGAGTGAGAGAGAAAGAGGGTAAGGGAGGAGTGAGAGAGAGAGAGAGGTAGAGGTAGGGAGAGGAGAGATAGAGAGTAGATAGGGGAAAAGGTAGGGAGGGAGACATCTAGTGAGAGAGAGAGAGAGGGATAGGGGAGATAAAGATAATTAGAGAGGGAAGGAGAGGTACAAAGAGAGTAGAGAGGGAATGAGGGAGGGAGGGAGAGAAGCAATATAGAGAGGTGTAGAGAGAATGTTAGGGAGTGATGGATGGAGAAGTAGGTAGAGAAGGATTAGGGAGGTAGAGAGTAGAGAGGGAAGGAGAGGGAGAGGTATGGATGGAGAGAGTGGGAGGTTAGATAGAGAGTAATGGAGAGAGAGTGGTAGGTTGTGATGGATGGAGATCTAGGTAGAGAGGGAGAGGGGATATATATATGTAGAGAGGGAGAGAGGGAGAGAGGGAGAGAGATGTAGTGAGGGAGAGAGAGGTGAGATAGAGAGAAATAAAGAGTGTTTGAAGGAGAGGTAGGTAGAGAGAGGGAAAGAGGAGATAAAGATAAGTAGAGGTGGAAGGAGAGGTAGAGAGATAGGTGAGATAGAGAGAAGTAGAGAGGGAATGAGGGAGGGAGGGAGAGGTGTAGAGAGAGTGGTAAGGTTTGATGGATGTAGAAGTAGGTAAAGAGAGATGGGAGATAGAGAGTAGATAGGGAAGACGAGAGGGATAGAGAAGTATGGAGGGAGAGAGATGGAGGTGAGAGAGAGGTTAGCTAGAGAGAAATAGAGATAATGGTAGGGCTCGATGGAGGGAGAGGTAGGTAGAGAGAGAGAGGGTGGGGGGAAGGAGATAGAGACAAGTAGAGAGGGAAGGTGGGAGAGGGAGAGATAAGTGAGGTAGAGAGAATTAGAGGGAAAAGGAGATAGAGACAGAGAGAGATTTCTTGAGATCAAGGGAGAGAGAGAGTCAGAAAAAGGGATAGAGATAGCGAGAGAGAGGTCTAGAGTGTAAGGGATAAAAATGAGTGAGATAGAGAGAAAAATAATACAATTTTCTAATTACGGAAATTTGACCTCCTGATTATTGAAATTTGACTAAGTTTTAAATTTGTGAGATCTTCCAAAAAGTATAAGAGAGAGAGGGGAGAGAGGGAGGAAGGGAGAGAGAGAGGGAGTGGAGAGATAAAGAGTAGAGAGTAGAGAGAGAGAGAAATATGATAGAAATTGTTGACTACTAAAATATAACCTCCTGATTACTGAAATTTGACATGCTGATTACTGAAATTTGACTAAGTTTGAAATTTTAAAGATCTTCCAAAAACTAGAATTTGCATTATAACTCCTAGAGATCTTAAACCACTATCAAACATCCTGTAAGTATATACATGAAATATAACTTAAAGTATAAGAAAGTAAATGTCCATATATAAATGTCAACTTATACTTAAATGTTTATTTCATGTATATAGTTTCCCTAAAAGATAACAAGAAGAAAGAGACAAAAAAAAGAGAAGAAAATATTTTCAATGTAAACGTTCTCGCATTTTGGAAATATTTTTTTAATTTAAAAAAATGCACATTTTTGAACTCAAAATACGCGCATTTTTTGAAATTTAAACCATAACGCGAGTCCGTTATAATGTGCTCGCATTTTAAAACACCCACGTTAGGCTCAGTCATTACCAAGCCATAACGCGAGCACGTTTTACTATAACACGTTCACGTTTTTGCTATTTCGGGATGAAAAAGTAAGTTGTCCATGAAATTGCTACCCATTTCCATGCACCTGCCCAATTATAGATATTTTTCAATGAACCTATTAGTTAGGACTTTAGTCATAATTCATGTAAAAAATCAATAATAATTATCTATTAAATTAAAAATAAGGCATATCTTATATTAGTGGAAAACTGACAATTTTCTCAATAAACCATTTTCATTTCATCAAATTTGGATTAAAAAAAGTCATCATCCATTTTTTGTCATATCGCTACTTTTTGGACCCCTATGATCCTGCACTCACCCTGAGATATATGTGATTTGGCTATTGTAGAATAAATATCATATCTTGTTTTAAGGGGAGGAAGTTGTAATTTTCATCTCTACTTCTAAGTATGTTATCTTCTTAAAACACTCAATTTCTTAATGGTTGTTTTCTTACACCAAGTGCAACTTTTTTTGTCATTTTCTTTTTTATTTGTTTCCCTTTCCCTTTGTCCTGGCAAGGGGAAGATTTTTGTAGAGCCAATTTGTTGCTCTTAGGCTTAAGCTTTACTTTAAATTTTTGTTTGGCAGGATCCTTCCCTTTTTCCTTAATAGATTGTGGGGTTTCATTAGATTTGTTGATTACTGATGTTTATTACTTAGTTCCTCTAGGTCAAATCTCACCAATAAAGACTATTGTTTCTTTTCTTCCTAAAGTTACTCACAAAACTTATGAAATGTGGTGCCACATAATTAGTGCCCAAAGTATATTATTGCATACATAGTGATGTGAAAAAAAAAAGTAATGATGGCCTAGTTTTGCCAAAATACTCATAATCATTTTTTTATAAAACTTTGTTTTAGTAGTTTTTGTAAGAAGTTTTGAGTGTTTGACTTAAATGATGAAGTTTTAAAGCTCATTTTCTAAAATTTTGTATAACATAAAAAAATGATTTCTTTGTTTTATAAAACAAAATCCTATGTATTCTTTATTTTTTTCTAAAACTAATTTATATGTTTATATTTTTCTTAAACAAAATCCAAATAGACATATAATTGGTCTAGAACAAAGAACTTCCAAAAATAACCATAATGATGTTGATAAATAATAGACTTTAATGTTTGATGTATAGTCTCTAAGTTAATATACTTATCCTAATCATAAATTAATTAATTGATAAAATTTAAAAAATATAAGAAAAAATTAATTGTAATAATTGTAGCTTGAATGGGTAGAATAGTTGGTTAAGGGTCTTGGGTTTGTCTCATTTAACTCCCAAGATCGATTCTCTTTGCTTGAGTTTACTTGGATATTGGCCTTTTTGAAATTGTTTTGTAGCCTTGAGAGATTATATTTGATGAACTTGTCCTTGAGAGATTCCTCTCTGCTTGAGTTTACTTGGATATTGGCCTTTTTGAAATTGTTTAGTAGGCTCGAGAGATTATATTTGATGAACTTGTCCTCGAGAGATTCCTCTATGCTTGAGTTTACTTGGATATTAGCCTTTTTGAAATTGTTTTGTAGCCTTGAGAGATTATATTTGATGAACTTGTCCTCGAAAGATTCCTCTCTGCTTGAGTTTACTTCGATATTGGCCTTTTTGAAATTGTTTAGTAGCCTCGAGAGATTATATTTGATGAACTTGTCCTCGAGAGATTCCTCTATGCTTGAGTTTACTTGGATATTGGCCTTTTTAAAATTGTTTTGTAGCCTTGAGAGATTATATTTGGTGAACTTGTCCTCGAAAGATTCCTCTCTGCTTGAGTTTACTTAGATATTGGCCTTTTTGAAATTGTTTAGTATCCTCGAGAGATTATATTTGATGAACTTGTCCTTGAGAGATTATATTTGAATCATTGGATTAACCTACTAATTTTCCTATGACAAAAAAAATTTCAATTGAAAATGAATTAAAAGCATGAAGTTTCCATAGTCCATGACAATATGAATTAAAACTATGTTCCAATTTTTACATCAATGTTTTAAATTATACTCCATGATCCATCATGATGATGCAATGCAGATAGAGAGAAGAGTGAAAAATGAAGTAGCATACTTGGATAGATAAAAGGATGAGGAGAAAGGGAGGGATAGATGATTCAGAATTCAAAAAATTACAATTCTAAAGATCAAAAAGAAAAGTAGAGGAAAATACAAGACCCTAGAAGAAAAAATCAAAACAAGACATTAGAAAGACAAAATAAAATAAGTTACTTAAATTTATAAGAAGAAAATATTAAATTAAACTAATGCATAATATATAATACAAAATGAAAACTAAATTTATTTCAATATTAAATTAAACTAAATTAAATTAATACATAATAGAGAAACAACTTTGAGAATTTTTATTACAACTTAATTTAATATTAAGAGATTAATATGTATATTGTAATTAAAATATATATGAATTAATTTACATAAAAATTATCTATAATTTTAAAAGAAAGAATATGTAAATAAACTAAAGTATATTTTTAAATGCATGAAAGATATAATTTATATTATGTATTAGTTTGCATTATCTAATAGATAAAATATAATACATAAAAATTATTTCTATGAATGATGGATGCTTGTAAAATACTAATATATATTTTTATTATATAACGGATAGAATAATTATGTATTAGTTTAATTTAGTTTAATGTGTAATATAATAAAAAATAGAAAATAAAAAATTATTTTATATAGATATATAGAAACTAAATATACCATCTTCTAATTTATTAGATATAAATATTAAATATGATATTTACGCTGAAACTAGGTATCCTTGAAAAATATAATATCTAGAATCTGCTATAAAATCCTTTTCAACTAGGTATCTTTCAAAAAATGATGTAAATGGAAAACCAACTCATTGGCAAAAGTGAATGGTCGTAATCACTTTGCCGTTTTACGTGTTGTTAAAGAAAAATGTATATTGGATAAGGAAGGCTTATTTGCATTGAAAAGCCTATACTTGTATTTAAAATTGACACTTTGGTGGGCATGATTATTGGGCAGGAGTCCTGTCGTTATAAAAGTACTTTTGCTTTTATGTTTGATGTGACTCTACTAAACCCTAAATTTGACGGATACTCCGTCATAAATCAATTTAAAAAGGAACGGTTAACCAGTCAACATTGCTGTTCGAAAGTTGGGACAATAAATAAATCTACATTTGCCTTAGGCCTACTCTTTTAAATTTGTTTTTACCGTTTGTTCAAAAAACTTCCAATCATTGCCAACTTTAAAAAATAAAAAATAAAAAATTTCTAACCATTTGATAGTTTTGCAAAATAATAATAAAAAATCTTTGTAGTTTGAAAATAAAGTAAACGTGGGATATGATGGGTATGAGCTTTCTGCTTTTGTTTTTTATAGTTAGGTTTAATGTCAAATTCACACCAATTTTCAATTTGATATTTGTTTAGTTAGTTGAGAGTAATAGAGAAAGGTATTTATTTTATCAATATATTTTAGGATAAGATTTCGGTTTGATTAAGATACAATATAAGTATAATTTATTTTAGTTTATAAAGATAAGTATTTTGAGATTCAATTGTTTTAAGTGTTTTTATACTAATATAAATGTATTAGATATATCATTTTAGAACTATTTTATTTAATTCAATAATTCTTTTGTTTTGTTTTTATTTTTTAAATTTGTATATTTACTAATAAATATTTATTATTTAATATGAAAACAAGCATCAAATTTAAATTAATAGATTTTTATATACTCAATTTTGATATATAGAAAAATAATTAAAAAATATAAATGAATTTCTACTCTTTTTCTATATAATTTGATTATTATAGATTAAATAACAATTTAATTTAAAAAGAAAACATTTGATCTTTTAGAAAGATAAGTTAAACCTAAGATAATTTAATCATTGTCCTTATTATAGCATTGCTATTTATTCTTATGAACTTAATTCGATCATTTACCCCAATTCACATTGAGCTTATAAAAGATAAACTAATCTTAAGATAATTTGATCATTGTTGTTATTATAAACTTAAGTTGATCTTTTACCTTCATTAACATTTAGCTTATCAAATTAAGTCAACATGTTTGAGCAAAATATTTGGCATGACTTGTCTAGAATTATAAATAAATGATCTCCCTTGACGTGGCACTGAATTCGTCTGTTCGCATGTCCTTTGACTTTCGTGTCACATTTTCTCTGGGATCCCGACGAGATGGAATACATACGAATTTTCCAACATTATAAAAGATAGCCAGTGCGAACAACGTTTGCTCTGGAAGAAGAAGCGATTGGCTTTTCTGTAAGTGTGGCCAGATCTTCATGTCGACCTTATCAATGGTAATTCGAATTCAGTCGATTGTATTTATATTGTGTTTTATCTTTATTTCTGAGCTCAAAGCACATGAATGCCTCCAAAAGTGCGGAGAGATGCACATTCCCTATCCCTTTTCAATTGCAGGTAAAGGAAAGAGATGTGGTCTGCCTGGTTTTGAAATCAACTGCACATACAATGAGAGTTTTGGAACTACACAGCCGATTCCCTTTCTGTCCATTCCTTCTGGGCAAGTGCAAATTTTGAATTTCTCTCATGATCATCTCCTCATTAACGCAACCCAATTTCTGGCTTCCACATCCAAATGTTTAGGCCAGGCAAATATCACAGAAATCACCATTTCTGCTGAAGGGCGATTCCATCTTTCTACCCAGAACAAATTTGTTGTAGTTGGGTGTGAAACGTTGGGTATGTTTGGCAAGTTTGATAGGGGTAGTTACACTTCTTTGGGTGGATGCTTATCCGTCTGTCCTGATTCTCCCACTTTTTCCAGCTGCAATGGGGATGGTTGCTGCCAAACTTCTGTGCCTTCAAACTACACAGATTATGTCATCTCTGTAACGAATCTCTCGTTATCACAAAATAACTACGAGATAACATGTAATTATGCTGGAATACTTGATCAAAATAGTTGGGGTTTGATTTCTAAATCAAATACCCCCAACTTGAACTATGCATATGCTTACATAAGTTTGAATTGGAGCATTCCAAATGATACATGCACCTCAGCTAAAATGAAGGGTTCATATCAGTGCGTTTCGGAGGCAACGTGCAATGATCTAGGATGGGGTTATCTATGCAATTGTAAGCCTGGTTTCCATGGAGATGGGTACTTCAATGGCACTCGTTGCATAGGTATTGTGTTTGTGTTCTAGATCTATTTCCTTTAAGATTTTGAGGAGTCACTTGATGTTTTCAAGTTTAAATTTCATATTTTGTTTCCGACATTTGCAGATATCGATGAATGCTCAGATCCTAGTCTAAATGACTGTTACCCTTCGTCAAAGGGAGGGAGATGTGAAAATACAAAGGGCTCTTACAAGTGCTTTTGCGCTAGAGGCCATGGAGATGGCACCGAAGAAGGCACCCGTTGTTCTGCAAGAATGTTTCAGACTTTACCAATTGCCATAGGTACATTCTTTTGCATTATTGGACAGTTGTATGATGTTTTCTAAAGTTTAAATGTTAATCTTGTTTTGTATTTTGTTTGTATTTTGGAGTCCAGGAGTATGTGACGCTAGTGGCTGTGCTTATCGGAGGGGGTGTTGTGTTGTTGATTTTGAAGCGTAGAACAGAAAGACTTTTCAAGCAATACAACTTTCGCCACAATGGGGGAGCTCATTTGCAGAAATTAATTTCATCACAGGCAGATGGAGTGAAAATCTTTTCCTTAGATGAGGTTGAGAAAGCAACCGAGAGTTTTTCTCCAAGTTTAATCTTGGGATCCGGTGGTTATGCCACGGTTTACAAAGGCACTCTTTCCGATGGGATTCTTGTGGCTATCAAGAAAGCTAATTCAAAACAAGTTGATTCCAAAGATATCAAAGAGTTTATCAATGAAATTGTTATTTTGAATCAAATAAACCACAAAAATGTGGTGAAATTGTTTGGTTGCTGCCTAGAGACTCCTGTCCCTTTATTAGTGTATGAATATATTTCCAATGGGACTCTATTTGATCATCTATACTGTGACAAATATGAGCACCGTCTTCACTGGGAAAACCGCCTCCGGATCGCTATAGAAACTGCAGAAGCATTGTCATACTTGCATTCTGCTGTGTCAACACCTATTGTGCACAGAGATGTGAAATCTTCCAACATTCTTTTGGATGATGCATATACTCCCAAAGTTACAGACTTTGGATTGTCTCGCCTGGTGCCAACGGACCAAACACACATCACCACACTTGTGCAAGGAACATTGGGTTATTTGGACCCTGAATACTTTCAGACAGTTCAGCTGACAGAGAAAAGTGATGTCTACAGCTTTGGAGTTGTGTTGGTGGAGCTTTTGACAGGGCTGAAACCTGTTTCCTTTGAAAGAACAAAGAACCAGAGCAACTTGGCCATTTATTTCCTCAATACAATGAAGACGAAGGATCTCACTGAAATCTTAGATTCTCGGCTCACTGTAGAGGAGGCGGGGAGTAAGGAATCGATGGCGAAAGTGGCGAATTTAGCTAAAAACTGCCTGAGCGTGGAGGGGGAGAAGAGGCCGACAATGAAGGAGGTTGTTCAAGAGCTGCTGTGGATCAAGGGAGGAAGGGAAGGGGGAAGGCGGGGCCCGCAGTTGAATTCTGATGCTGCTTGAAGAAGAATTGTTTTCTCTTAAAGTGAATGAGGACCAGACAATTGAAACGAGGCACCTATAACCCACACGCTATCATTTGAAGAATTTTTATTTTCATTGTTAAATTAATGCTTCAATGGTTACCAGGCCATTGTCTGTAAAACTTTTTTGTGGCTGTCGTACAGCTATGTGTGATAAAATTATGTAGCTTTTAATTCAAACAGACCAAAACTCATGAATGGACTCTGATCAAACGTGGCGCCCAACGGTAACGATTCCTTCCAAACTATTTGGCATTCGTCCACACCATTCTTTCACCACCTTTTATAAATATTATCTCTTCAATTAAGAAAGTGATAGATCAACTGCTTTCAAATTTCTTAGCACGATGGGTGCCTGAATTGTTGGATGATCGATTGAAGGAATTTTTTTTCATTTACAAAGTAAGTGGTGCCATTTGAAATCATACACGGTGATTTATGTAAATTTCTTTGCGAATATTCGTTAGACAGCCATAGGTTTGGTGGACCGTCACCCTTCAACAATCCCACCCGCGAATAGAACGTAGGCCACATACAGTACGGCGTCCACCCTAAATTCTTTGAACTTTATGGAATAAATCCGTTATAGATGCACTGCCACATAAAAACAAACAATTCTTTTTTGTTTTAGTAGGGGGAGAGGAGGGAGTTACCGGCCCCCATCCAATAAACGTCACCTCCGTGCTCACTTCATCTTTCAAATTTTTTTTAACTTTGATCTAATACAAAATTTTATTTGAACAAATAAAAAATTACAACAACATCAATAGCTGCTCATAAAACGATGAGCAACTCACCAAACATAATAGACAGCTAAACATGCTTTTTCATTTATAAATAAAGTCAACTTGCACATAAAAAGGCTCATTTACAATTTAATTTAAAACATGTACTGTTACAAATACCATCACTTGCAATATTTTATCCCTCATTACTTTTTATATTTACAACTACACATGCACACTTAATGGTGCTTTACATGACATTATCACAATCTCCTATTAACTCTATGGGATTTCAAATGCACAGTCTTCCACACACTCCTTGGCATATATATGTATTTACTCCATTTCTTGTAGGTACCTGCACAATTAAATACAGGTGTAAGGCTCCCAAAATAAACATCAAATCCAAATATAATGCAAAATTAATTCATATCATCTCTAAAAACCTATGTAACTGGCATGTACAAATTGAAATGTTCAAACAAATTGAAATTTCAAACTCAACAACTAAATTGAATGCATTCAATTGTCACATTCGAATTCCTAAATAAGAGGGGGAAAACAGCCAGTGTCTCTGCAGAATTCAGAGCATCGACAAACATCCTCTGCACATTCCTCTACAATTTCAGGTTGGTACTTCATACATTCTACTTATAGTTATTTTCATGAACTGTGCATTTAACATTTATATTTATGCAGTGTCTTCTTACTTTCATGAACTATGCATTTAACATTTATATTTATATTTATGCAGTGTCTTCTTACCTTCATGAACTGTGCATTTAACATTTATATTTATATTTATGCAGTGTCTTCTTACTTTCATCAACTGTGCATTTAACATTTATATTTATATTTATGCAGTGTCCTCTTACTTTACTCTATAAGTAAATGAAGGGTTCTTTTGTTGTCTTTATAAGATGTGCAAAACAAATTCTCCTAAGTTTTGCATCAATTCTTTTATATCGTTTACTATGTTTCCTTTGGCTATCCAATACAACAGACTACCATTTGAATACGTTTCATTTGGATGTCCAATACAATAGACTAGCATTTGTCACATTATGTGTCTCTTGTTCATTCAGCAAATCGATATATATGTGTGTATCCTTTGACAATGCAAACGATGGTACTGGTAAATCATTTTCTTCTGCATCTTATTGAATTTGTAAAGGAATGTGTACAATGTTATACCTATAAAACACACATTAAGCAGTGCCTTTCAAATTGTAAATGAATCTGCACAATGTTTTATACATTCATTTACAAATTATGTGTCTGTTGTCTCTTGTTCATTGAGTAGATTGATATATATGTCTATTTCCTTTAACTATCCTTTGAAAATGCAAACAATGGTACTGGTTAATCATTTTCTTCTGCATCTTTCATGACCCATGAAGGGTTTATTCGATGATTGAAAAATTATTACTACTTGTTTATGAAATATATCATTCCTCTTACATGCATTTTCACTGTGTTCTATTTGTTTTTGATGAGTCATGGTGCTATTTTTTTCTCCCACATTGCATGTATGTATGCATGCACATACATACATACATACATACATACATATATGCATGTATGCATGTATGTATATATAAAAATGTTTGCCCATGTTGTGAGGTAACAACAAACATCATTCTCCTTTCAAAGTGTATGTATGTATGTATGCACATATATACATACATACATACATACATACATACATATACATACATATATATATATATATATATATGTATGTATGTATGTATGTATGCATATTTATATATGTTGGTGTTTTACATGGAGATCTTTTTGGGATTAAATGATTTCCTCTCCTTGTTTGTATCATGATTTTGTCTACAAAAATGATAGGGGAATTTCGTGGGTTTGAGCACATGTCTGCACAAAATGATTAATAGTCTGCATCAACCTTTTTTATAAAAAACCATGTGAATACGACCATAAATCAGCAAACCCATTTAGTATACACCATTTTTGTGAAAACCCTTGCTTTGTTTTTCCAAATACGGGTTTATTTTGGGGTTAAATGATTAAATACCACCTGGTAAAGTCGACTGTCTCATGATATTATCTCCACAAATGATGAGGAATTGCATGGGTTTCAGCACATGTCTGCAAATTAATCTCATGAAACCCTTGCTTTGAACATTGATGGAAAAGAATGGGGTACCCACCAAAAGAAACATTAGTCATATGCTTAAGTCGGACCCCAAATGAAGATTAATTAGGGTGTAATGTGTTTGGTGTCTACTGCTAAAGTAAGGAGATTAATATGTAGGAAGTAAGGATATTAATATGTAGGAGTGATTTTTAATAGGCATCAATTTGATTTGAAAATGAATTTTTAAGGTGCCAACGTGAATTAGACCCATTGACTTTTGAGCGGATTTGAATGATATAATAGTTTTCTACTTTTCACTGTATATCAGTCTAATTATATGTCTAGGATCATAATTTTTGACTCTTTATGGCTTACAATGTACAGGATCAGTGGCAATCATGGCACCAGGGCAAAAGAGGAAATGACCGTCTCAGAGGCGCTCGATTAGAGTACCTCGTGGAGTGACATTCAATGTTCCAGATGTTTTTGATGAAGAGACACCATGAACATGAACAAGGAAGTTATTTATGAAAATGCACAATAGACCAATGAAAATGATGGTTTTGAACATGATGTTCATAATTCTGAGGTAGAAATGGAACCGCCACCTACCGACCATGTGACAACCCGAAATATGAGCATGAAAAATTGGTCTATGGATGACATGGAAAAAGCCATTGCAGATGTTGAGGACAAGTGAATGTCAATTAGAGGTTCAGCAATCAAATGGAGAATCCCGCCTAGCAGTTTGCGGGCATGGCTCAATGGTGTGACATCCACAGAAAAAAGGGGGCCTTGAACAATCCTAACTGACGAAGAAGAAGCTGAAATTGTGCAGTGGTGTAAAGATATGGCTAATATTGGCCATGGCCTTCAAGTGTGACAACTTAAGTCAACGGTGGCCCAAATGGTTGGAGTAAGGCCTAACCTATTCACAAATGGGATAGCAGGGAGGTCATGGTGGGTTGGGTTTCGTCAAAGGCATCTCGATCTAACTATTCGAGCACCCGAATGAGTGGACACAGATCAAGCTATAATGCTACGCCTAGAAATAGTTTCTTCATTCTATGATAACTTGGAGGAGTTGTACAACAAACATAATTATGGGCCCAACAAAATATGGAACTGCGATGAAACAGGTGTGCAAGCTGGCAGAAATTGTGCAATGAGAGTTATTGCAAAAATAGGGACGAAATGTGTTCCACAATTGATTGCTAAAATCAGAGAATGGATCACTGTTCTAGCTTGTGTTTGTGCAGCAAGTCAAGCTATACTTGGTTACTATTTGTTCAAGTCCAAAAGGAACATTAAAAACTATATTGTTAACTATGAGCCAGGGGCATGTATGGCAATCCAAGAGCATGCTTGGATGACCAAATAATTATTTGTGGAATGCTTAAAACACTTTGCAAGAAATGTCCCAGGAGGGGTCTCACCATCCAACAGACAACTTCTCATCTTTGATGGTCATGGCAGCCATGTTGCATTCAAAATGATTGAAGAAGCAAAGACTATGGGAATAGATCTACTCACACTTCCAGCACATTGTAGCCACAAATTGCAGCCCCTTGATGTTAGTGTGTTCTCACCATTTAAGAACTACTTCAAACAAAAAATGAGTATATGGCTCTTTGAAAATCCTCAACTTGACATTGGAAGGGTAGAGTTGGAAACACTTGCCAGCAAAGCTTTTGCACAAGCTTTGACCTCTAATAACATTGCAAGTGGTTTTCGAAGAACGGGGATTTGGCCATTAAATAGACATGCAGTTGAATTCGATATGGGGCCAAGCCAAGCTTTCGTGATTGACGAGGAAGGAGCCACATTGGGAGTAGAAACAAAGGGTGATACAGCTGATGATGAGGCATAGTTCATGGCAACGAAAACATGTTTGAGGATAGTTGGTTGGAACGAGGATCAGATTGGATAATTTGTGGACACCTTTTCTGCAAGCATAGCCCCAAATCCAACAAATGAAGAAGGATATTTCCCAGAAAACAATGAGACAACATAAATTGAGACAACTGCAAATGAAGAGAGTCTCAATCTACCATCTGAATTTCAAGATGCAGCTTTGAACCTAGGGGTACATCTCAATTTCAGTCAAGTGGATGAAGGGTTGTCCATGCCATCACCACCAGATGTTGATCCTGAAGATGTCATCCATTACTTCACAACTGGGAGAAATTGGGAGGCTGAAAATGATGATGATGGACTCGAAGGTAATGACTCAAGTGACAAAGAGGCTGACTATGTGCTATGCACAGAAGTCAATGATCAGCAACCAACAGGCAGGAGAAGCAGTTTTTTGTAACTCCCAATGAAAAAGGTGCACCAATCATCTAATACAGTCACAATGGGGTCCTACGCCTTAGTAGGCAGTCTCAAATTTTGACATCAAATGATTTCTTCAATTTACTGAATGAACAAGAGGCACATAAATGAAGAAACCAAGAATTGCAGCAAAGGAAAAGGGAGAAAATAGCTGAAAAGACGGTAGAAAGAGAAGCAATCCTCGTAGAGAGGGAGGCCAAGAGATTGGAGCATGCTGCAAAAAAACAAAAAATTGCAAAGGAGAAGTTGAGGCAGTGACAACAAAAGGAGCTTGAAAGGGAGCAAGCAAATATTGCTCGACAGTTGAAGGAAAACCAAAAGCAGGCAGAAAGAACTGAAAGAAACAGAAGTAAGAGTACTCCTACAACTTCTCTTCCAAGTCAACATCTGATTTTAAGGGACATGGTTAACATTTTGGCTCCAGCCTTTGCTGCTCTTAGTAGCGTACAAAATGGGTCTTCTGAAGGCTACTCTCCACAGTTACAACTCACTCCAGAGGCAAATCATGCATTGCTTGCTTGTATCGCAAGTGCCATACAAAACAATCTGCAGTCCTTAACATCTTCTCTAGTTGATGCGGAGTAAGTTGACCCCCAAGGACACACCACTTCTTAGTCAGATATGTGGATGTCTGATTATGATTTTTGATTGTGAAATTTTTGACCTCGAAGTGTGCTAGAGTATTTTTTGTTCAACCAAATGCTAGTCTATTGTATTGGACAGCTAAAGGATACTACTGTCTAATTTTGTAGAACTGAAAGGTAGTTTATGGTCAGCTATATACTTTGATATATGCCACTGTCTTTTTTGTAAGACTGAAGACTCCTTGTCTTCTTTCCAACTTTTCAGTCATCATGTTTATGGTGTCTTAATCATGTTTAAAGTTAATGATATATGCTTTTCTGATTCGAAATCGATTTTGTGTTGGTTGTATTCATCTATCATTTTGTTGGGTATGTGTTTGTTGTATTCATCTAACAAACATTGTTGAAAATATAAATATATAAAAATTATATATGTGTACACATATAAGTATATGCATACATATATATATTACTATACATGTATATGTAGCATATCCATAAATTGTAACTGTAAGTGTAAGTGGAAATCAATCTAATTGTAAATTGTAAGTGTGATTTTACAATGAATAAGAAAAATGAACATCATATATAATCACAATGTCTACCAGGTCACAACCAAAGTATACATGCTCTTATAATTTGACATGCTCTTTACAACCTTCCTAGTTGTGTATACATGCATACATATATGTAAATATATATATATATATGTGTGTGTGTGTGTGTGTGTGTGTATATGTATATATGTATGTATGTATATGCATACATACATACACTAGTACATATATGCATACATACATATGTGTACGTATGTATACACAACTAAGTATATGCATACATATATGTATACATCTATATGCAGCATATCCATAAATAAATATATTTGAAATTATAAAATTTTCAACACCTACACTTGGAAATCAATCTAATTGTAAATTTAAAATGTAAGGTTACAATGAATATGAAAAATGAGCATTATAAATGAAGACTATGTCTACTGGGTCACAGCCAAAGTAAAGTCTTGAAAGACTTTACCTGAAATGTTATCTTGCAATTTGACATGCTCTTTAAAACCTCCTAGCCATTTTACATGCCTACTAGAACAAACAAATATAATAGAACAAACAAACATGGACAATAGTTATTGAAATAAATCAAAAGACATACTAGTTACAGAACAATATATAAAAATAATTGAAACATAGAGCCATTTGAACAAAAAATCCTTAATTATTTGGTGTGTTGACAAACACATTTACCAATCTACCCAACCTGAACATTGTAGCACCACCTCTCCGTGTTCTCTCGTGCTTGCAAGAAAATATTTACAACCACGGGTAGTCACAACCGAGGCTAGTAACATACAAACATCATACAACATTTGAAATAATGCATGTACAACAACACATAATTAATCAAGTTCAACATATTATAAATTCCATATGTATACCAAGATTTATTCAACTTATATTCATTATTTCTCATCAACCTTGGATATATAAGGAATGTGCAAAGGATGCCATTGAATGGTCTATAGTATGGAGAGGATATTACTAGGTGAGATTAATTGTGAATGTCGTTGGGTGATGTCCCTCTTATTTATAAATTTGAATCCAACAATTGAATGCATTCAATCTGATTGTTGTGTTTCAAATTTTAATTTGTAGCTACCACTTACGTAGGTTTTTAGAGATGATATGACTGAATTCTGCATTATATTTAGATTTGATGTTTATTTGGGTAGCCTTATATATCTGTGATTTATTGCATGTTTGTATGCATGCATACAGTCATACAAACATAAGCATACATGTAAACCTTCATAGAAACACAAACATACATGCATGCATTCATATAATCATATACATACATATACATTGCAGAAAATCTCTGATATACATTACAAAGCCCAAAAAACACCTAAATGTGTCACTATTAACATTGCAAGGCAGTAATAGTTCAAGAAATAGTAAAAAATAACACATAATCCCAACAAGACATGGGATGGTACAAACTCTGCGATGGTCTATGGGGGCATAATTTGTTACTACCTTGGGCCGTATCATAATCGATGCTCCCATAGTGACGACTTACGAAATTGGCAAGGGATAAGAACCTATTACGTGAACTTACTCAACTACTTGGCAGAAATGGCGACAGTTAGAATGCCAGATCCCTCATCCCAAAAAGCATGTGAAAAATCAGGATTGGATTCACATGTGCGAAATCATAAGGACCGATTTACATTGGATTTGGTATGGCCTGAATCGATAGCTTGATTCTCAAGCAATCCTTATCGTTATAGGATTAAGGCTATTAATAGAGGGACAATATGTTCTCCATTTCTACCTCTTCACAACAGCTCCAAGTTTGCCAAGAAAAGCAGGATGGTATTCATGTTCGGAGTTGATTGCCATTGCACTAAGGAGCCACTAATGGCCTAGTGCAAAAGGTTTTTTAACATTCTAGACCTAGCAATAAGGAATGCAATAGTTGACTTGGTATCTATGGTTTTGTCTCTTGATCAGAACTGCTGCGATGACCAATTCTAGGAGGTCATACTATGCGCATTAGTGGACATAACTGAGGCTAGGGAAGTCGTGGTTGAGCGGCTCGACAGATTCATACAAATTGGTAACGTTGAGGCAGTAGCCAATTCCATTATGAACCTAAGCGCAGATGGCTGGGTGAGCTTCCTCAAGTACTATTTTGACCCAGTAATACTGAATATGGCAACTGATGATTCAGAAAATGATGAGGAGGAAGTGGAATTCGACGAGGATGATGTGGATGAAGATGTTGAAAGTGCCCGCCAGGTTGCAACTGATAGTTTTCGTATTGATGCATGGGAAGTATTTAGAGCAGGAGTCAAAAATTCCAACATAGATGCCTTCTCCAACTTCATGTGATCCAACTTGGCTTGGCTCAATGGGGTCCGCTTGGAACAGTTGACTAGGATTGGAGACATCCTCGCAACAATTTTTTTGTTGATAGAATGAGCGGGGTTTGTAATCTCATTCTTAGATTGTAAAAGCTAAATCTGAATGTACATGGGAGTTACCCCCTTTGGTAACACTTATCTATAAAATTGCTAAAAAAAAAAACATTTAAATAAAACTATTCTATCATCCAAATCCATTGAAAAGTCAATGGGTCTAATTCACTTTGGCACCTTAAAAAATCAATTTCCTGCCTATTAAAAATCACTCCTACATATTAATCTCCTTACTTTAGCACCGAACACCAAACACATTACACCCCAATTAATCTTCATTTCAGGTCCGATTTAAGCATATGACTAATTTTTTCTCGGTGGGCACCCCATTATTTACAATCATTTTACTGCTCCCGCTCTGTCGAAGGTTCTCACGATGATGGAAGGTATATAGGATATATATATGTGCATACATACATACATAAATTCATAAATATATACATACCTTCATAAATATATATATGTATGTATGTATATGCATACATACAAACATACATACATTCATATATATATATATATATGTATGAATGTATGTGCATACATACATACATACATACATACATACATACATTCATAAATATATGTATGTATGTATGTATGTATGTACATATAGACATACGTATATATATGTATGCATATATGTGTGGACATACATACACACACATATATATATATGTATGTATGTGCATACATACATACATGCATACATAGATATATATATATATATATATGTATATATACATACATATATATATGTATATATATACATATGTATTTATGTATGTATTTATGTATGTATGTGTATGTGCATACATACATACATACATACATTTGTTTGAGCATATTGATATAGATGTCTATCCTTTTCAAAATGCAAACGATGGTACTGGTTAATCATGTTCTTCTACATTTTATTGAATTTTTAAAAGAATGTGTACAATGTGCATACATACATATAACCCCAAAAAAATGAGTATTTGAAAAAAAAAAGCAAGGGGTTTCACAAAAAATGGTGTATGATAAATGGGTTTGCCGATACATACATACACTTTGAAAGGAGAATGATGTTTGTTGTTACCTCACACCGTGGATAGACAATGTGGGAGAAAAAGAATAGCACCATGACCTAACAAAATCAAATAGCACACGACGAAAATGAGTGTAAGAGGAATGATATAATTCATAAACAAGCAATAATAATTTTTCAATCATTGAATAATTATAAACCCTTCACAGGTCATGAAAGATGCAGAAGAAAATGATTAACCAGTACCATTGTTTGCATTTTCAAAGGATAGTTAAAGGAAACAGACATATATATCAATCTGCTCAATGTACAAGAGACAACAGACACATAATTTGTAAATGAATGTATAAAACATTTATAATTCGAAATACATTGCTTAATGTGTGTTTTATAGGTATAACATTGTACACATTCCTTTACAAATTCAATAAGATGAAAAAGAAAATGATTTACCAGTACCATTGTTTACATTGCCAAAGGATAGGCAAAGGATACACACATATATATCGATTTGCTGAATGAACAAGAGACACAGAATGTGACAAATGCTAGTCTGTTGTATTGGACAGCCAAATGAAATGTATTCAAATGGTAGTTTGTTGTAGTGGACAACCAAATGAAACATAGTAAACGATATAAAAGAATTGCTACAAAACTTAGGAGAATTCGTTTTGCACATCTTGTAAATACAATAAAAGAACCCTTCAATTACTTATAAAGTAAAGTAAAAAGACAGTGCACAAATATAAATGTTAAATGCACAGTTGATGAAAGTAAGAAGACATTACATAAATATAAATGTTAAATGCATAGTTCATGAAAATAACTATAAGTAGAATGTATAAAGTACCAACCTGAAAATGAGTGTAAGAGGAATGATATAATTCATAAACAAGCAATACTAATTCTTCAATCATCGAATAATTATAAACCCTTCACGGGTCATGAAAGATGCAGAAGAACATGATTAACCAGTACCATTGTTTGCATTTTCAAAGGATAGTTAAAGGAAACAAACATATATATCAATCTGCTCAATGTACAAGAGACAACAGACACATAATTTGTAAATGAATGTATAAAACATTGCACAGATTCATTTACAAATTGAAAGATACTGCTTAATGTGTGTTTTATAGGTATAACGTTGTACACATTCGTTTACAAATTAAATAAGATGCAGAAGAAAATGATTTACCACTACCATTGTTTGCATTGCCAAAGGATAGACAAAGGATACACATATATATCAATTTGTTGAATTAAATAGGGACACAAAATGTAAAATGCCAAATGCTAGTCTGTTGTATTGGACAGCCAAAGGTAACATAGTAAATGATATAAAAGAATTGCTGCAAAACTTAGGAGAATTCGTTTTGCACATCTTGTAAAGACAACAAAAGAACCCTTCATTTACTTATAAAGCAAAGTAAAAAGAAAGTGCATAAATATAAATGTTAAATACACAGTTGATGAAAGTAAGAAGACACTGCATAAATATAAATGTTAATTGCACAATTCATGAAAATAACGGTTGGTATAATGTATAAAGTACCAACCTGAAAATGAGTGTAAGAGGAAGGATATATTTCATAAACAAGCAGTAATATTTTTTCAACCATCAAATAATTATAAACCCTTCACGGGTCATGAAAGATGTAGAAGAAAATGATTAACCAATACCATTGTTTGCATTTTCAAAGGATAGTTAAAGGAAATAGACATATATATCAATCTGCTCAATGAACAAGAGACAATAGACACATAATTTGTAAATGAATGTATAAAACATTGCACAGATTCATTTACAATTTGAAAGACACTGCTTAATGTGTGTTTTATAGGTATAACATTTTACACATTCCTTTACAAATTCAATAAGATGCAGAAGATGGGTTTGCCGATTTATGGTCGTATTCAGATGGGTTTTCTATAAAATGGTTGATGGAGACCATTAATCGTATTTTGTAGACATGTAGTCAATACCCACGAAATCCCTCATCGTTTCTGCAAGCAATACCATGATACAATTGACTTTACCAGGTTGTATTTAATCATTTAACCCCAAAAAAACCCAAATTTGGAAAAACAAAGCAAGGGTTTTCGCCAAAATGGTGTATACTGAATTGGGTTTGCTGATTTATGGTCGTATTCAGATGAGTTTTTTGTAAAAAGGTTGATGGAGACCATTAATCATTTTTTGCAGACATGTGGTCAAAACCCACGAAATTCCTCACCATTTCTAGAGCCAATATGATGATACAATAGACTTTGTAAAGTCATATTTAATCATTTAACCCCAAAAGAACCCGTATTTGGTCCAACAAAGCAAGGGTTTTCGCAAAAATGGTGTATACTAAATTGGGTTTGCCGATTTATGGTCATATTCACATAGTTTTTTGTAAAAAGCTCGATGTAGACCATAAATGGTCATTTTTGGCAGACATGTGGTCAAACCCACAAAATTCCCCTATCATTTCTGCAAACAAAATCATTAAACAATCTACTTTACCAGCCTAAAAGCGCGGTGGAAATTTAGGAGAGGAAATCATTTAACCCCAAAAAAACCCATGTGTAAAACAAGAGCACCATGTCCCAACAAAAACAAATAGCACACGACGAACATGCGCCTAAGAGGCATGATTTATTTCATAAAGAAGCAGTAATAATTTTTCAAACATCGAATAAACCCTTCACGGGTCATGAAAGATGCAGAAGAAAATGATTAACCAATACCATTGTATGCACTTTCAAACGGGCATGATGTTTGATGTTACCTGCTAACCCAAGGGCGCGTGCGTAGCCGTGGAGTGCAGTCATCGCTACCGTCCATCGCTATGAGAACCTTCGACAATGCGGGAGTGGTTAAATGATGGTAAATAATGGGGTGCCCACCGGAAAAAACATTAGTCATATGCTTAAATCGGACCCTAAATGAAGATTAATTGGGGTGTAATGTGTTTGGTGTCTGGTGCTAAAGTAAGGAGATTAATATGTAGGAGTGATTTATAATGGGCAGGAAATTGATTTTTTAAGGTGCCAACGTGAATTAGACCCATTGACTTTTGAGTGGGTTTGGATGATAGAATAGGTTTTTTTAAATGTTATTAGTCACATATTTATGTGTTTTTTTAAAATTTTATTGGTGGGTTTAGGTGGCGGGTACGGAGACTTTAGGTGGCGGGGACTGAACGACACCTCTAAAAGGTGTCTTTTTGACCACCTTGCACATATCCAATGCTCCCGCATTCTAACAAATTTCCCAAAAGCCAAAAGCTTAGTTATAAGCTCTTAACTCGTAGGCGAAAAAATCTCATAATTTGTTTTTCCGATTCGACATACGGTTCACATTCTATTGTTGCGCGAAGTTAGCGCTGGTGGATACTAGGTCCTCTCCCCTACTCGGGAGCCCATTGTGAAGTATTGTAGCCTTAATAATTATTTTTCCTTATAATAAATATTAGTATAGATATCTCAAATATTTCTATCTAGAATATTATAGAGATATTAGTAAATTTATTGTATTTTGTTTTGGTTTAAATGTAGGTTTGTGAAAGGATTTTTGTATTTGTGGAATTGCTTTAGTATGCATAATTAAACTTAGATCTATAGATATGAATGAATAGAAATTGGTGAAGGTATTGATTATGTCTCATCTCATTGTAGCTATGTCTCAAGTGAGATCATGTATATAGACATTGTTTGGGAACTTGCTAAGAAAGGATCAACTCCCCTTTGCTCAATGAACTAATTCAACAACTTTGAACAATGATTGAAGACAATGGACAAGCATGTAGTATACCTATAATGATGATGTAACCTGATGAATGCTCACATGATTCTCTTAAATAATCTAAATGAATTAGGATTAGTCCTCAAATACACCATCCTAATGTGCAATTTGAAATAAGTTGCACTTTAATTGATTCATTTCAAACACTAAGGAAAGGAACATGGACCCAAAAAAAATTGGAGTTCAAATCCACACAATTGGAAATGGCTTGGATCAATTTTGTACCCATGGATCTAAACTGCATTAATTAATGACTAGAAGTGGAGTTAGATTTAGATAGTTGGGCTAAGTGGCAATGGGGACATGTTAGGATAAGATTATATACCAACTCGCACAAAATATGTCATGTTCAAAACTAGTCAATGCATAAGGAAAACCTAATCATCATGGGCCAATAAAATAAGGGAAAAGGAAATGAGTAGGCAATTTTCACCCTTATATGACCATAGGTGCTATTAAAAACATAATCAATAGAAAAGAGGAGATATTTGTGATAGCTTGAAAGAAACCTACATAAGTGTTTATCAAGCTAAACTTTTATAGTTCTTTGAGGTATAATTTAAGCATATGTGGTACTACATTCTATTAGTGTAAATAGAATAATTATTTACCTAGTTAGCTAATCATCTTTCTAGGATTGAACTATTCACACCTAGCTTAAGTTTACTTAGGTTTCTTTTTCTTTTGTCTCACTTCATATGGTTGAGACATGTGTCCTCATGATTTGAGACACTTATTGGCACTTGCTCACACATTTTTCAAGTGAGCTCACAAGAATCCCATCTTTGGAGGGTTAGTCAAAGTTTAACTCCCACCTTCTCACCTCCTCATGCTTACCTATATATGAAAATATCGGTCATTGTATTTACACACTTTTCATTGTATATTGATATACATACTATTGTGCTTATTTTTTTCACTTGTGAAAGTTTGTTTCATGCTCTTGATCTTAGCATTCTCCAACATATTCCTCTTGATACATGAATAAGACACATGCACACAGTTTAGGAATTATACTTCACAAATCCCTTATCACCCAATAGTGGTAATTGTGTGACCTCAACAAAAAAATATGATGTAATTTCCTCTAGTGCCCTTCTCTAAGAGATCGTTTCTGTTTTATCTCTATTTCAATTTGAATACAAACCACCAACTCAAGAGTTCTTATTCTAAGCCTTGATAAGTACCTCCAACTCCAAAATATTCTTTTTCAAGGTGCCTCTAATCTCTCCATCTTTCTAAATAGGCATGGTTAGATTATTGACCATAATCAACCAATCATCAATGCAGAACACTATAAGCCTATCCACATAGGAGATCAAGTCCATATACCAAATTTCTTTAAAAAAATGAATTTGATTCTACAATAGCTATCTCCACCTTTGTTTTTGAGAATCTATCCTTGATTCATCCACATGCCCACATTTAACCAAAAAATCATCAAAAGAAAATCTTCCTCCTTATTTATAGGAAACCCCTTCTCACACACTATTGAGCCAATAATCCATTAAAAAATATCCTCACTCTTCACCATTATGGCTAATTTACCATAAATTTATGGGAAAATAAACACCATAAAACTCTTAGTGCATGTATTTCCTACCCCATCTAACTAAGCAACACAACCCTAACTATCCATTAATTATTGATGAATTTAATCATGTATATGCTACTAGTAGCCATGCTGGACTATGGATTTTTGTATGTGGTTGTATCATGATAACATAATATTAGCATCATAAATTGTTGACCCTAACAATTTCACACTACATGGACACCTTATTTTTCATATGGACCTAAATATATTAATAATTTATTCATTTTGGGGCCAAATTATAAAAATATATTAATTTCCTCAACATCTCGACAAATTTGGGAAAATGTCACCCAGTCAGGGGTGAGGGGGCCATTGATCTTAAAAGTTACGTATTTCAAATTTAATTCTTTGGTGTCAATCCTTGGAGAATTAAAAAGATCCCAAGTCAACTTATAATAAAAAATATCAATTGTGATGCATATATGAACATTTTCTCTTCTCATTTGAACATTAGAAAGAATTATGTGGGTGAACCCACAAAAGTGGTTTACAATTTGAGTGAGGAAGGAAAACTTCCAAAAAACTGACCCATGCAAAAACAAATCATTTTGAGGGGTTCAAGCGAACTCAAGGTTCGAACGAACCAAAAAGGGGTTCGCTCAAACCAGGGTTCAAGCGAACCCCTTTGCATGTGGGAACTTGCACTGCCCATTGTGGAAAGGGGATTCACTCAAACCCTAGTTCGAGCAAACCAGGGTTCGAGTGAACCCCTTAGGTTCACTCGAACCCCCCTTTTTCCACCTTCCCACCCTCTCACACAAAAAATGTCCGAATTTTAGCCCTTCGAAGCTCGGGTTGAGGATGAAAATGGAGGAAAATTCATAGAAAAAATTGGAAGATGGTAGTCCTCAGAATGAGCTATCCAATGAATATAATTTTAATATGTTTTGGTTTTATTATGTATGTGTTTTAATATTTTTATTAAACATAGGTTTATCACTGAAAATCAAGCTCTCTATTCTGGACATGTGGAAAAATAGCAAATTATCAAAATAATTTTTTTAAAAATATTTTTGGGCTAGGTATTAATGTCCTTGATCCATTAAAAATAAATAAAAATGAATTTTGATACATACAAAAAAAATTATGTTGTATACAGTCTGCCTATGTCTGAATTGTAATTGGTTTGACTTCAAAACTTGATTGAGAAAAAAATATTCAATAAATCACTATAAAACCAAATGAAAGTGCTAGATATTTTAGTTAAAAATCTAAATTAAAAGAAAATAGAATTTAATCCTTCATAAAAGAAAAAGTTATGTTGTATACGGTGAGCGTCACTCCTTAAAAATGCTGATTTTTTTAAAAAACTAGTTTTCGAAGGAGATGGAAAAATAAGTGCAATCTGATTCCAAAAAAATTGAAAAAATATATTTAAAATCTATAGACAAAACATCACAAATCACTAGTTTTTATCATCTTCAAATTCCTCAAGTTTTAGCCGCTATAGGAGCCCAAAATTGAAGATTTAGTTAAAAAAAAATAGTTCGGTGTCCAGTTTGCCCAAAAATTGTAAACTAGTATTGTTGTATCACCCATGTAAAAGAAGCTATTATGATAAATCATGCTATTATTATGAAGATGTATTGAGTTATCCGCTACATGCTAGCTACAATAATCTATTACATTGTTTGGACTAACCTCTTGTTATTCATGTAATCTAACTATTTCCCAAATAGATAAATTTAAATCCAGTTTAATTTATTCAATAAACAAAGATATACATTATTTAAAATAATAATAATTAAACTGTGCAACAATAATTAATCCATCAAATATTATTAACATTAATATGCATCAATAACTTGATGATAAAATCTTTTATAACATTTGTAATCAATAATTAAATCAACTAAAAATTTAAAACAATGACTAAAAATAAAATTTATTAAAACATATATGTAAATCACGAAGAGGCTACTATCTAGCACTCAAAGCAATAGTTACTGGTCTAGAGGTTCTTCACAGAAAGGAATCACCGCCGAAGGAAACCAATTCTTACACAAAACCCTACTTGCCTCACAATATAAATAACATAGTCCTGGCAAGGACACTCCCAAGTGTACATTGCACCCAATTTGAACACACACTATGTGCCCCTTCTCCAAATGCCTCAATGCCAGCACATGACCCTAACCTTCATGAATTTTTGCCCTTTGAATTCTTGTATTTCTCCCTCTCTCCTTTTATCTATGTATTCTTCACAGTTAATTCCTTTCCTCTTTCTCCTCTCCTTGAATGTTCTCTATGCCCCCTTTCCAATCCTCACATAAATGCTTTGTAAAATCTTTAAGGGGTGGATTCCAAACTATCACACCCTTTAACAAAGATTTCCTTTTAATAATTATTTAAATAAAGAATTATTGTTCCCCTTTTTAAAGAGTGTTTAAAGATATTCTTTATTAACCCCTCTTTTAACCAAAGGATCACAATATCCTTTATTTTCTATCTCCCTTTTGATTCTAAAGGTTTATTTCATATATTTCGAGCTTCTCTTGGAGAAAAAGTCACATACTAATTCTTCCCTTGTAAATTAGTAGAATGAGATGCATCTGCATCACAATTTAAAAAAACACATAATCAATAATTGAAGAAATTGATATTGAATACATTTATTCTTCATATATGTATGTATATATATACATACATATATAAACATATATATATATATATATATACATATATATATATATATATATATACATATATAAACATATATATATATATACATATATAAACATATATATATATATACATATATATACATATATATATGTATATATATATGCATATGTGTGTATATATATACATATATATGTGTGTATACACACACACATATTCATCTATATCCTTTTCTTCTTTAAATTCATACATCTCTCTCTTTTTAATTTTATTTTAATTTAACAAGTAATTTCAAGAGAACCATTTTTTCCAATCCAAATTATGACAAGAACCATGTACATACATACATATCAAGAATTTTCAATTGACAAGATTAATGCTTATTCTATATGCTAAATATATATATTTCAACTTTCATTTTTTTCATGTAATGCATGTTATTTAACATAGATATTTTAATCACTTACATGAATCTTCAACATTTAATTTATAAAATTATTATCATATATTAACATAACATTTGCCTACTGAATGAAATGCATATTCTCTACTATGTAGTCATTCATCATTGAACTACATAAAAACTATATAATCAAAATATTTTCTAAGATGATAATCATGCATTCCAAACTACATGAGTATTCTCTTTTATTATACAATACTTATAAGACACATGTACAAATTTATTCGGTTGATCAAGTCCAATAACAAAGTAAAAAATAATAATTTAACATGGTAACGTTTCTAGGCATCTAAACATGAATATAATCATAATAAATTATTAACCTGCATAGAGCACTTCATAGGGAAACATTATAATTAATCCTTCATTTATTTTAACTAGAGTGCACCCATCTAGAATAGAACTATATTAACTAGATTGCACCCAATATTTATAGCTAACCTATCCCTTATTATTTCTTAACCTCATCGACACATCAAGCACCATGTTTCATGAGATGAGACTCATTCAAAAAATCATTTCTTTATATCTTTCTTCATGTAAGGAGGCTCACCACAAGAAAGTTCTATAGTAGTAACCCAAGGAAACCATATAGAAAATATATTTTGTTGAGTTTCCCATTTTATTTTACAAATATAGTCTAATATTTATCAATTTGACTATGACACCATTATCTACCAAAATATGATTAGTCTTGGAAATTATAACTTGTGAGTATAAGTTGATGCCTTCACTACATCTTTTAATATTTTTGCAACTATAGAATCTTCAAATGGAAATCATAAAAATATTAATATGTTTGGTCAATGTAACCCATATATGTGACAACCATTTTCCCACTATTGGAACACCACAATATCTACTAAGAGGGGGGTGAACTAGTAGATAAATTTAAAATAGTTCTTTAATAATTGTAAACCAATATAAAAGTATATGTAGAGAGATCACACAAAAATACTCATAACACTAGATATACGTGGAAAACTCGATATCACGGGAAAAAGCACTGTGAGAATAGTTGCTAGGATCTACTGTCCTAATCCAACCTCACAATAAAGCCTCACTAGTTACAATGTTTAATAGAACCAACCCTAAGGAGACACCAATCCCATGATTTAGGAGCACAAACTCCAAGTAAGCACCCACTCCCTAATTGAGCATCAACTTAGCTATCTGATGACACCAACCAATTAGATTTACAATAAAAATATTGGAGCTATAAATCCAAATTACAATTGACTCACTTGAATCCAATTATTTGTTACAAGTTTGAACTGTAACTTCTCATATGTTGCTTTGTCTCTTTGCAATCATTCCCTCTATCTCTGTTGTTGTGGCTTCAACAACTCATTCCTCTCTTCTCTTCTCTACACTACACATTAGAACATCCTTTGTTTTATCTTCCTTTGCTGCTGATTCTGCATACCTCTCTCTCCTCTTTGATGTGCAAACCCTAGATGATATCCTCTATCATTCACTCAGGTTCATTCTTATCTCCTATTCTATGTACTTAATCACATAACTTATTTTAATAACGTACACACACTTATCTCTCTCTCATTCATATACCTCTTTTTTCAACTTCACATACTTTCCTTCACCGACAAGTTTCTTCTGCACCTCAAGCCAAAAAACAACTCACAACATTCAATGCATTTTATATATTTGGTGTATCCAAAACAATATTTTATTTTCATTTAATAGTGATACCTATGAAATCGATTCATATCATATTTCATAGAGCTATCATACTTGATTTCTCAATCTCTTCTAAATTTTTGTAGCTATCTATATTAATGGAATCATGTTTATTTATTTCAAATAATAATAAAATAAATAGATAGAGTAGTTACTTCATTTACTGTGCCATATGTCTTCATTCAACTAACTAGGAGTTCCATTATTTTTACATTGAGGAAATGAAATATTTAAACTCTACCTGAGATCTCAATATGCTAACATGACCTTGTCAAAATGATTCACAACATCGATGTGGATTAGGTCAAACATTTTATTTTAGCCATGTGTCACTCTCCCATAAACCCATGTAGTCAACACAAGTCAATACAAGCATTCCACAAAATGGCAAAAATACTCCTTCAATTTTGGTGAATTTTCATTTCCTTTCATTTGAGGGTTGAGAGTCACTCATCCATCTTACCTTCTTCTTGGATTGTATTGCAACACTTAACAAGCAAGCTCGAACACTTAAGTTTGAAGCTTCTCCACCTATCAAGGTTCAACCATTGACCTTACCCTTTACCTTCTACCATACTTAACTCCATCACAAGCCAATTGTAATGTCCCCATTTTTAGCACTACACTTTCCAGTGACTGTTAGCCTATTCCTGGATGCTCGTAGGCTAGTTAGAGGCAGAATTAGGGTTTTTAGCTACTCAGAGGTTTCTTTTGAGGATTCAAGGGTTCACATGTTGGAGTTTTGCAGATTGGTAGCAAGATTCCTTTTGGGTTTTTAGAGAGCTTCACAGTGGTATGACATGCAATTGAATCAAAGAACTTTTTAGGACTTACTATTTTTAGTAAGTTATGACGGTTACATGTTAAACTTTTACAAATCGGATTCTGGATTCCTTCTGGGTTTTCAAAGAGCTTCGTGACGGTGTGACATGCAACTGAATCAGGGAACTTTTTCGGACTTACTATTTTTAGTAAGTACGACGACTGCTTGGACTGTGGTTAAAATGAGTTTGGAACAACTTACTATTTTTAGCAGTATGCTATTTTTAGTAAGTTCTATTTTTAGCAGGGTTTCTGTAGTTGAGTTCAGGGGTTGTATTTGGCAGGTCAATTTGAGCAGTTTGGTCTCCCACACCCTTGGTGCTATTTTTGGTAGTGTTTCAACAACTTGGTATTATGGCTATTTCGGGTAGGGCAGTATAGTCAGTTGGTCTCCAGCATTTGAGGTGATTATTTCAGCGAGTTTGATATTTGATGAGAATGTTATTTTAAGTGAAATATTTAAAAGGCATGTTTGACTGCCTTGGAGAAATAAGTGGTCAATTATATTTGACTTTAATAAAGTGTTTCACTTTATTATTATTTTGGACGCCATAATATACTTTATTAATATTTTAATAAAGTATAATACTTCTTGGAGGAGGACGACTTGGAGAAATGAAATGCAAATGACACAAATGTGCATTGTGAATTTGAGTTTGGTTTTGGCATCCATTTGGAGGGAGATTGAATTTGAATTTGGAGTAGGAAATGTTATAAATAAGAGAATTGGGCTCTTAGTTCATTATCTTATGTCTTCAATATTGTTATGTTGTTGGAATGGTATTAGTGTTGCTTCGAGGGATGCATACCTCCTAGTTGGTTTAGCTTCTTTCTTGAAAGATAGCTACTAGTTGAGATTTGGTTGTTCTCAATCCTTGAGAATAGATTGAGCACATTGTAGTTGAGATTCTTGCATTTTTATCAGTTTTTGGTGATGCCGGTGTGGTGCTTGGCTGAAGCACATTTTCGATCATAGCTTCTTGCACAATTTTTTGTTGGTTCTGGGTATTGGCTTATTGTTCGAGTCTAGCTGGGGTGCCCCTTCTTGCAAATTTTTAGATTTTTCAAAGGTGATTTGGATTTTATCTTGCTGGTCGCCCTTTCTTGGAGGTTGTACTTTGCCTGCCATTGCATTGGGAAGCATGCATAAAATATCAAAGGTTGCTTGCTGCTATTTCTTGGTTTGTACTTATTCGCCCTTCTCTTATGCTTCCTTGGCACTTGATTTCACATCAATTAGATGTGTTTTGACGAAGTTATGAGCATTTTCGTGATTCTAGCGCTTGTTGGTATGAATTTCTGATTGCTACAATTTTTATATCAGACCTGATATTTCAGTCCTTTTTACTATATTTCATATGTTGGATAGCTTTTACTTGTTTGGAGTTTATTTCCTAACATTTTGGAGTTCATTGGTTATCTATATCCCATTGTATTTGCAAATTGTTCATCGCATTGTAATGTTGAATCAGTAGTACTGATCAACTCTTTACTTTCTGCACTTTATATTTTGTATCCCCACTTTTGTGGAAGAGACTGGTCATGCTCAGTCTATATTGTATTGCATTTTCATATTGCTGATTGGCCGAGCCGTCAACACACTCCCGTTGAAAAAGTGGTTGAGTTGCATATTTACTTTCAATAATGTACTTCTCTTTCCAGTCCTCCTACAGAATAAGTGGTTGAGTTGATTGTTACTTTCAGCAATGTAATTTCTATCTTTCCAGTCCTCCTATTGAATAAGTGGTTGAATTGATTGTTACTCTCAGTAATGTACTTTCTATTCCAATCCTCCCGCTAAATAAGTGGTAGAGTGATTGCAACTTCTTTCTATTACTTTCCAGCAGTTTCAATTATGCTAATGATCCCCTTTCGAGTATGCTCTCAACCTTTCCTGTATTGGGATCTGGGTTGATCAGAGGAAAGGGTTCCCTTTTAAGTTGGATTGAGGTTTCATTAACATTAACGGGTGAACTTGGTTGTGAAAAAGAAAAAAAAATTGCCCGATATATTTCACCAACACACTAACCTCCAAAACACCAACTTTGCATGAATTTTTTGGATGTCGAGGTTCGCCCTTCCTTCATTTAACTTACCTACCTTTGTGTTAAGGTGTAATCCTTCCTTCCAATCCATGATGCCTAAAACCATCCTTCAAAAGCATTGCCAAACATAAAACTTTCGGGTATCGGCCTTCAGGATTTTTTCTTGCTCCTTTCTTATCCTTGTGTTATGGCGCAAGACTTAACGTTACCTACAAACACTAAAACCATTTCAGGTGTTAGGGTTTGGGGTTCCTTCATATCCCTTCCATCTCTTTGCATTTAGTTAAGGCATAAGCCTTAGCTCCAACTTGTGAAGCCTAAAACCATTTCAGGGGTTGAGCTATGGGGTTTCTTCATACCCTTTTCTTAACCTTAAATTAAGGCATAAGCCTTAACTCTGATGTCTGATGCTTGACACCTTGTCAGACTTAACACATGAAAAATTCCTTTTCCTTTGTGCAATAGATATGAGGAATTGTTGAAGCCCGATGTCCGATTCCTTTTAGAATTTACAAAAAATTTCTTCATTTCCTTTGAGGCATTTCATAAGAGGTATGACCAAAGCTCGATGTCTAACTCCTTTCAAACTTTACACAAACTTTCTTCATTTCCTTTGAGTCATTTGGTAAGAGGTATGACTGAAGCCCAATGTTTGAAAACTTGCAGTATGAAGTAAGCCTTAAGCCCAAAGTTTGAACCTTGACCACACTTGCATCAAATCATCTGTCTCCTTCCTTCTCAAGCAAGTGGTATAAGGTAAGCTTGAGGCTCGATGCTTGAAATTTTGTAGTTTTTCAAAAAATTCTTCCTTGACACCATAATGTTGATTAGTCTTTCTTTTTGGCACCCTTATGAAGCTCTTGTGACATAAATCACTGACTCTCTATTTGATAACACTCAAATCTTCTTTTGACATCAATGACAAAATATTGCCAACATGGTGGTTTTCATGTTGTGGTTTAAAATTTTATTTTTTTTCCTAGCGTGCATAAATTATGGGCATGACACCTTAATTATGATAAAAAAATATTAAATTAGATCACTACACTTAACGATTAGAGCCAATAAATAAGTCTTAACAAAGAATTACAATTTATTCAAAAACAATCTTTAGATCATTATAATAATTTTAACCCATTCCAAACTAATTTTATTTAAGATCCACTAGTTTGGATAAAAATAATATTTGGACATAGTTCTTTCTTATTTAATTGAGGACCAAATTTAAACATAATCAATTTTCAAATTTAAGTTTGCAAAAGAAAAAGTATATTTAATAAATCTTAACTTAGGGGTTTTAAGTTGTCACTTAAAAGGGGTCTTAATCTCCTGGACCCCAATTAATCTTTATTAAAGGAGTTAAATTAACTAAATAGGATGTTCAGGAAAGACAAAAAAAAATGTTAATAGGCTAATCATTCAATCTCATCCATTGGATAAGATTAAATCTCCACCCGTAGATACTAAGGCAACATTGAGAAACCCTAGCCCATAAGGATAACCTATTAAAATGTCTTTCTCCTCCATTTTCCCATTTCCCATTTTCTTGTTATAGGTTGAAGGAGATTGAGAGAGGCTCTCAAGGATTTCTAGAGGAGATTTGTTTTTCTTTTCATCTCTTCCATATCATTCTATTTACCTCTCTTTGCATTTATTTACTTTTCTCTCTAGTTTTGTTTCCTTTGTTCAAATGGATTTCAATTTCATAGTTTATATACAAAATTGGATATATGACTATATATATGATACTTCCAGGTGTAGGTCTACAACTATTACAAGGAGATGTTTTACAAAAAAAATGGATAGAGGAGTTTCACCTATGCCAACCCCCTCCCCCCTTTCTTTTTTGTTCTCTATTCTTGTTGTGAATGGTAGTGATAATAAATGGTTTCTTGTTTATTTTACTTATTTTTTTATTGCTCAAACATTATGTAAAAAATATTCATTTTAAACAAAAAAAGATCTTGTTGCAGTGAGATTTATGGACCTGCAATTTATTCATCTCACTATGATTAAATATTTAATTGTTATCTTGATTAGTATCTTTTTTTAATAGCTCGGGTAGAATAATATTTCCCTTCCCCCACCCCTTCTGGTTTGTTCTTTTATGCCTCATAAATAAGATGTTTTATTTATAATTTTTATTTTTATTGAAAAAAAATAAATAAAAAAACAAACAGAAATGAATGGGCCTTGGCACTCTCGGTCACGACTCTCTACTAGGCAATAGCCACAATAGGGTCACACCTTGTATGGAGATGTGTCCCTTTGCTAGGCTACAACCTCAACAAGGGTCACACCCTTATGGGTTACAGGCCCCTTGCTAGATCACAACCATAACAAGGGTTGTGCCGCTATTGGGGTCAACCCTCTCGTGCCCCCCGCCCCCCTTAAATTTTTTTAATAAATTTAATTTAATTTATTTTTTAATCTTTTCTAAGTATAATATAATTTTATAATATTTGTTATAGCTTTTTTATTATGTGGGCATGCCACATTTTACTATCCAAACTCGACAATTTAATAAAATAAAAGAATTTTAATAAATCAAAGTACTTTAATATATATACATTTACTTATATGTATTATTATTATTATTTTAATTATTTTAAAACTAAGATTGTTTCTCACTTGTACTATCTGCAAAATATAATGATTAAATGAATACTTTTTTATTTGATGCTTAGACAATTATATTTTCATCTATTATGTGTGACATGATTGTTTTGCATTAAATTTTAATAAAACATTATTTAGTCATTTACAACTATATTGATTTTCTAATACTACAAATAACGATTTATAAGAGAGCTTATTTATATAGGAAATTTCATTAACCTCAACTTCGCTCTTAGGTAAAATAAATTAGTAAAGAATAATATCCCATAAATAATTCTTCTCAAATAATACAAAATACTATATGAAGTAGTTGTCTTTGGAATTTACAACTCTATCATTGCAAATTTTATTTTTCTTAACAACAAAGAATTTATTTTACAAATAACCTATTATTACAAGTAGCATTTATAACAAGAACAACCTTAACTTCATTTAAAAAAGCTCTAAATCTACCATACTCCTACCTTATTTCCTACACTTTTAAATGCACATAATATATGCTCATTCAATTATAAAAGAAGCTACAATTAACTTTACATAATATTTCTTTCAAATACCAAATGAAACATATCTCTATCCCAAATTTTTCTTTTGCTACAAGCTCAAAGAGTATTTTCTCTTCCTCATTACAATAAGATATAGATTCCTTACTTTAACTTTCCATATTACAAATGATATATAGAAATGAAATGGATAACCTACCAATGAATAAGAACATTCTCTCCACCCTACCATATTGCCATCATGAAGCCTCATGGGCTCTAGCCAAACCTTCAAGAAATAAGAAACCACTATGTATCCATTGAGTTCAATGGTAATAGCTCAACACCAAGATCATTTAACCATTACACAAAATAACACTCTAAAGCATTCTCTCTAACTCTTTTTATTTGCAACACAAGCACATAGAGAAAAACAACTTTGAAAAATCTAACCATAAGAAATAGAAGAGTAAATTTTCTTTCTACAAGCTCTACACTTGAAATCTCCATCTTCATAACAAATAATTCCACCCTCCTCCAAAATTCTCTCATTTTTTTAAAAATCAACTAGAAAATTCTCCAAAAGGAAAAGTGGGTAACAACCAAATTTCCCTTCACAAATAAGATATAAAGGAGTTGCAACTTGGGAGCCTTGGATAAGTAGATGTGAATTGTACTCCCCTACTTTAATTAGGATCTCTTCCTCATTTAAGAGGGAGATATGCACTTGGACATCCCATGCCCCAAGGTCTCCTCTCATAAATCAGTTATGGGGATGGGGTTGGTACCTTCATTCCTTCTACTCCATTCAATTCCCAAACTCGTCACCTTTCTTAATGAGGTATTTTGGAGTGTTAAATCACTCCCTAGGGACATTATCATATTCTCAATAGGTCTCCACCTCAAAGGTGTAGACCCTAGGGGTTTATTTTGCACTCTAACCAAGGAAATTGATTGGAAATAACATTCCTTAAAGACCCTTTCAAAGGTCCATTCAAATTATAAACCTAACTAAGGGTCCCAAAATCCTAACCCTACTTACATCACATGACACAATTAAATTTTCTCTCAATCACATTTAAACTTGGCCCACAATATTAAAACCCATAAACACAATTACCCCACAAAACTCCTTACACCTAACCCACACATTAAACCCTTAAAAGGATAAAACTAATTACCTCTTAGATCAAAAGGTTCACAATATATAACTTTACAAGGAGGTATTTAGATTAGGTCTGTATGGTCCTCCCTTTCTTTTAACATGATTATTATTCCTGCACATTAGCTCTCATCATATTAGTAAGGTTAGATCATAATAATAAATTCAATATTAATTAGTCTACTCCCCATGATTTTTTTATTAATAATTCATCTAATTATGCATTTTAAATTTTAGTGCATAAATTTAAATATACTTTTAAGGAGAATAAGACCACCATTTGAGACTATCACACAGACACACACACACACATTCTTCTAATTCATCCTTACATAATTATTCGTTATTGTTTATTACTACTCAAATATATATATAATATGTTTTACTCACCTCTTCCACACACTTGTGGTCTTGTATTAGTTTGATTGGTGTTTCATTCATGTGCACCGGGTTTCCCTCATCCAACCTTCATGGCCCATCACTTATAAGTTGTAGAATCTAGTCATACTCACTATTGATATCCACCTTAGGAGATATGAAACCCATTAGTAATTTATCAAATAAAATCCCAATATAATATCATCTCTTATCTTTGTGTTTAATTAACTAATCCATTGTAACGTTTCCCCTGAATTATAATCATTTTTCACTATAACACATTAGCTCTAGCTCGACTAGATAATTACTATTAAATACCACCAATAAATCATTATAATTTAATAAGATTCATTTTGAAAAGTTAAATATTTAAAATGTAATTATTTAAATTAGATAGCAATTGTTAAGTACAAAACATGCCATAAGATACAAGGGTTAACTATTCCTTACTTGGAGCAATTCATAATTCAATAACCAATTCCCTTTTGTTATTTAAACACATGCACTTTTCGATGCATTAAATGGTAAGAGTTTACCCTAGGGTTTAGTAATGAAATTCCAATGATGACAACACATAATTACTTCATTTATCATTTTCAATCTAACTCACTAGAAATTAATGGAACACACTTAAGAATTCTAGGGTTCCATTAGTCGAAAACAAGATGGAGCCAAGAACTATAGAGTGGACCTAAATTATTAGCACACCCTTAACTATCCCACACTTTTGAATCAAACTCATTATAAGTAAAATATGTACATGAAGAAAAAAATTATCTTCCTCATATTAATAGTCTATGAACTTGCATTTGAGCTTCTAAAAGAGTGTACAACTCACTAGATCTTGTAAATGTACAACAATCTTCATATTTTTTTAATGTTAGCTTTAAATGAATTATAGACTTACCTTTATTACATGTAAGCCCATTATATGGTTACATCATTTGATGATAGATGTTTCATTTCTCAAGTTTACTCTATTTTCATACTTCGAATATTCTTGTGCTAAGACTCTTTTAATATATGATCATGTATCATCATGCTCTCATTTTCTATGTCAAGCCTCAAATAAATTATATATATGTTGAACACCACTCATATTATGCATCCTAATCAACCAATAGAAGAACCATGATTTATTAAACTGTGATGTACATTTATTTGACTATATGATATGCTAACCAAATATAATGTTCATACTAATCAAATTACAATAGAACTAAAAAAATCTTTGCACAAACTATGTAGAATATGTGTGATAATCACCAATATAAGTATTAAAATCCCTCGAGATTTTTTTATCTTCCTTTTTATTGTTAGGTGCATGAATAAATTCTATATGCATAAACATAACAATTTAAGTCGATCTATAGTGCTATAATTAAACCTCATTCCATGGTTGTTGTGTATAATTCCTTACAAATTATTTAGTTAAAACAATATCCTAAAGATGAAATATGTTCTTTTATAACTTAAATTACACATTAAACCATTGATATCTATATGCATGTCTTGCATACTCATACACTATATTCTCTAGAAAATAGAGATAAGTTAATTTATTTGTACTTTCTCACACAGATTCACAAAAAATGCCTCTTTACCATATTTTATAATGTATTCCACTACTTAAATCTTTTCCAAAATTTATTATTTCATTTTCAATTGTATGTGTTTTCTCTATAATGTGTACACAATTTCTTAAATATATTGTAAACCATTACAATTATCACATGTTCCATTTTAACATGATTTCTTGTAAAAGAATGTTCAATATGCTCTTTCATGTGAAATTCTTGAAATGAAATATCTTGTCAATTTGAGTGGAGCTTCTATCACACTCCTACAAAATATGATTAGTATGCATAGCTACAATTTTTTTTCAAAAATATCATAATGATTAGAAAATTTAATATGGACTCTATGATAATAAGTTATGCATGTGTGATTTATTTCGATGTAAAAATTTTCCACTTCAAAATATATTTCAATAATTTTTATTTGATGATTTATCTCTATAAATTTAAAGAAAAAATATTTTTGACTCATATAATTTTTTGTTTGGTATGGCTCATGACTTTGACAACCAATTCTCCTTCTTACAATATCTCTCTGATTAGGTACTACTCATGTTGATATTTAAAAATTCTTCAATTATGGATTTAAAGGCTTTAACTATGATTTTATCTTTTTAGAGGAGTCTACCATAAAATTCCCATAGTTCATTGCTATTTGGGTCTTCAAATTTATTATGTTTCTTATTAACTTTTATTAGTGTTTTTCTACTTATTTTAGTGCTTGACTTGTTTTCCTTATTAGGAAATATTTTTGATTCCATTTCTTACTATATGATAGCATTATATGTCATATGAAATTAGTATATTTGGCATGCATGAGGTCGAACTCATTCTTTCATATGCATTGATTATATTTTTTATAATAGTTTTTTCACTATTAGTATTGATGTTTTAAGGCCAAGAATCTTCATGATGAATCTGAACTTAAGATTTCTTATCATTTCAACAAATAATTGATATATTCCCATTTCATTTATGTTTTTGATTTTTAAAAAATATTTTACTAACACTTCTTCTATAAATATATTCACTTGAATCTTATCAACCATTGGCTTTAAAATTTTCTCATCAATTTTAATGGAAAATTAATTTCTTAACAAAATTGTAGGACTTATTCTCAATGGTAAACTTGCTTCATTACATAAATCCTAATTTTCTTCAAATTTTGATTTCTTTATTGTGTTTTCAATAGGTTTATTAATTGGTTTAGCATCATCATTAATTATTTCATAATTTGTTAGTGATGCAAGAGCATCCCAGCTTCCAAGTCATCAAGCTTCTGGAGGGAGAAGCTCTAAAAGAGGGGTATTGACATTTGACGAGGAATTCTAATTTCTTGATGTAAATAATTGCATTTCCTAAGTTGATGAATAATTTTTGGAGAGGATGAGTCATAGGTCTAGATGGATAGAGTTGGTTATAATGAATCTACCTTGTTATAGACTTGTGAGATTTTAGGATTAGTTAGAAAGATTTTAGGATCTGAAACAAATCTATTTTATTTTTAAAGTTATATTTAGCCATTGTAAGCCTATGACAATAGTAAAGGCATAGAGAGGTCGAGTACCAGTGTGAAAGACATGCATAATATGTCCACATTATGTATCAGGCCAAATATTGCCAATGCATTGGGAGTAAGTGACATGAAAAAATAATGAAGGAAACGCCTTCTATATCTTTTATCTACTTAATCTTTGCTGCATGCTCTAGCTCTTCATCATTTGGTATCAAATCCAATCGATCATGGGAGTTGTAACTGATTGAAGATTATAGTTGATCAAAGTTATAGATCAGAGCGAAGGAGACATTTACAAATCATCCACAGGAAAATGTAGAATAAGGGAAGCCTAAGCTGCAGCTGATCTATTCACGCCATTGTATGGAAATCAATGCCCTCAAGTGTGAAGAATATTATTTTGGAAGAAAATTTGAGTCAAGAAAGGATTGTCGGTTGGTGCAGTTTTAAAATTGCCAAAAAGAGGAGATTGGAGATTGGTGTGTTTTTTCAAAACCATCTAACACAGTCAATTATGGTCTACCCATTCTAAATATTGGAGGAATTGTGGGATCAAATGATCTAGAGATTGTTGTATTACAAAGAATTTTCTCAAAAAGGAGTTCGTAGTTGGTAAAATCTTTCACTATTGTTTCAAGGTTAATTGCAGAGGAAGATCGCAAAAATTCACTAAAGCTGGAGTTGCCCTTACACAACAGTTAAATGTTGCATTCAATTGTCCTTGATGTCATGTGCTTCAGTGTTTCATGCTTAAGATCAGGTGCTTGTTTGAATTTTTGGGAATTGTATGAGCATCGTCATTTCTTTTCAAACTGTTCATATTCTTTTCGGTGGTCAACTTTGTGGAAGCGAGTACTTTATATTATTTATATGATTGCCACATGTTTATGTTGTCATGACGTGGTTTGTGAGTTGGCAGTAGTGAAATATTCCTTGGCATATTCGATTGCCTCATTATGGTGTCAGAATCTTAGTATTATCCTCGGATTTGAAGGCATTATTAGTATTTGTTAATGATGTTGTTTTCGGATGACCTAAACTACAGCGGATTTCAAATATCATTGGTTTTACTTGTGTGGATTTCAAATATCATTTTTTTTACTTGTGGTAACAAGGAAACGACAGTGTTGTTTTGTTTGCTCAACCAAACCCTATTCTCAGCCGCCGCACTTGGAAGTTTGCAGATTTTTACCAACATGGAATGTTGGTTGTTTATGCACAAAACAGGTATACTGGTCTATAGTTTCAGCTTGGTTGAAGTTCTACTCTTTTGTGGACAGTTATGGCACAAAGGGTTTTTGTGGTTAGTTGGTTCCGTTCCTTTCACTGTGAACCAAGTAAAACAGTGATGGTTTATTTTAGTTTCTTCTCCTAATTTATCTGATCAAAGTCGTTTATAAATGAGAAGATTTTCTAGCTACAGTTATGGTAGTTTAAAACGAAAGTTAAATGCAATTTGTTATTTGGTAAAAGATCTATTTTATGGATTAACCCGAGTTTAACACTCTAGGGTTCTAATTTTTTATATCATTCTTATTTAATTTGAAATGGCATTGCTTTTAAAAATCACACAGGAAATTATTGTAAACCCTGCCTGGGTAATTGGAATTCTTGGAGAGTTTCATTTTTTTGTTACAAACCCTGGTTAATTGATATAGGTTTTTTTTTGTTGTTGAATGGTATAACTGTTTTTTATCTCCAAACATGACAGTAAGACATATATAAAAAATGAGTTGAAAAGAGAAAGATATACTCTTGAAACGAAAAGGAGAGAGGTGTTCTATTGAAAAGGTTTCTAGAAAAATGAAAATGCACATTTGCTAACTCTGGTTTCTAAAACAGAGATGCAGTTTGGTTTAAATTTTTGTGAAAAATGAGTTGAGTTCATACACTGTATTTGTTATCATTGTATGATTTGTTTTGTACAGTGGAGATTTTAAGATTGCAGATATAGTGCAGTTATAAGGTCCTTACTTTGCATAAGAAAACTACATGTAAGAGGTATTGGAAAAAGGTTTTGATACCCCTATTGAAGTTGGTGCTTCAGATTGTATCAAGGATTGAGTTGGTGCTCATAATATTGTTTTAATCCATTTTTTGAGATAAAGCCTGCAAGGCAATCTGGAGTGGTTTTTCTACCCCTAGAGGGTTTTCCACTCGACATCTTTGTGCATCTCTATTATGTCTTTTGCTCAATCTGTTCTTCTATTTTTATATACTGAAAATGTTTTAGGTAATCAACGCTCTGATATGTATCCTTGCTCAATTTATTGTCTTCTAGTGTTATTTGTTCAACTATTCTTCATGGTGGAATTAAAATTTGTTTTGTTTTCTTGTTCACCTATCTTGTATGAACAATAATGTTATTCTATAATATGATGATATTATCCATTTAAGTTTGTCATGTTTTTGCTGGTCAAGATCTATATGTTTTTGAGACAACTTTGTATGTCATAGGATACTTCATAAGGTTATGCTTTGGTTTGTCTTGTAAGAAAATTTTACAACCCTGATTCACCCCCCCTCTTAGTGTTGTTCCACTTCCAACAAGTGGTATCAAAGCGTAGGGTCCTTTGTCAGGTTTCCCAACCTAGGATTGTTTCTGGTCTTGGAAGTTTGTTTAAAATGTCTCAAGCTCATGAAGGCACATCTATGGAAAGAGCTCCATTGTTTGATGGAATGGATTATGTTTTTTTGAAGATCGAAATGGAAACATATCTGACTTCTATCGATCTTGATTTATGGAGTATAGTTTTAAATGGGCACATTGTACAAACTACACTGCCCACATTTGCTGATGAAAAGAAAAAATATGAAACCAATGCTAGAGAAAAACATGCTCTACTGTGTGCATTGACTAAAGATGTTTTTATTAAGGTTATGCATTGCAGTTCTGCTAGGGAAATTTGGATTAAAATGGAAACCATCTATCAAGGAAACAAAAAATTTAAATAGTCAAAAGTCCTCACTCTAAAACATCAATTTGAAGAAATAAAAATGAAGGATGATGAAAAGGTAGCTGATTATTTCTTAAGAGTTGATGAAATTGTCAATGCTATGAAAGGGTTAGGAGAAGAGGTAAAGGAGTTTGATGTTGTAAATAAGGTTATTAGAACTTTACCAAATAAATTTGAAGCTAAATTGCTACTCTTGAAGAAAAGAAACACTTTGAATAGCTCACGTTAGATAGCCTACAAGGTACTTTGACTGCCTATGAAATGTGAATCAACAAAAATAATTCCACTGGAAAAGAAATTGCCTTTAAGGCAGAAAGTAAAACTTTATCAGATGATAGTGATTTTGATCTATTAGATTCCAAAGAAGCTCTTCTTGTTAAGAAACTGAAAAAGAAGTATAAGGGTAAGATGCCTTTTAAATGTTTTACTTGTGGAAAACCTAGAAATTTTGCTGTGAAATTTCCTTATGTTGATCAATCTTATGAAGATGAAAATCCAGAAAGACAACTTAGGAAAAAGACTTACTATCCTAAAAAGAAGTTTAACTTTGAACAAAAAAAAAGTCTTTTTTCAAAAGAAGATTCAGATTTTGAGTCCGATGGCTCATTGGATGATGAAGACTTGACTTTATTTATGGCTAAAGTTGAAACACAAAAGATATCAAAAAAAGAATCCGAGGAAACACCAAACAAAAAATCTGAAAAACAATTTGAGGTAGAAAACTGTGAAATTGAATTACTTTGTGCTCTTCAAGAAATAAAAAGATTAAAGAAAAATATTATTTCTCAAGAACATAATCTAGATAGAGAACATAGTCCAAATAGTTTGGTCACCGGTTTACAATTTGAACTTGGTGATTCTAAAAGAATGGTGGATACTCTCCAATTAGTTCTTATTGATAAAGATAAAAAGATTCAAACTCTTGAACAATAGATTGTAAATCTTTAAAAAAAAAGTTGAAGGCTATGAGAGTACTATTCACTTGAATGAGATACTTGGAAAACAAAAACAACATAAAGATATGACTGGTATTGGATTCAATACTGGTGAATGTTCAAAACCTTTAAATCATAACTTTAAGGAAGCTGAAAAGAAGCAACCATTTGAGTATCAATGAACCAATTTCAGATTTAATGCTTTCTTTCATGGTTATTGTTTCTTTTGTAATAAGTTTGGACACAAAGTAAGCAACTACAAAATAATGATGTCTAGAACAACTATATTTGGTCACAAACAGTTCTTTGGATTTTCTAATACTATTAGGTGTTTCACTTGCAATTCTATTGGTCACACATCCAAGCAATGCAAACAAGGTAAATATATCTCTAGAAAATTTTGGAGACCCAAATTTGTTCAAAACATAGAACAATCAATGCTTGTTCAAACTGCTCTTCTTTCCAAAAACAAGGCATTATGGGTTTTGGATAGTGGCTGTTCCAATCACATGATAGGTGATAGAAACATGTTTAATAAGCTTGAAGATTATTCAGGAGGTTTTGTAAAATTTGGTGATAATACAAGAATCGAGATTAAGGGTAAAGGCTCCTTGCTTTTAAATGATGATACTCCTATCTATGATGTGTATTACGTTGATGGTCTTAAACACAATCTTTTAAGTGTTAGTCAGATTTGTGACAATGGTTATAATGTTATATATTCCACTCACAAGGTTGTGCTATAAAGATCAAATCAGGGAAAACAGCTGCAACTGGATTATGAACACAAGGTAATGTTTATAATCTTCTTGACTCTTCCAATCATGAATGTAGTGAAGTCATGTGTCTTATGGGTGAAGTTGAAGAAAATTGGTTGTGGCATAAACGGTTAGGACATGTTAACTTTGATAATCTGGTTAGGATCAGTAAAAACTAGAATGTCAGAGGGTTGCCTATTCTAAACAAACCTAAAAATGTTGTTTGTAAGGAATGTCTAAGAGGAAAACAAACAAAGGTTAGTTTTAATTCAAAAGAACATGCTTCAACTAAACGTTTGCAGCTTGTACACATTGATTTGTGTGGTCCCACTAGAACAAGATCTATAAATGGTGAGTAGTATTTCATGTTGTTTGTAGATGACTATACATGAATGGTTTGGGTAACATTTCTCAAAAATAAGTCAGAAGCGTTTGACAAATTTAAATTTTTTCGAAAGATGGTTGAGAAAGAAGCTGACACAAAGCTTAAATGCTTACGATCAGACAAGGGAAGTGAGTTTACTTCTCAAGAATTTAGAGATTATTGTGAGAAACATGGTAAAAACGGCAATATGCTGCTGCAAGAACACCTCAACAAAATGGAGTTGTTTAGAGGAAAAAGAAAATAGTAAAAGAGATGGCAAGGACAATGTTAGATGAAGCAAAAATGCCCGACAAATACTAGAAAGAAGTTGTTCATATAGCTATTTATACTTTAAATAGGGTACAAATTAGAGTGAAATCTAATTTCACTCCTTATGAACTTTGGCATGGTAAATATGCTTCAGTTAAATAATTCATAATTTTTGGTTGTAAATGTTTTATCAAATGTGATAATGAAAACTTAGGCAGCTTTCAATCTAGATCAGATGAAGGTATATTTCTAGGATACTCTACTCATAGTAAAGCTTACAGGTGCTACAATAAAATGCTGAATAGAATTGTTGAATCTGTTAATGTCAAATTTGATGAAAAATTGCTTCTTGATGATGAGCTTGTGTAAGATGGTGACAAGGAACCTATGTTAGTTCTTAACATTACTCCTAAATCTGATGAAACATATAATGTTCCACATGAGGATGTTTCAAGCTCTAAGGTAGTAACATCTCCAAAGCCACCTTACAAGATTGTTTTTAAGAATCATCCTCAAGATCTAATCATTGGGGATGGTAATGCTGGGATTTTAATAAGAAGAAGAGAAAAAATTGATGAGCAAGCACAAATTGCTAAACATTTCTGTTTGATAAGTGATTTTGAGCCTAAAGTTGTATCTGATGCTTTAAATGATGATTGTTGGTTGAAAGCTATGCAGGAAGAGATCAGTCAGATTGAAAAGAATAAGACTTGGGAGTTAGTCCCAAGACCTGATGATAAAAATGTTATTGGTGGAAAATGGGTTTTTAGGAACAAATTGGATGAATATGGCAAAGTAGTGAGAAACAAAGCATGTTTTGTGTGCAAAGGGTATGCACAACATGAAGGTATAGACTTTGGTGAAACTTATGCACCTGTTGCTCGTATTGAATCAATTAGAGTATTCTTAGCATACTCATGTTCCAAGAATTTTAAGGTTTACCAAATGGATGTGAAAACTTCATTCTTGAATGGTTATCTTGATGAAGAAGTGTATATGGAGCAACCAGAAGGATTTGTTGCAAAAGATAAATCTGATCATGTATACAGATTGAAAAAGGCCCTGTATGGTCTTAAAGAAGCTCTTAGAGCTTGGTATTCAAGGTTGGATGCACATTTAACAACAAATGGATTCAAAAGAGGTGGTGTTGATAGTAATCTCTATGTTAGAGTTTAAAGTGATGATATTCTAGTTGTTGAGGTCTATGTAGATGATATAATCTTTGGCTGCAATAATGATGCTTTGTCTAAAATGTTTTCAAAGATTATGGAAGCTGAATTTGAAATGTCAATGTTAGGTGAACTAATATTTTTCTTAGTCTCCAATTTTTACAGCTTGAACAAGGAATATTTTTGTCACAAACAAAATATGCCAAAGAGATGTTAATAAAGTTTCAAATGGATGATTGTCATCCTGTAAGCACACCTATGGTAACTGGTTGTAAGTTGTCTAAAACTGATTATTCTCGTGATGCTGATCAAACAGAGTATCATTCAATGATTGGTAGTTTACTATACTTAACTGCTTCCAGACCGAACTTAATGCATGTTGTATGTATGGTATCTAGATTTCAATCTGCACCAAAATAGTCTCATCTCATGGCAATGAGACTTGGATATTCAAGTATATCCAAGGTACTCTTGATTTTGGTTTATGGTATCCATGAAATAATGACTTTACTTTGACAACGTTTACTGATGCTGATTGGGTTGGTTGTTTAGATGACAGGAAAAGCACTAGTGGTGCAACATTTTATCTTGGTGATTGTCTTGTTGCTTGGCATAGTAAAAAATAAGATTCGGTTTCTTTATCAACTGTCAAAGCTGAATATATTGCAACTACTTCTTGTTGTACTTAGCTTCTTTGGATGACACATACATTATCAGACATGGGTATTGAGGTTGCTAAATCGATTTCTATTTTTTGTGATAATACAAGTGCAATTAACTTTTCTAAAAATCCTATTATGCACTCAAAAACTAAACATATTGCCATTAAATTTCATTTTTTAAGGGAAAAGGTTTTGGCTAATGAGATAACAATGCAGTATGTTTCCACACAAGCACAAGTGGCAGATATTTTTACGAAGCCTTTGGCTAAAGAAGTCTTTAAAGGGCTTCGTTCTCGGTTGGGAGTTGTCTCTCAATTATTGCTCTCTTAAGATCCATCCTTTGTTGAGGGGGAGATTTTCAGCTCTCTAAGCAGCTTCTTGTTGCTTCCCCTGGCTTTGTTGCTTCATGTTATATTTGTAGTTGTTTCATTCTGTCTATTTTTACCCTTTGTCCTTGTGACAAAAAGGGGGAGAAGTTGTTCTGGGGTTTATGGCTCATGGCTCACTATGGTTTCAGATTGCTCCTTCGTTTTTAATGGTGTTTCTAATGGCTCAAATGATGGCTTGGGGCTTTGAGCTTTGAATTTGGTACTTTGATTTGTTTTTTTTTTCATCAAGGACAAAGGGGGATTTTGTTGCGTTCAATTGTCCTTGATGCCCTGTGCTTCAGTGTTTCATGCTTCAGATCAAGTGCTTGTTTGAATTGCTTGGCATTGTATGAGCATCGTTGTTTCTTTTCAAACTGTTCATATTATTTTTGGTGGTCAACTTTGTGGAAGCGGGTACTTTATATTATTTATATGATTGCCACATGTTTGTGTTGTCTTGACGTGGTTTGTGAGTTGGCAGCAGTGAAATATTCCTTGGCATATTCGATTGCCTCATTATGGTGTCGAAATTCTTAGTATTATCCTCGAATTTGAAGGAATTATTAGTATTTGTTAATGATATTGTTTTTGGTTGACCTAAACTGCAGCGGATTTCAAATATCATTGGTTTTACTTGTGCGGATTTTAAATATCATTGTTTTTACTTGTGGTAACAAGGAAACAATGTAGTGTTTTTTTGTTTGTTCAACCAAACCCTATTCTCAAGTGCTGCACTTGGAAGTTTGCAGATGTTTACCAACGTGGAATGTTGGTTGTTTATGCACAGAACAAGTATATAGGTCTATAGTTTCAGTTTGGTTGAAGTTCTACTCTTCTGTGGACAGTTATGGCACAAAGGGTTTTTGTGGTATGTTGGTTTCGTTCCTTTCACCGTGAACCAAGTAAAATAGTGATGTTTTATTTTAGTTTCTTCTCCTAATTTATCTAATCAAAGTCATTTATAAACGAGAATATTTTCTAGCTACAGTTATGGTAGTTTAAAATGAAAGTTAAATGCAATTTGTTATTTGGTAAAAGATCTATTTTTGGGATTAACTCGAGTTTAACACTCTAGGGTTCTAATTTTTTATATCATTCTTATTTAATTTGAAATGGCATTGCTTTTAAAAAGCACATAGGAAATTATTGTAAACCCTACCTGGGTAATCAGAATTCTTGGAGAGTTTCATTTTTCTGTTACAAACCCTAGTTAATTGATAGGGTTTTTTTTTTTTGTTGAATGGTATAATTGTTTTTTATCTCAAAACATGACAGTAAGACATAAAAAAAATGAGTTGAAAAAGAGAAAGATATACTCTTGAAACGAAAAGGAGAGAGGTGTTCTATTGAAAAGGTTTCTAGAAAAATGAAAATGCACATTTGCTGACTCTGGTTTCTAAAACAGAGATGCAGTTTGATTTAAATTTTTGTGAAAAATGAGTTGAGTTCATACACTATATTTGTTATCATTGTATAATTTGTTTTGTACAGTTGAGATTTTAAGATTGCAGATACAGTGCAATTATAAGGTCCTTACTTTGCATAAGAAAACTACATGTAAGAGATATTGGAAAAAGGTTTTGATACCCCTATTGAAGTTGGCGTTTCAGATTGTATCAAGGACTGAGTTGGTGCTCAGAATATTGTTTTAATCCATTTTTTGAGATAAAGCCTGCAAGGCATGTTGGAGTGGTTTTTCTACCCTTGGAGGGTTTTCCACTCGACATCTTTGTGCATCTCTGTTATGTCTTTTGCTCAATCTGTTCTTCTATTTTTATATACTAAAAATGTTCTAGGTAATCAATGCTCTAATATGTATCCTTGCTCAATTTATTGTTTTCCAGTGTTATTTGTTCAACTACTCTTCATGGTGGAATTATAAATCTGTTTACTTTTGAAAAATGAAAGCATTTGTTTTGTCTGTTTGTTCACCTATCTTGTATGAACAATAATGTTATGTTATAATCTGATGATATTATCCATTTAAGTTTGTCATGTTTTTGTTGATCAAGATCTGTATGTTTTTCAGAGAGCTTCATATGTAATAGAATACTTCATAAGATGATGTTTTGATTTGTCTTGTAAGAAAATTTTACAACTCTAATTCACCCCCCCTTAGTGTTGTTCGACTTCCAACATTAAATTGCTGCAAGAGGAGTCGCCTAGTCAAAACCAAGAGAAAACGTAGCAAAAGGAAGTCACTAGTCGATGGTCGTACATTCGAGGATTAAGCCGCTGATTTATTATGTTTCTCTGAGCCACCAATGTAATTGCAAGCCGTGTGAAAAATACATTTTATGTAGTTTTAATTTGTCAGTGTTGAAGCCACTATTTTTTGTTTTCGTTTTTTTTAAAAAAATTTGAGGATGTTGCCAAGGAATGTCATGCTAGTCAAAGGTTCATTGACAAGTATTACAAAGGAGATTATCTGTTAATTGGAGATCGCAAGAAGCCGCTGAAGTTTGATTAGATGGAAACTTGTAATATAAGCAAGCCGTGTTAAAGAGAATCTGAAAGAATATAAGTCGCTGCCTGCAAGAAGATCGCTGTCTAAGTTGAAGTTCATTGGAGCCGCCAATGTCAAATGCCGCTACAAGCTAAAGAGACCACTGGTTGTAAATCAGTGCAGACCAAGACAAGAAAATCACTAGTTCGCAGCAAATGGAGAGCTAAGAAAAGAAATCGTCGAAGTAAATTGCAGTCAGAAGATTATAGCTGCAGCCAATAAAGGCATAATTTACATTCAGAGGGAGATCGTTGGTGGTTGTAGTAAGGAGATCGCCAACTCAGATGATGTGAAAATAAAAAATGGAATAAGCTATTGTCAAGAAGAGAGGTCACTGTTAAAAAATTGGACGTTGACCTAGTCATAAGGTAGATCGTGAAAATCTGAAATGGGCGTTGCATTCGGAAAGTGTTCACCCAATCTGGAATAGAAAGAAGCCGTTAATGTGTTGTTTGAAAAAATTGTGTAGAGAAAGATAGCTTGCAGATAATAGTGCTGCCCCTACATGCAGTTATAAGGTTATGCTTTCAAAGAAGACATAAGTTGTTGATCGCAGCAGTTAAATAGTGAAATACAAGTTGCAGAATTTAAGGAGGATCGTTGTTTCTTTTAAGAAGGAAAGGCCACTGTTTGATTGGAGGAAAACAACCCTCAAAGGAGGAGATCGAACACCACATCTACTGCAGAGTAGTTGCCACCAGAGAAATTAAGCTGGATCGCTGCTAAAGGAATCTGTAGCTATTAAAAGCGGTGCATATAAAGAAATTTGATTGTGTACAACGCTAAAAGAGTTGCAAAGGTAGCAGGTCGGAAGGGAAAGAAAAGATTCCAGATTTAAAAAAGAGAAACAAACCCACTGATAAGGGTTTTAAACCACCATTGTTTTATTGGATCAAAGTTTTCCGCTGCAGATCTGGGATCGTTGGAAGTAAAATTTGTAGACAAGTTGAGAGGTATATCGTTCTGGTTTTGTTTTAGAATTTTGAGCATGTGAATGCATGTTGATGAGAAACATTTGGAAATGCAATTTTGTTTCAAATGAAGTTTTTGTGAAGATAAACGCAAAGAGAAGGATATGAGGATCTGAATAGAAATGTGTTTTCTATTAGTAGTTATAGGAACTTTGATTTTCTTGTAGCCAAAAAATTGAGGGAGGTGTAATTTAGAAAGCAGAGATTGTAGAAGTGTGCTTAATCGGTGGTACCGGACATCCAAAGTCCATCCACCGCATAAGAGTTGTTAACGACAACTGGAAGGCAACTTGAGAAGACTGATGACAGATTGAGTCTGGCAACAGTGCAAATCAGAGAACTCAAAAGTTCTCGAGGAAGAAAATCTACTGGGATTTAACAAGTAACTTGGTCTTTATTATTTGTAGTTTACCATTGAACAAAGGATTGGTTGAATGCAGGTAACAACAAAAAGAGAAAGAAAATTGTGGTAACCCTTATAGTAGAGGTTGCATAACTAAGAGAAGAACAACTTCCAGCTGAGGTTGGGTTGAAGTTGTTAAGAAAACACCATAGTTGTAGATGGTAGAGTTGTCTAAGGAAAGAGTAGATGAAGCTCTTGAAAGTGAGTAGAGTGCAGAAGCCTAGAGGAGTAGAGGAAGCTTAGAGGTTCGAAAAGAGAAAACCAGTGTTTACCAAAAGGCCAAGCTCAGAGGAGACAAGCTTGGTGAGGTATTTGTGGCAAGGTGAGACAAACTTTCTAATACAAAGGCTTAATGTAGCTCACAGGTGGAAAATGAAAGTTCACAGAGAAAGAGTGAAGATGACTAATAATAGTCATGACAGGGTTTGACTAAAAGCCACAATAGAATGGAGGAGAATGCCAAAGCAAATGACATAGAAATGAGAAGAATGAGTCAAGAGGAATTTGACAAAGAAATTGTTGAGATAAAGGAACAACTTAGTATAATGATGATGCTACTACAGGAAAGTGAGAGAGACTAGAGATATGGATGGAGAATGAAGAAGCGGGTAACATGGCTTGTTAAGAAATCATTTGTAAGAAATCCGAGGAAAAAAATGAGACACATGTTGCATGCTTGGTTGAAGGAAGAAGAACTCAAAGCAGCTGTGTTTGAGGTAGAAGAAGTTCACTATTGTGAACCAGATCAGGGATCATTCCTTGGAGAGGATGATGATAATGTTGATGAGAGACTTCATAAAAGCCTCATGGATTATTTGGAAAGTTCAGATCAACATGAAGATGTACCCATAGAAATATCAAATAAGGCTAGAGAGCCTTATGTTTTAAAAACTGGTAATTTATGTATGCATGCAGGTCTTACAGGTGTTGAAGATGATGGAAAGTCACTCAAAACTATCAGAAGGATAGAACGAGATCAAAATCTTGTTGCTAGAGAGGGAGAAGTAGAATTTCCTTATAAACGAAATCATATACAATGGACAAAAGAAACTATGAGAGAATAACTGCAAGAACCTATTGTTGTAGTGAACAAGGACATGGTGGTTTATGAAGACAACAGAAAGAAGGATCAACGAAATGATCAAGAGAAAAATTCAGATGTAATTGTCATAAAGTGTGATGAAGACATAAAGTTGCTTGATGAGTTATTGAGAGAACATAAGTTTGAAGAAGAGATTACAACCAATGACGGGAAATTTTCACAAGTACTTAGTGGAGAAGTGGTGTTGATAGCATCTAAGGAGACAAAGATGATTTTTGGTTGTCAAATTGATTTTGAGTAGCATATCATTGTGCCAAATGACAATGGAATACTGGACATAGAAATTGATGAGATTTGGATGTTGTTGAAAAGGATGTCCAAGAGAAGATATAGCAAGAAGAGAAGGAAAACCAACAATAAAGTACAACTAACTAAAATAATTTGCATCACTAAGGCAGGTTAACAACAACAACATAGAATTTGGAAGCCTGGAAATTTAGAGGCAACAACAACAGTAGAACATCAACACAAAGGGATGAATAAGCAAATACAACACAAAGTTTGGGATTCTGAAGGACATGAAAATCAATGACACACATGACTAGGAGGCCATGAAATGTTTCTACCTTGGGAGTCTGATGTAGGAGCATCACAGCTTCCAAGTCATCAAGCTTTTGGAGGGAAAATCTCTAAAAGAGGGGTCTTGACATTTGACGAGGAATTCTAATTTCTTGATGTAAATAATTGTATTTCCTAAGTTGATAAATAATTTATGGAGAGGATGAGTCATTGGTCTAGATGGATAGAGTTGGTTGTAATGAATCTACCTTGTTATAGACTTGTGAGACTCTAGGCATAATTCATAGCAAGATTTCAGGATTAGTTAGAAAGATTTTAGGACCTGAAACAAATCTATTTTGTTTCTACAGTTATATTTAGCCATTGTAAGCCTACTGGCAGTAGTAGAGGCATAGAGAGGTCAAGTACCAGTATGAAATATAGGCCAAGACATAATATTTCCATATTATGTATCAGGTCAAATATTGCCAATGAATTGGGAGTAAGTGACATGAAAATATTCTGAAGGAAACACCTTCTATATCTTTTATCTGCTTAATCTTTGTTGTGTGCTCCGACTCTTCATCAGTTAGTTTACTTGGTGTTTGAAGAATTTATTCAATATCATATTGTATTAAGATTGCAAAGAGGGTGTGCCTTGAACTTCAGAATTCAACTTATTAACTACATCAAGTTTTTGTATTCAATGCCTTTGTTTCTTTGAATTATTATCTTTATTGACTTGAATGGATGCTTCATGATCTAATTAAACTCGATGATATATTTTATTCTATGGAATTCAATTTCTTATTTTCACAAATTTATCTCAATCATTCTCTTTTCTTCAAATTCTTAGCTTCATGCTCATTTGATAATTGAGACTTTGGTTATTTTCTTGGCATGATATTGAATTTTATAGATCAATTAAATATAATTGGTGAAAATAATAAAAATTAATGATTTACAATTATCAAATATAAATGAAAAACATGTACACAATGATTCAAATTATTTAAAGCATGGAAGCAATGATTCAAATTCTTCAAAACATGTATGCATGCATTCAACTTATTTTAAAAATGAAAATAATGATAATAGATGACACATATGCACGACAAGAAAATTATATCACACCAAAAAACTTGAAATGCATTACAAAGTCATGTATAGTTAGAATGATGAATATGAAATGGATATTAGTCTAATGATGCTAGGATAAAGTATACAACCTTAAGAAAATAAAAAATAATGCACAAAAGAAAACCACCATTATGTCACCATAAGATCACATTGAAAAAATACAAATATGTATATGAAAATCAAATAACCTACATTCACAACATAAGAACTAGGCAATATTCTCAATAAATAAACACCCACAAGACCACCACTGACAAAAATCATTTTCATAAAGATAAGACACATCAAAAAGACTAAAGAGCACACAATGCCAAGGAACAAACTACCAAAGTGGGCAAGGGTCCTACTACAATCTCAACACTTCCACTACTAATGGTGGGACGAAGGACCACATGAAGTTTGGAAAAACTACAATCCAAATTGGAATCATCATAATGGTGGAATGGAAACATTGCCATAACTATGAGATAAGATGATAGTCATGTCACATAAAGAGGAAACCTATTAAAAAATACGAGTGAGACCAAAGAGTGGCCATCACAACATATAATTATATTTTGAAGAGCATGTGCATCCAATGCAATATAGAGGAAACAACGATAAAGAATATAATCCACTTGAAAGGAATAAAAACGTTAAATAGATGAAACATACTTCCTTTATGGTGAGAAAATAAAGGTTAGGACTATATGTGGTACTAGAAGAAAGAAGGGTAGGTGATGATAATTTATAAAAAGGAAAGTTATAGGGCATTATAAGGCATATAGAAGCACCACAAGGTATAGGAAAGCACCACAAGCTATAGGGAAGTAGGCAAGGATAGTAGAAAATGCTACCAAGAACCACCATGAATAAAAATGAGGTGTTTTTATATAAATTTTGAAGGAGATAACACAAAAGAGGTGACATAAAAAAGATATTTGGAAAAATAGAAAAGCATCAAATCAATAGAAACATCAAGTTTAAGGATGAAAATTGGGTGCAATCTAATTGGAATTATCAAAATAGAAAAATAAAAGTATATAAATATGGAATGTTTTTTTTGAAAATTACCACCCTAGGGGATGGTTTCTTTTCAATAAATAATAGAAAACAAATTTACAAAGTGGATCAACTCATGGTGAAGATCACGATGCGAATGACCTCAATGATCTCTTGTAACCTTTCAATCTGAACTGGGGAGAAAAAATTATCAACATGATTGATGAAAAATGCATTTGTATGCATATTATTCCTTCCTAATCCTTCTCTCATGAGTGTGATGGCCTACTTCATGTCTCCATTACCCCTGGCCACATGAATGCAAATGGAATCCCCCACCAAGCTTTGCTTTGGGTCATGACTTAACTTAGACAAGGCTTGGGCAGCATTGCCTCCAAATTCGGGGAGGATGTATTTGTTAATTGCCTGTACCCCCCAGTCAAAATTGGCTGAAGTACGCACTAGATTATACATGAAGTTTTCCATGAGTTATACGTAATGGATGTGGACATGCACCAGATGATCTCTCTGATAATGGTTCTAATGGTTGATTTGGCTACGTTGGACAAAATAACGAAGACTTCCCACAACTGCGTAGACAGATTTTCTTGGTTGCATTTACATTTGTAGCCACGAATCTTAAGGAAATTCGTCATAACAGAAGAGAAACCAATAGTTTCCATAGGATCCACTAGAGCACATAGGCATGAAATAGTCATACGAACCAGTCGTCTAAAATGAATCCCAAAGTAAATGTGCACAAGAAATTTGTATAGGTATGGCTTGGAGCAGAGATCGTATAGAAATACAACAATGATAAGGACATATTTTGAAAAATTCAAGCCAAACCTTGGGTAGACCACCACGAACCTACTTTTGAGCCTCTGTTGCTTCCCTTTCAATCAGTGATTACAAACCAACTCATTCCTTACTTTGATTTGTTCCCATTGTTCTTACAGTTTGGTCAATTCCCCTAGTAGAGAGAAAGTCTGTTACAAAGTTTTCTTTCCTAGTCCTCAAAGTGTAGCTATCAATTTCCTCCGAGTAAGCATAATTTTTTCTATCCACACTTTTGACTTCCAACTAGGAGCTGATGGCCAGAATCACTATAAATGAGTCTCCCTCAATTTCTATATGGTGCTTTTTTTCTTATATTACAATGTCACAAGCCTTCATAGAGTGCCAAAAGATCTGCCTCATTATTTGTGTCATCAAGAGTTTGATGGATGCAGCCCAAACTAGATTACCAACATCGTCTCTGATTATATATCCTATGCTCTAGGCCCCAAGATTTCCCCTTGAAGCCCTATCAAAGTTCAATTTTAATCTCCCACTTGGAAGAAGTGGTCGTTTGACCTTACCGTGATCCTTGGTCACTTTGAGGAAATTGCCCTTTGGCAGTATTAAGTGTGGCCACTTGTTATGCATTTTATGGTCCATACCGAAAAATATTTGTATTTCATCATTTTGGTTTGCACATTCTAATGTTTATTTACTGATTCCTATTTTAATTTTATTTAATATTGATTCGATGGGGGACTTCTTGTCTTTAAAGATTTTGGTGTTCCTTTCCTTCCACAACTGCCAAACTATCATCGTAGGTACTTCGCTCCAAAGCCCTACCCATATGGAGCCTTTGTTTAATCTAGGCCATGCTTCAAAGACTTCATCTATTTTATTTTTCATTGGACTCTACCAGGTAGTTTACCATTGAAAGTGGTTTAGCATATCAGGGAAAATTTGCACTGAACAGGAAGATGGTTGACGTTCTCATCACTTTCATTGCATAGCACACACCTATGACTGCCCACTACTCCAATCTTGTTTAATCTATCTCCTGTAAGAATTCATTTATGGATGGATATCCAAGCAAATGCCCGCCGTTGGCGACACATTGGCACCCCAACAAAGTTCATTTGGCCATATAGTCACATTTATTTCCCAGTTGATCACATCGTAGCCAATTTTGGTTGAGTACTCCCCAAAATTGGTTGTGCACTAGAGAAGTGTATCATTACCTTATATAATTAAGATCCAATAGTTTGAGAGTTCTCTAATCAAAGTATCTCTAAATTTCTCCTTCATAATGCCAAAATCCTTCCATTTAAACTCAAGGCTCCCGTTAATATTTGAGACTGTCATGCAATGTTGCACTTTATCTCCATATGTTGCACAAGTAATCTAAATTGCTTCTTCCATCTTTGGTAAAGTTTCTAATGGATTGTAGATCCATTCCAGGAATAAAACTAGAATGAGGCCTCACTACCATTCTTGATTCTCCAAGTGAGCTGATCGGTTATTGTTGGCCTACACGTGATTATGAAATTCCATATCGAACCCTATTGGAGAATTGAAAATCATTAGGATGTGCTTTAGGTCATCATTATCGAGATACTTTTCTCTCATTCTTTACACCACTGGGCATTGGGGCATTTAAAGATCATCCACAAGATCTTGGCTCCTAACGTAATGTTCTAAAGTTGGACATCAGGAATGTTTGCACCACCATAATTTTGTCTTTCTTAATCATTCTCTCATTAGAACCCTTCCATAAGAATTTTCATTGTACACCGTTCAAATCATCTGCCTCCTTGTTAGGAAAATCTATGCACGAGAAAATATAGATCGGGATGGCAATGATTACTGCCTTCAACATGGTAATCCTTCCTGCCAATGAGAGGCACTTGCCCCTCTAGCATTCCATTTTTGTTCTACATTTGGTGATAGTCTCATCTCACAAATTGGATTTGATGGTACCCTCAAAAAGGGGCATCCCAAGATATTTGGCTAGAAAGTGATTGATAGAGAACCCAATAGAATTTGTAATCTTTTGTTGCATCGCTCCGCTTGTATTAAAGAAGTAAATCTTTGAATTTTTCATGTTTATCAATTTTTCCATCTCAAAGAAGAATTCTTCGATTGTGTGTTTAATATTTTCTAGCAATTGGGTAGCTAGGGTACCATCATGTGTTATTGTCAAAAAGTCATGTTAGTTGGGGTAGTTGAGGATAGTATCATCAACGAATAGCTCATCTATTATTGTCAAAAAATTGTGTTCTATCTTAATACCTTTCCAAATCCCATGATTCTCTAATGTCGAGATATGATGACTCAAGGCATCTACCATTATCACAAAAAGTAAAAGGGGGACAAAGGATCTCCTTGCCTTAATCCTCTAGCTCCCTTGAAAAACCCACAAGAAATTTCATTGATCACAACTGAATATCTAGGGGTCGAGATGCAACAAAATATCCATTTGAGCCATTTCACATCAAATCCATATTTTCCATTTCCTTAATTAGGAATCTCCATCTTAACCTATCATAAGCTTTACTTATGTCTAGTTCTAGCATCATCCCTTTGAGATTATATTTCTTAATTGAATGGATTACCTCATGGGTGATGATAATCGCGTCCTCAATATTTCTGCCAAGTACAAACCCACTCTATTCCTAGGATATGAGTTTTTGTAGTATTTTTTTGAGTCTGTTACTCTTGACCTTCGTAATGATCTCATAGATGGTGTTGTTGCACAATGATACATGGTCCTAAAGTATGTAAAAGAGCGGTACTATTTCTTGGAAATGAGAACAATATTTGTATTGTTAAGATACAAATTAACATCTTGGATTCCTCTACCATATCACAAATGTTAGGACCCATGAATTCCCAAAAATTCTAGAAGACAAGTGTCAGGAAACCATTCAGGCAAGGAGTCTTGTTCAGGTGAAGTTGAAAGGTGGCTGTTTTATTCGACTTCCTCCATAATCATGGTTGAACTAAATACAAGTTGTCTTCCCTTGACAATAACTTTGGAATTGCATCAACTAAGCTAGTCTAAAGTGGTTCCACAAAATCAATTCCACCAAGTAAATCCTCAAATAAAACAATGCACACATTTTTTATATCTAATATCTTTGTTTTTAAAATTCTATTGAAATCCTTAATTTGTGTTATTATGTTCCATCCTCTTTTACATTAGGTGAAATTATTGAAGAACTTGGTATTGAGATTACCCTCATCAAGCCAAGTTTCCTTGGATTTGGATATCCAATAACATTCTTATCTGGCAACCACTTCATTGTACTCAACCTTCAACTATTTCTTGTCAATTTTTTTTTTTCATACCATCCCTAACCACTAATTTTCTCAAAGCCTCCATTTCAATTTCCATGTGCTCCTCTTGAAATATATTCCTGAAAGAAAGATAATTTCAACTTTTCAACTTTTCTTTTAGATGTTGGAGATTTTTGTGGAAAATTACCATCTTTTTTTCTTCAATAGGAATCGGATATTCCCACCATTCCTTCATTAGTTCTTTTAGCTCAAGGCATCAAAACCAATTTTTCTCAAAATAAAACTAGCACCTTGGCATTTTCATATCTTCTATGATATGTAAACCCATTGGAAAATGGTCAAAAATTAGAATTGACCAAATTTGGGAAGTTGGTAAATGTGACTGCTATATCCAAAATTCAAAGAAAAGGAACCTATCCAACCATTATACATTATTAGTGAATCCCCTTCTTCAATTATTCCAAGTGTAGATATTATTGAAGGGTTCAATATCAATCGTATTATTGGTGTTTACAAATTCCACAAAGTCCTTCTAAGAAAACATTATTCTACTCAATTCCCCAAATTTTTCTCTTGGGTCTAGTATGGTGTTAAAATATATACTTGTTATGAATCTCACATTTATTGATTGAAACTATCGGCTCAATATATCCCAAATTTCCTTATTTTCTTCTATTTTAGTAGGACCATATACATTAAAAATAAAAAACAAGATCAGAGCATATGTTGTGCACCTTTGCAAGAATCCAATTCAATTTCAACACTTTGGCTCAACTATAAGTTTTTATTCTTTTCACAATATCCCCAATCATCCCAACCATCCTTTTCAATGTTGAATAAAGGTATTTGTTTCTTTCTTTCCTAGTTTGTTGTCTTGCAACAAAATCAGATCCATCTGTAGGCATTATCATTGGTTCTTTATCAAGCACTTCTTGTTAGAGGTGTTTAAGCCCCTAACATTTCAAATGATAATATTCATTACCCTCCAAGTATGTCTTGATTGAAGCTTGATCGCTATTGAGGGCTTCTTCTTCTCTTTTTGTCTTGTTGGTTTTCCTCCCCGCTTTGGGATTTACAAAGCTAGACTTTAGATACATTTTAGCACTTTGTCTTATGCATCTAGGATCAATTATGTCTATTGTGTCCACCTCATCATTCTTTGACATAAAATCACATTCCATGTTTTTTAATCTATCTTATTCCCATGTCGTCATATTCACTTGTTTTCTTTATTCCTCATGATGAGGGCTATAGTATCTGAAACCCACACAAAACACAAGAATAGTTACCAACACAGAAGATGCGAGACACAAAATAACTAACTTTCAATTATTTTTAGGAAAAGAAATTACATCTATTCAGAAATTACAATACTACAGCCTCGTGGGCTTAGTTCATTACAACAAAATCAACTCTGAAAGAAAATCTATTATTTGAAGCCACAATCTGCACTAATGGAGCCACCTTCTACAACCTCCACTTAACCCTTTTATTTTACCCAATAACCACCCTAGAATATTCTAGAAAGTGTAACTTTGCCTCTTTTTTTTATGTTAAAAGTCTCGTCGTTTGATTTCTTTCCTAGGAAGATATTTTAATGAAATTCACTTTTTAGTGGGGCAGGTTCGCGGGGTCATAGCTTTTGATCCGGGTGTCCGATTTGCTATTATAATATAACATTGGAAATTTTTCGAAGAGATCTACAATGTTTAAACCATCAGAGATCGTTTTGTCCACTTTTTGAGTTGTTTTAGGGCTTCTAAGGTTTCATATTTGAATTTGAAGCTACATTGGATAAATTTCTCAGGATGAAAACTTTAACATCTCCCAAACTGTACAAAGCATTGAGACAATTCTTCTACTGTCGAAAATATTTTTCAAATCCATACAAGCTCATTTAGGCTGACTTATGGGTCTGTACAAGATCATGGGTCCAAAAAGTGGCAATGTGAAAAAAAAAAACATTTTTAACTTGCTCAAAAATGCGAAAATCCACTTTGACTTTATCTAGGCTTGAAAGTACATAGTGTCAAAGCAAAAACCAGATCAAAACATATATCCGTTACAAAACATACATCCATTTCTAAACGAATATCTGTTATGTTTAGGTCAATTTTTTTAATTTGGTCAAGTCTGGGGCCGACCACTTATTTAATTTAATATATTATAATAATCTTTTAATATAATGATAATAATGTTTTAATATAGCTCACATATATTTAATTTAATATATTATTATAATATTTTTTAATTTAATATTATATTATAATATAATAATATTTTATTTTATATTATAATATAAATAACATATATTATATTATATAATAATATAATATGTATAATATATTATATAATATAATTTTATATTATAATATAAAATGATAAATGATTACTTACATTTCAAAAAAACCCACCAATATGTATATGGTCGGGTCTCAGACCCAACCATATACTCAAAAATTTACATAAAGGAAACATATATTCGTTTGCTATTTTTTAAAATCTAAACAAAAAAAATTGAGAGCTCATTTTCTTGCATAGTCGGTGCAGGTTTTCTATTCTACGACTCAGATATATGTTTGCAGGTTAATCACTTTGCTCAAATCAATCACATTTGAAAGGTATTTTTGGATTTTAATGTTTTTCTTCAATTTAGATTAGTTTTGCATTATTTTTTTGTAAATTTTAGTAAAACAATAGATATTTGATCGATTTTTTATTGCATTAAAATGATTGTTAATTTTGAAAAAAAAAATCAATTAATAGGCTTAAGAAGGGTTGATCCCTACACTGCTCAACATGAAAACCCTAACCCTTCTCAACATGAAAGCCCTAACCCCGCTCAAAATGAAAACCCTCCAAATCCTCCTTCGCCGCAACCGTTGTATCCAATCCAAAACATGCCAACAATACATGAATCTATTCATAGAAATTTAGATCAATTGAGAAATGTATTTCAAATCTATGAGACACTCATTGAGACATCAAACATGAAAATAACTTTAGAAACAATCATTTCAAATGTTTAAACTTTGGAAAATTAGCACAATAGATTTGCACTGTGGCAAGAGGAACAAGGGAAATTTTATGCCAATGGGTTATCATATGATGAGGTGAGGGAACTTGATATTAACAAATCCCAATTAGCTCAGTTATTCATTGATCGTAGAACAATACAACCCATAAATGTGCGGAAGCCAAAATTTCAAATTAAATTGTGCACACATAAAGGCATATTAGATAATTTTTGGAGACATTGGTGGATGGTTTTTGATAAACCACCCAACAATAACCTTGATGTCCCTCAATATTTTCTTCGAAAATTATATGCTAAGTTTTTCCTAGGGAGGCATGTCAATTACTTTGAGGTGTTCGTAGAGGGATGCCATAGGATAGACCTAGAGCACACTGAGTCATCCCAATTCCTCTTGCTTTGCCTATTGCTTCCCCAAACCCACTACCTTACTATAAGATTGCTTTAGATGTAGGGAGTTGGAGAATTTATGACTTACATTCATGGAGTGATCATTTGTTCATGCAAAGCCATCATGTTGTGCATTTGTATTACGGTGCATCCCATCATGATGGTGATGCACATGATACATCCCAACATGATGGTGGTGCACCTACTGCATCAGGTCCGATTGGTACACCATCCTCTTTGACACATCTGACTATGAGGTTTAGGATATGTTGGATGTAGGAGTTTGATAGAGCGTCGAGTGGACCATTTGTAGGAGAGACATCACCTACCAAGAATGATGTGGGAGCATTGGTAAGACTTAAAGTAATTTTATAGTGTGTTTTATCTAAATTCTTTCATATTTTATAAGATATATTTGTACTAATATATGTTTATGTGTTGGAATCTTTAACAAGTGCTGACAGAGGACCAGATTTGCCAAGTGTAGGAGGCTACACAATCATCGATTTCATTTGGCCTAGGGATTTAGTATATAGTATTATTTAAATTGTTATTTAGATGTTAAAGTTTGAAACCTATTATGTTTAAATACATGTACTACATAGATTGATAGTCTAATGTAATTTTGTCTTTTATACAACAACCTAGTTCTTTTACAACCATGTTGACTAAGCCTGACCAATTGGATGAAGCTGCATAATGCGTATATATATTTTATATTCTCGACATTATGATTATATGTGCATGTGCATTTAAATTGTGTTACATTTTGTCATTTTTTATATAAGAAACCATCTTAGCTTCTTCATCCACCATGAGCCCATCTAGTGTAGAAGCATCATAGTAGGTATGTGTTTATTTTATATTGCAAATATTTACATTTAGATAGGAGTAGATATATGTTTAGTAAATATGGTTATTTGTCAACAATTATATGTTAATTTGTATCATTTTTATTTTACTTGTTGTAGTCCTCTACCCGACTCAACATTGTGACGAGTGTGGGACCATTTCTTTATACGAGGACTCTCAATCGTCCTAAGGAGAAATCAAATGTAGATCGTCTTGCAGAAAAGAGAGAAAGACTTGAGGTAAACAAGAATTGCATTAATGATATAATATAGTACATGTATAGCGATTTTGATGTTAAATTCATAATTTATAAATGATAGTATATAAGTTTCTATTTACTAGTTTATATTTTCAACCATTCACATAATTAATCTAATTTGTGGTTTGAATTGTTATTGCACAGGAAGCTTCAAAGCAACTAAGTTCTTTGAGGAGGCTCGATTTTTATGGTCCAATGGATTAGGATTTGATATAGATTGATATGTATTTAGGTTTTGATAGATCTTGAGATGGAATATATGCCACAATTTGTAAAATTTGTTGTAAATTTTTTTTTGAGTAGGCATATGGGTAAGTGCACCAATCTATGACACAATTTTGGCTCTTAAGATGCCACTTTTTTTCTGAAATTAGGAAAATCTGATTTGCATGAGAAAATGAAGATAGTTGCACTCAAAATTTCAAGATGTGGCAAGAAAAAAAGTTGAAGTGCTCTGAGTCTAGTTTCTAAGCTACTATTTTTTTTTGAAATTAATGAAGATTAAGGGTCTCAAAAGGGGGGGGGGGAACAAGTCTTGTTTTTATAAAAAAAATAGCATAACGCTTGAGGGCTCCCCCCTTCTTGATTAATATTTTTTTAGAATTTCAAAAATCCCAATGGTGAGAAATTAGCTAACACCATGTAGTTTATCCTCCTTCTTTTAGATAATTTTTTTAATGAATATATAATATTTTATGAATTTTCAAAGTGGACACATCCTGAAAAGCTGAAATTTGAGTGTGCTCCCCCCCAAAATTTTTGTAAACTAATCAAAAATTGATTTTATTTTTTTTCACCCTATGTAGAATGGAGTCTAGTTTAAAAAAACGTAATTTGTTTCACGTTCCAATGAACGTGTAAAAATCTATCCTAAACCTAGCACATGTTGGTTTTTGACCAAAAACGAAGGCATTTACAATAGAAGTCATGGATCAAAACCTTAACTAAATCAAAATGAAAAAATAATTATATATTTAGATAGATGAGATAGAGGTTAACGCTATCACGGTTTTTTTTATAAACTTGCATTGAAAGACGTGCAAATGAGATGGGGAGTACATTCAAAAATATGATAAAATTTAGCAAATCATGTTAATTAACACGTTTAAAGCAGGCCTTTTGGCGAGCGCCTAATGACTCATCACATTTGGCGTGCGCCAAATGTGATGAGTCATTTGGCGTGCGCCAAATGTGATGAGTCATTTGGCGTGTACCACATGTGATGAGTTATTTGGTGTGCGCCACATGTGATGAGTCATTTGGCGTGCGCCACATGTGATGAGTCGTTTGGCGAGTGCCAAATGGCCTGCTTTGCACAGAACTAGATTTTCGCTTTCTCTGTCAGCGAAACTATATACATGAAATAAACATTTAAGTATAAGTTGAAATTTACATATGGACATTTAATTTCTTATACTTTAAGTTACATTTCATGTATATATAGGTAGGATGTTTGAGAGTGGTTTCAAATCTCTAAGAGTTATAATACAAATTCTAGTTTTTGGAAGATCTTAAAAATTTTAGACTTAGTCAAATTTCAGTAATCAACATGTCAAATTTCAGTAATCAGGAGGTCAAATTTTAGTACTCAGGAGGTCAAATTTCATCTTTCTCTCTCTATCTCACTCATTTTCGTCTCTTATTCTCTAGACCTCTCTCTCTCTCTCACTATCTCCATCCCTTTATCTAACAATATCTTCCTTCAGCTCAAGAATTGTCTCTACATGTCCATCTCTCTCTCCTTCCCTCTCCAATATCTATCTCCCTCCCTCCTTCCCTGTCTACATTTTTCTATCTCTCATCCCTCTCCTTGAATCTCTATATATATATCTCTCTACTCTCTCTACCTACCTATCCCTCCCTATCTTGTCATTCTCTCTCTCTTTACTTCCCTCGCTCTCTCCTCCCCTCTCTACTCTCTATCTTGTCATTCTCTCTCTCCTTCCCTCTCTAGTTCTCTCTATCTCACTTCTCTCTCCTTCCCTCCCTCCCTCTCTAATTTTCTCTATCTCCCTCTCTCTCTCTCCTTCCCTTTCTACTTCTCTTTATCTCGCCTCTCTTTCTCCCCTCTCCCTCTCCCTCTCTCTTCCTTTCACCCACCTTT
>CM021106.1:492404900-492713603 GCA_007115665.2 Sequoiadendron giganteum
TTTTAAGGGTTAACCTATAAAGGATTAAGGGTTAAGGGTAGAGGGGAGAAAGATAGAGGGAGTGAGTGAGTGAGAGAGAGAGACCTAAGAGAGGGAGAGGCGATAGGAGAGAGAGACTTGGGAGAGAGAAAGAGGTTGGGATGGTTAAGGGTAGAGGGTAGAAGGTTCAATGTTTAAGGGTTAAGGGTTTAGGGTTAAGGGTAGAGGGGATAGAGATAGAGGGAGTGACTGAGAGAGAGAGAGAGAACCCTCTACCCTCCCCTCTACCCTTAACCCTCTCTAGCTCTCTCCCCTCTCCCCTTAACCCTTAAAACCCTCTACCCTCTACCATAAACCCTCTACCCTCTATCTATCCCACTCCCTCTCTCTCTATCTCACGTCTCTCCCTCCTACCCACTCTCCCTATCTCAAGTCTCTCTCTCTCTCACTCACTCCTATATCTCTCTACTCTACCCTTAGCCCTCTACCCTTAACCCTTAAACCCTTAAACTCTCTACCCTCTATCTCTCTCTTGCTCGCTCCCTCTCTCTCTCAAGACTCTCCCTCCTATCCCCTCTCCCTCTCTTAGGTCTCTCTCTCACTCACTCACTCCATCTATCTCTCTCCCCTCTACCCTTAATCCTTTATCCTTAACCCTTAAAACCTAAACCATTAAACCCTTTTACCCTCTACCCTTAACTCTTAACCCTAAACCCTTAACCCTTAAACCCTAAACCCTCTACCCTATACCCTTAACCCTCCCTCCCTCTATCTCTCTCTCTAGTTCAAAAAATTCATTAAAAAACCCTAAGTTTTTCCCATTTAAATTAATATTTTTCATCAAAATATTCAATTTTTATTCATTTATACCCTATAATTTCCTTTACCGTCATTCAAAAAGGCTAAAAAATGACTTATATCCTATACCACTGCCATAAACCCTTTAAATTTTTCTCCCTACCGCTTTACCATGGATAGCCTTCAAAAAGTCTGCGGTTGTGTAGTAGAGGGTCAACCTAGTGGTCATCAAACAACCACCGCTATACCACGGGAATAGATTTTCTTTATTATTATCTTTATTGTTACCGCTCTATCACAAGCTCGACTTTTCTTCATGCGGTATCGTGGTGTCCTTTTAATCCCCATGTTTATTGCCTCAATGAGACTTTACCACGCTACCAAGGTTATTGGCATGACTGCCAACGGTACCACGGTAACCACCCTTAACCGCCAGTGCCAACCGTTAACTGCTCCCTATTGTCCTCCATTGAATTCCTTCACTGACCGTTACAGTTACCAAGGTCACCGTGGTCTATAGTTTAACCATGTGCGGTAACCGCTTCGACCGATACCGCTACAGTTTTTTCACCACCACCGCACTAACGTGGTCACCGGCCTGACTGCCAGCGGTACCGCGGTAGCCACTTTGCAAACTGCTAGCTACATTCACTGATCGCCCACTAACCGTCCACTGCCACCCTTCGCCAACCGCTACTTGTTTACCATGGTCACTGCGGTCTGTGGTTTAACCATGTGCGGTGGCATGGTAAAAATCTCATGCTTGCTTCGTTAGCTGCTACCCGACCACCGGGCTACCGCGAACAGTATGATGTCCCACCGCGGTATAGCAGTAAGGGTTAATGTGACTCCCCCAAACAATTACCTCCATACCGCGGGCCCCCATGTATGAGATCGCGGTTGGGTGGTAAATAATATATATAAAGTGATTTTTTAAGGGAGCAGTAGTGATATAAAGTATATGAGCATTTTTTGGAAAGGGGAAAAATGAATTTTATATGGAAAGATAGGAAAATGATAGGTCTATATGGAATTAAATGGGGGGAATATGTGAGGGCGGATAATGAATTTTATGGGAAAGATAGTGAAAATAAAAGGCATGAACAAATAAAATACCTTAGGGTTTTGATGGAAATTTATGGAAAATGATGAATGATTTTGCAAACCACTGCAAGAATCCAGAGTATCTTTGGTAGAGCAGACCAAGAAAATCCATGAAAAATGAAGGCGATGATAGATGGAGGGAATGAACAGATGAATAATATGAAAATGGAGCAAGTGGAGAAGTGGAAAACCCTAAACTACTGTGCATGGAAGATATTTTTTTAAAGAGGCATTGCTAAGAATTGTCCATGCAATGGGAATCCTTAATCCTCTGTACCTGCTTTGGTTTAAAAAATTAAACCATTAGGGATGGCCCCAGGCCACCTCAAAAATAAAAACTTGCACTTTCCTCTGTCATAAACTTTGTTCTGAATAGAGCTCATCATATTTCTTTGGAAACTATCCATTCCACCTACCCTGCAATATGCACTATCATTGAAAACCTTAAGGAAATCATTGTACTCAATCTAATTCATATTCATCTTATTAGTCTACATTTCATTATTCTTACTATCATATGAAAATTTGAATACTCCTTATGGCAACTTGAAAACCTGAGGGATATTCAACAAAACATTCATAGGCATGCTCACTATCATATGTTGTTGAATGTGCCTGCAACTGCACTGGGACCTGAAAATCTAAATACTCCTTATGGCAACTTGAAAACCTGAGGGATTAAGAGGGTATAGGGGTAAAGGGTTAAGGGTTGAAGGGTTGAGGGTTGATGGATTAAGAGGGTATGGGGGTTGAGGGATTAGGGTTTAAGGCTCTACCTATTTGTCCCTCTATACCTATTTCTCTCTCCCTCCTTGCCTCCTCTTTCTCAATATCTCTACCTTCTTTCCATCTCTACCTCTCTCTCTCTACCATTAACCCTAAACCCTAAACACTTAAAACCCTCTACCCTCTACTCTTTATCTCTCTCCCACTCCCTCTCCCTCCCTCTCTCTCTCAATTCTCTCCCTGCTACCCCCTCTCCCTCTCTCAAGTCTCTCTCAACCCTCACCCCGATACCATCTACTTTAAACCCAATACCCTCTACCATCAACCCTATACCCTCAAACCTTAAACCCTTAAACCCAAGTAAACTCTATACCCTAATCCCTCAACCCTCAACCCTTAATACCTTGACCCTTAAACCATCTATCCTCTACCCTCAACCCTCAACCCTCAACCCTCACCCTCAACCCTCAACCCTCAACCCTCAACCCTCTACCCTCAACCCTCTACCCTCTACCCTATAAATTAAACCCTCAACCCTCAATTATCAACCCTTGACCCTTAATACCTCAACCCTAGGTAGGTAGGGGAACATAGGTGAGATATAGAGTGATGAAGGGAGAGGTAGGTAAAAAAAGGGATAGGGGAGATAAATATAGGTAGAGAGGGTAGGAGATGTAGAGAGAGGAGAGATAGAGAGAATTAGAGAGGGGAGGGAGGGACAAGTAGGGAGGAGAGAGAGAGGAGACACGGTTGAGATATAGAGTGATGGAGGGAGAAGTGGGTAAAGAGAGGGAGAGGGGAGATAAAGATATATATAGAGGGAAGGAGATGTAGAGATAGATGATAGATAGAGAGAAGTGGAGAGTGGAGGGATGGTGGGAGAGGAAAGGAGGAGATAGAGGTGAGTGTGTGTGAGAGGGAGAGAGAGTGAGAGGAGAGAAAATGAGGGGACAGAGGAAGGGGGAGAGAGAGAAATAGATTAGAGAGGGAAGGGGGGAGAGATATAGAGTAGAGAGGGAAGGAGAGATTAAGAGAGAAAGATGGGTGAGGGAGAGAGTGGTAGGTAGTGGAGTGAGAGGTAGGTAGAGAGGGAAGGAGAGAGGGATGGATAGGAGGGAGAGAGGGAAGGAGGGAGAGTGAGATGGAGAGAGTGGTGAGATAGAGAGTAGAGAGGTAAGGAGAGAGAAATAGGTATAGAGGGACAACTAGGTAGAGAGAACTAGAGAGGGAATCTTAGGTCTCTCACTCACTCACTCACTACCTCTCTCTATCTTAGGTCTCTCTTTCTCACACACTCACTCACTCCCTCTATCTCTCTCCCCTCTACCCTAAACCCTAAACCCTTAACCCTTAAACCCTAAACCATTAAACCCTCTACCCTCTACCCTTAACCCTCCCTCCCTCTGTCTCTCTCCCACTCCCTCCCTCTGTCTCTCTCTCTCTTTCAAGTCTCTCCATACCACCCCCTCTCCCTCTCTCAGGTCTCTCTCTCACTCACTCAATCCATCTATCTCTCTCCCATCTCCCTTAAACCCTATACCCTCAAACCAATACCTTGAACCAATACCCTAATCCCTCAACACTTAAACCCTTAAACCCAATTAAACTCTCTACCCTAATCCCTCTATTAGGTATGTCACTCACTCACTCCCTCTATCTCTCTCCCATCCCTCTCCCACTCCCTCTCTCTCACTCTCACTCTCTCCCACTCTGTCTTTCTCCCTCTCTCAGATTTCTCCCTCCCACTCTCTCTCTCCCTCTATCTCATGTATCTCCCCCACCCCCTCCATCTCTCTCTAATCCCTCTATATTGAGTACTCCCTCTCCCTCCCACCCCCTCTCTATCTCTCAAGTCTCTCTCTCTCTCACTCCTTGCATCTCTCCCATCCCTCTCTCTCTCACTCCCTCTCTCTCCTACTCTCTTAGGTATCTCTTTCCCACCCCCTCTCTCCCACTTTGTCTCCCTCTCCTTCTCTCTCGGGTGTCTCCCTCCCACTCCCTCTCCCTCCCTCTCTCTCACTCTCTCTAGATCTGTCTCTATGGATTAGGGTTTAAGGGTTGAGGGATTAAGCCTCACTTATGTCACAATCCCTCTCTATTAGGCCTCACTTACCTCCCACCCTACTTTCTTAGGTCTCTCCTTCCCACCCCCTCTCTCCCACTTTGACTCCCTCTCTCTAAAGTCTCTCATTTTCAGAGGAACATATTTGGCACTCACCAAATGGGTTTTACCTTGAAACGGTAAAAATAAGGGTTGACCCTATGATTCAGGCCCATATTATCCTTTGTTTGTCTAGTTCAACGCTTTATTCGAGTCAAAAACGCCTTTTTTTATTGCAGTTGACTTCATCTTGTACCAATCTATGCTTGATCCATCACCTTTTTACCACCAATCTGCATGGTAGACAATGTAGAAGAAGATATTTTGAAGTTTCTACATCATTTTATGTTATCTGAGGTAATATATTCATTTTGGTAAATTGAAATGTTTGTATTTAGTATATTTGTTTGTTTTTGACAATATAAACTAAATTTCCTTAATGATTTTATTAATCATAACAATTGGACTTAGAATTCAACATTGAATTAGATGGGATTTGCATAAAAAAGTTCAATTTTTATGAGTTTGAAGAACAAAAAAAATAAAAAAACATGACATTTACTTAACATAAATTTACTTATGAATTCTATTTGCATTGCTTATAGTAGTCCATTTCCAGCATGGCTAGTGGAATTCACTGTATTTCATTATTTTTCCAACTAATTTGGAAAACTTTTATTTTCATCTAATTTGGAAAACCTCATTGCCAAAGAAATAGTGAATAATGATAATATATAGCATCACAGGCCCTTCTTTGAATCCATATTCTTCATGACTTTGTTGACAATCAAAAATTTGGTTTTGAGAAAAATAAACACAAGAGTCTCTAGTTTTCATTTAGGTGGCAACAATTTATACCCTAGGTTTGTGATTCTCATTGATTTGTTGTATTGAATGGTTTCCACCCCTCTCTGCATCAATTTTTTTGTAAAATGCATTACTTACTTTTGTTCTATGTGTGTTTGTGGACATGTAGCATTCAAGGTCATGCCGAGGAAATGACCGAAGCCTCTAACACTAGAAGAGCGTGTAGTTAAAAATGCAAGGAGAAGAGAATGAAAAAATATAGCTTGTGAAGCAAAGGAATTTCAGCCCATATAGCCACAAACTTATGTGCAATCTAAGAGAGATGTCAAATTGGAAAAACAAAGGGAATGAATGAGGAAAGTTCGTGGAAGGATAGGAATGAATACAGAAGTTGGGGGTACATCATCAACCATAGGTGAAGCTCAATGCACATCTCCAGTTGAAGACACATTGACAACAACATGTGGTTTTCTAGGTACATCAGAAATCACATCTCCAATTGAAGACACACCATCAAAAACATTGCGTTTTGAAAGTACATCAGCAAACACATCTCTATTTGAAGGAACTCCACAAACGACATCTCAAGTTGGAGGTACAACATTGTTTACATGTCAATCTCAAGGTATGTCATCAATTGCACCTCCAATTGAAGGTACATGATCTATCCCCAATGTTGTTGACCTTCCCAATATTGACACAAATTTACATTTGAGAACTCCTCCTAGAGTTTTGCATAGAAAACCTACATTTTTTATTGATATTGATTCCAATTTTTTGAAATGGATGCCTAATAAGATTCCAAAATGTACATGTCAAAGATATGCAAAAAGGATATGGAGTTTGTTTTTTGCAAAGCTAAGTGAGGGTGGAAGATGCCAACTATTTGTTGAAATGATGAGGCAACTCAAATTTAGGCCCACCATGAAGGCTCTTGGGCTAAGAGTTTTGAATGACTCAAGTGAAAATTCCATTGTAAGGAACTTGATGAGTGCATACGAGAGCGTGGGTTCCACCTCACGCACGAAGGATAGTTGTGCCACACGACGTGTGATGACAACAACACTGTTAAGCAGTCAAACAAGGAACAAGGTGAACCTTACAAAGGCAAGTAAGTCTTTGAAAATAAGTAGATCATCTCTAATGAGAGCCAAAGGAAGGCGTGAAAGAGTGGAGGATCCAAATAGCAATGAGTTATGGGCATTTTCGGGTAGAGTGCCACGGAAAGACACAAGAATTGCTCAAGGCTTGAGATCTTTAATTGTGAATTATTGGAAGGATAACACAAGGACCTATCCTAATCAAAGAGATGTTGTAAGAAGGAGAATTGGTAGTATAAACTGTGAGCCACATCCAATGCATTATTTGGATACCACTCAAACCCAATTTTTTGCTGATTTTGTACAAAAGTTTCCTGAAATTAAAATATGTCAAAGGTATTTTGAAATGATAAAGCCTTTTTATGTCAAAATAAATCACACACGCACTACTTGTTGTTGTAGGGTTCATGTTGATTTTTCTAACCATTATGATTTTTATCGACATATATGTGTAGATATGCATACTGACAATGTTTTGTAGGAATGTAACATAATGCCTCCACCTAAATGTCAAGGAAATTCTTGCCTTCCATTTTATGTGAAAGAGAGGATGGTGCAATGGTTCAATGGGTCTAGGTAGTGAAGGAAATTCTTGAGTTCGTAGATTTTTTCATTGAGTAGATGATACTAACATTACAAAATATGAGGATTGTTGTACACTAACAGGATCAAGCGAGCTACACTCTTTTAGAAGCTCCAATGCAGGTACATGGACTATCCATACAAGGAAGATGGCATGCTTTTGTTATGCACGTACACTTCAATCATGGAATGATTGCGAGTCAACAGAGTGGGTTGATGAATGGTCTGTAAGAAGTCTAACCCCACTTAACACTTATCTGCTCCCGACGGCTCTACAAATCACGGAGGTGCAATCATCCATTGACTTTGATCATGTATTGGACCTACTAGAAGCAGGTAATATATCTTACTTACAAGTTTTATTATGTTGCTCAGTAAATAAATCTAAAAAGATTAACATATCAATCCAGGGCACGTTTATGCGGTAATTGCAGATGAAGACAATGAAGTGGGTATAGATTATTACCTGTGCTGTTGTATCGAGGCCAAAAAGAAATTGGAGTCCCCAGTTATAGATGGAGAAAACATAGAATATCCTATAGGTTCAGTGGTTGTTACTGCAACATGGCTTCGAAGGTATCCAGTTAAGAATGTTGCAGTTTGGTTGTTTGAGGACTTCAACACGCATCAAAAAATTCTTCAATATTCAGACCTTGTCGTCGCCACCAACGTTCATTTGATCAAATATAAGGGTAAACCTGCGAACAAGAACTTGTGGAAAGTGCGCGAGTCTGACCATGAGGCAATACTCGACACAATAAAGACTAGAGTACACCCAAATGGTTTCCTGGATTGATTTGTAAGTATACACATTGAATTTGTAAAGCCATGTTATTGATCACTCTTTTGGACCAACACCTTGCAATAAGGATTTTTCACGATTACTGTTTGATGTCATATGCATTTACGACTGTCATTGATCCTTTTCTGATTGTGACTGTAGGTAATACTGAAGTTTGTCAAAGTATATAAGAAAAGAACATCGGTTGCTGGTGCAAGTGTTCAGTGGTATGAGAAACATCAGTTGCTGGTGCATTTTTTGGTTGTCAATCTTCTCTTTCTTTTCCATCTCCTAGATTTACTGGATTGTTATATGCTGCACGTTTTATGTTAAGCCTCTTAGTGATATATTTGAAATTTATACGTAGGGTCATCGAGAGATGATAAAGTAGCGAAGGGGCACATCACCAGTGTAGGACCTTCAATCGACCTCCTTATCTAGCATGCATGAAGGTGATAGTAGGTCTCGTCAGCTGTATGACTGACATGATTTAGTTATTTCTCTTTTAATGATTTTTATGTGAGCCTATGTCTAATATTAAGAGGCTTTTGCAGGTTTTTTGGGGACCAAATTCCTATGATACTACACAACCACAAAGAGGCTACTACCCATGTGTTTCATAGGGAGCAAGTGATGTACATGTTTTGAACCATTTTAGAATGCAAATAGTTGGGCCAGTTGAGGTGGAATGGAAAAAATAAACTGGGCAACAACTCCTTTTGTCCTTCTCTCAAGTACAATATATTTCATGATTTGTGTTGGAAATGGGAGGATTATTTCCCTACATGTATTGCTACAAGTATTGACAAATGGGAATATTTTCAGGATGTTCTTGCATCACTATTGTAATATTTTTCATTGACTTACTGTAGTTTTTGAAGACTCCACATTCATAAGGACCTATTGCTACATACACAACCATAGCTCTTGGAGTCTTTAGACACTGACTGACATAGACTTGACAGTCATAGGACATTGACTATGGCGAGTGAATTTGATTGTCAATAAATTTATAATCATACACTCACTGTACTTAACAACTAATCACTACTCATCTCTAATCTATCCTTTTCATTTGCACATTGCCATGTACAGTGACCCTTCACAGTTCCCTTATGTTCATACATTCATGATGCTTGTCTTAATGAATAACCTTCCTTTAAATCTATTGTCCTTTGATGAAGTGACAAGGTAGGGGCAGCATATGCCTCAGAGAAATCGATGCAACCTAGGTCATCTCTAACATACCTTAGGGTATGGCATTCAACAAAACAACTTCTATGGTTCAACCGACTCGATCCCTTAAGGGTGCAAAGTGCAAAAGGGCAACAATATTTGACAGGGTCTTACTCATAAATCGTGGTGATTACGAAATATCTATCTGAACCTATGAGTTCAAGTTGAGCCCCTCTACAATAACCTTTCTCGATTTTCGCTATCTCGGAGGCTTTTTCCTATGGTGGCGAATTTTCACTCGAGGAAAAAGTTGTCAAATGCAAGTAGTTGAAAGTTGCAAAGTGGTGCAACTTTCGTTATGCAGCTCGTGTGACCAAAAAAATTGTTCCAACACATTTGGTTGGGTAGGTTTACGCTAGGAATGGTCCTCTTTCACACTTAAACACGCGAAATCGCTTTGAGCTACGTTCAACCGGATCGATCCCTTAAGGGTCCAAAGTGCAAAATGGCTACGAACTTCAGCATGCTATTACTCGGACACTGTGATGCTTATAAAATTCTTGTCTGATCCTACAAGATCATGTTGGGCCCATCTACAATAACCTCTCTCGGTTTTCGCTATCTCAGAGGCTTTTTCCTATGCTAGTGAATTTTCACTTGGAGAAAAAGTTGTCAAATGCAAGTAGTTAAAAGTTGCAAAGTGGTGCAACTTTCGTTCTGCAGCTCATGTGAGCAAACAAACTGTTCCAACACGTCCAGGTGGGTATGTTTACGCTAGGAATGGTCCTCTTTTGCACCTACACACGTAGAATCGCTCTGAGCTGTATTCAACCAGATCGATCCCTTAAGGGTCCAAAGTGCAAAATGGCTGTGAACTTCAACATGCTATTACTCGGACATCATGATGCTTAGAAACTTCTCATTTGATCCTATGGGATCACGTTGGGCCCCTCTACAATAACCTTTCTCAGTTTTTGCTATCTCAGAGGCTTTTTCTTATGGTGGCGAATTTTCACTCGAGAAAAAAGTTGTCAAATGCAAGTAGTTGAGGCATATTATCAAACAATTCACTGCCTTGTCTATGGCTTGTCATGGAATTCCATCACCATGAGACCACTTTTCTTTGAGGCATTTTTTGAAAAAGTTCAATAGCTTGTCTATGCTATTGCTTACTATTATGCTTTCCTAGATTTTTTCCAAGCATCCATAGCTTGTTTGAAAGCATCTGTTTTAGGTTTTTAGCCATAGCAAGAAGGCAATGAACTATTTGATAAAATGCTTTAGTAGACATATATGAAAAATGTCATAACATAGACAAGGGAATGAACTATTGGAAAAAATGCCTCAAAGAAATGTGGTCTCATGGAATGCCATGACAAGCTAAAGCAATTGGCAGCTGCTCCTAGTTATTAGTTATGCAATGTGAAGTAATTGCATAACTGCTTAGGTTGACTTTGTCAAAAGCTATATTGTAATTGAAATTTTTTCATCTATCAGCATCTAGTTATTCATTATGCAATGTGAAGTGATGCTTTGAGTTTGAAAGATGTGCAATGCATGAATAAAAACTACAAAAATCTATTTTCTACATTTCATTAGTTAAACTCTTTATTTTATTTTCTCTCTATATCTCTATGCTATGGAAATGCCTTTCGATTTCAAAAAAGATAGTTTTTATCTCTTGTTATACAATTTTTTACATTTTTTTATCTCTTCTTATAAAAAGGAGCAGATATACAATGTTAAAGAAGAGTGAAAGCACAACTAAATTTATCATTTCAAAGTAAATTTTTTGATGCATTTTTTCAAATAGTTCATTGCCTTCTCTATGCTATTGCTTACTATTATGCTTTTGATATATTTTTCAAGCATCCATAGCTTGTTCAAAATCACTTGTTTTAGGCTTTTAGCCATAGCAACAAGGCAGTGAACTATTTGAGAAGATGCTTTGGTAGACATGTATGAAAAATGTGGTAACATAGACAAGGCAGGGAACTATTTGAAAAAATATCTCAAAGAAATTTGGTCTCATAGAATGCCATGATAAGAAAATGCAATTGGCAGCTGCTCCTAGTTATTAGTTATGCAATGTGAAGAAATTGCATATCTGCTTAGTTTGACTTTGTTCAAACTATATTGTAATTAAATTTTCGGTATCTATCAGCATCTACTTATTACTTATGCAAAGTGAAGTAATGCTTTGAATTTGAAAGATGTGCAATGCAATGTAATAAATGACATGAATATAAACTACAAAAGTCCATTTTTTACAATTCATTAGTTAAAACATTTATTGTATTTGATCTCTATATTTCTATATGCTATGTAAATACCTTGAAATTGTATTTAAAAGGCTTAATAGGTCAGTTAGGTGGTATTTGCAAAATCAAGTTGTGAATGAGTGGTAATTAAGAGAAAAATTGGCAAATTCCCATCTTAGAAGTCTAACAAAGGGTGGTTATGGTGGTTGATTGGCTCAAGGGGTAGTTGGAAGGTGGTATCAAGATATATTGTTGTAATACCTCGAGTTGAGGGTTGATTTTGTTCAGTTTCTAATAACAAAATATACTTGAAAACGTTGATCACTGGTTTTCTTTGTTTTCCTAAATTTTCTTTGCCTTGCACAGACCCATACAAGTCTATCATGACTTGAGGCTTTGGATACTTGATTGCATATGTTTTGAAGGTTTAAATCCACTGTTGGTGTGTGTGGGATCAACAAACTTGGTTACTGCTCTGTTTTCTGTGTTAGGGGTTTTGAGGGCAACACCATGACACATTAGCCAATCCACCTACTGTTCTAACCTTGTTGCTTGGTGGATTGGCCTGTACCATGATTAGTTTGGTGTATGAATACTTTGGAGGCTGAGAGAATGAATAAACTTAGTGGGGTGTGAAGTTCTAATGTTGTTCAGGGGTGTTTCCACCATGAAAGTAAGGAACTCAAGTACTGAATCTGAGAAATACTGAAAGGAATGGGATTGTGAGTGTCCTTTAAGTTAGGGTAGAGGTATTGTGGGGTGTTTTCACCTTTGGAAGGATTGGGGGAGGTCTGGAGTTATGAGTTTCTTTAAAACCCTTCTTTTTGTGAAGGTTTAGGATGGTTTGTGAGTAGAGGAATAGAACAAGTTCTTGGGGCTCTTAAAATGGGAGAATCCTGAGTTTGGTGAGCATCCCTAAGACTTTTTCAAGTTTCCTTGGTTTGGAGGTGAGTTTGTGAGGGGGTTCCTTTGGAAATTAGGCCTAATTGTGAAGCCTAGAGCGAGGGAGGTGTATTGAAAGTTCATGTTGGTCCAAAAGAGTTACTATTGGTTTTGGCATATGTTGTGTAACCCTGAAAAGGGTATCTTAATCCACCTTTAAATGGTCAAGTGTTTTGGAAAGGTTGGGAGAAATTAGGCTTGGACCAAGTTTTGAGTTTGGTGCAGGAGCACCTACACCACATCATCAATTTTTTTTATTTGAATACATCAATAGGGAAATTTTAGTGTCTTTAGGTTTATTTTGTCTAATAAGCTTTGAGAGATCAAGCATAATGCAAATAAAGGGTGTTTTGTGTCTTAGAAGTCAATTAGAAATCATATAAGTTGTAAAATGCTGACAAAGCAACTTTAACACAAACAAATGTAATTAAGGGACCAACTAATCCCAAGGTTGGTTATGGGCATTGGGGAGAATATGGTTGTTGGAAAATTATTTAAAAATCCTTACCAAGGCTCGAATGAGAGAATGGAAGAAGTTTTGTAATAATTTTACACAATAAACACCACAGTTTTGAGCAATTTTCTAGAAAAATATTGTTTTCTTGATCTTTTTGAGTGTTTTATGGGAACATATAGGTTCTTCATGGTCTAATAATTTTAGAGGATGTGTCTATATGTTTTCTAATTCATTTATTTTTTATTTGGTGTCTTAAATCTTTGTTTGTAGAGAGAACCAACACAAACAGTGACTGTCCCAGTGTTGTTGAATCAAGGGTTTGAGGGGAAATTTGTGATGTAACAATCAATCCACCTATATTTTGCTACTGTATCTTAGTGGATTGATTGAAAACATGTTATAATAAGTGTGTCAACTCATTTTGGAATAAGGAATCATAATTATGTGGTGTTTTTGCGACTGTTCTAAGACTGAACAAGGGTTTTCCAACATGGAAGTGAGGAACCAAAGAGAGGTTTTTAAGAATTAATGCCTATAAGGGTTATGTGAGGGTCTGATGAGTCTGTGCAGAAGTATTTTGAGGTGTTTGGGGATTTGGAAGTGTTGAGAGAGGTCTGGAGTTGTATGTTTCTTTAAAACCCTTGATTTTGTGAAGGTTTAGGAGGGTTTCTTGGGTTTGTGAGTTAGAGGCTCTATAGACACAAACTAATGACAAAATTTGAGGTTTGGCACCATGACCTAAGACTATCCAAGGCATTTTAATAGATACCTAAATTTGGAAGGGTGGTCCCTTCGGAAAAAAAGGGCTAATTGTGAAGCCAAAATTGAAGTAGGTGTGTTGAAAGTCTATGTCAGTCCAAAAGAGAGACCACTGATTCTTTGGTATGTTGTGTAGCCCTGAAAAGGGTGTCTCAATCCATCTTGTAATTGTTTAGTATTTTGGAAAGGTTGGGAGAAATTTGGCTAAAACTGAGTTTTGAGTACTACAAGAATAACCAGTCACAAATGTGAGTTTTGGAAACCTTGATGAATCTGACTTAGGGATTGTTGTCAATTGATTCAATTGTCATTGTATGAATGTTGATGGTCTTTGTAGGGCCTTGGTGGAGTCTTGTTGTTCATTTGCAAGGTTGAGGAGTTGAGACCCTTGAGGGTGGGTTGATGCCTATTAGGCTGAATCATTATGAAGAAGAGTTCTTGATTGAGAATTGGCATTTCCATTGTTGTGAGTCTTCTCCACCTTGGCTCTGCATCAGAGTGCTACAAGGGTGGATTGTTGGGTAAGGTGTTGAATGAAGAGTTTGGTTTGATGGGGCTTTGAGGTTGTGTAGATTGCTCAAAATAGGTTGTATTAATCTTGTTAGGAGCCCCTTGAAGGCAGGTTGTCAGACTGATTGGGTTTGAGCCTCCTTGCCTCTGCATCGGTGAGGCACAAGTAATTGAAGCATTCCAAAGGATACAAACCACCACGAATGGAGCTTACTTATACAATACGCTTTAGATGGGGCTTATTGAGCATTCCACAGTAATTAATTAAGCATTAGATGTAAACAAAATCCATGCCTACAACATTCAAGCATACAACTTACACGATACGCATGATAACATCATTCAAGAATGGCAGTAGCAAAATAAGAGTTTCTTTAATCAAAAATCCGAAAGGCTATACAATGATATATATTGATAAAAGTATATAAATATATCCAAAAAAACCATATAGGCTTAGTACAAAGGAGCCATTTGGACAAAATATCACATATATATATCAATAGTACAAAACATATGTTCCAAAATGCCACATAGGCATACAAAAAACAACACTAATACATAGTCATTTCCCTCTAGGGGAAGGAAATAGATCATGTGTTGCCTTCGAAATTTGGCTGGATGGAGTGACTGTTGCTTGTCTTGTCTTTCAAACACGCCCGCTATTCCTCCTCTCTTCACTCTGGACCTTCAACTGATACGATTAAAATTAAAGATGTTAAAACATAGAAATTGAATTATGGAATGACATATAACAAAATATAATCACTTACCACATACATATAGTCATCATGCACATTTAAAGCATCACCATGTCCACGATCTGGAGTGACAACCACCTGTAGCAACCATGAAGATAGAAATTAAACTACATAAAATTATCATGAAAATTTTCTATAATAGACCATAAAAGAGAAAATATAATGTCAAATCGACTAATCTATTCCATACCTCTCTCAATGGATCAGAACTGGCTATTGTTGCAGCAACTCCATGGTCCATCATGCCACCAACATCACCAGGGCTATCTCTTGTTAACAAATGAAAATGAAACAATATCTCAGGTATCATGTTGATATAGGAGAGCATAATATGACATGATCAAGGAATACTTGAATGCAATGTTTGTGTTTCTCATCAATTTTTTAGATTTTTATATATGCAAAATTATGAAAACTAGCTAACATAGATTTACAACCCTATTAATGAATAAAGGCTACCTGAGTGTATGTTGTTCAAATATAACATTCAACTGTTCAAATGCAATAATAATATCTTTAATACTAGTTGCATACATGTGGACTCATCGTCGATAATGTATAAGGGTTTGTAGGAATAGACCATCCCTCATGAATAGTGTGACCCTAAAATTTCATCATATCAAAATTCTACTAATTTAGTTATTCTTAAATTTCAAAATATATTTTAATAAACAACATTAAAATAACTTGCTAAATTTTAGCTGAGTGTCAATGCCGAATGTATCATTCAGAATCTGTGAAAGCCATTTCCTCTGCAACTAACATAGGTTGTGTAGCTGCATCATGAGCACCCTGATAATCGTACGTGCAAACAACACCACAAGCGCCACAATGGTGGGGTGGAGCTCAAGGCCTACACATCTCCTCCACACCAGGCTCTACTAGAGGACTCGCACACTGCAAAATGGTTTGGGTGAGTGAGCCAATTGAATTCATTGTTTCCACCTCTACACTATCCTTAACAATGAAAGGAACAACGACATGCTCCACCATGGGTCTGCCCAAGGCTCTCAGTGCCAACTGTGGATTATGTTGTGCAACAGGTCTATCGTGTGTGGAGCCCCCACCTCTACCTTGAAAGTCTAAGATGTCAAAATAGTTTGGCATTTTATTGAGGACAAACTCGCAATAGAGTTTCCTCAAAAATTATTGCGGCACCTTATGGTTATTGCATGGAGGTTGGTCAAATACCATCCACCACTGCTCCCAAAATTTGTTTCTAATTAAATCATGGTGGCACCAATGGATGGGGAACCTCCTACATGCATGGGACAAAGGTTAATTGGCTTTTGGGTCTTTAAATAGGGCACACAACTCGGCTTTGCTAATTTTTAGTTTTTTGACATCTACATATGACAAACCATTAGCATAAAATTGCCTCATCTCATCTCTCTTAATTGACCAAAAATTCATTTTCTCGCTCTTTCTCCTACATGAGTTAAAATTGACTTCAATGATTCAACAATCCCTCTCCTATAAGGGTGGGTTTCGGCATGCTCGGTTAATCTTGCAATTAATTGTTGAATGTCTCTTTTATTGTTTTCAATTTGATTTTGAATATTTTCTTGTGTTCTTTGAGGATGCCTATGAATTGATGGAGGGGTTTCGGGTTGTTCTTATATAGGAGGCTCTTGATGAGAGGGTGATTGTGAATTCTCAATGTTTTGAGGTGGACATTCATTCCCTGAGAATTAGAACAAAGTTTTATTATAAAAATCTATTTAAAGTTGCATTCCAAATCAAATTCGAAATAAATAGAATAAAAATACACACCTCTTTGCAATCTTCGACCTCTCTGACGTGTTGGAGGAATTCTCGTGGAAAATGGCAAGCTAAGGATGCAAAGAATGGAGGAGATTTGGCGAGCGTGAGTTGCAGACTTGAAATCTTCCTTCTCAAGCTGCGGGTTGAAGAAAAAATGAGGGTTCCAAACTCAACTTTTGCATTTTATGTTTAGAAATCCATTTGGCGCATGCCAAATTTGGCGTGTGCCAAATGTATTTTTAGACATTTGGCATTGGCGTGCACCAAATGCGCCAAATTTGGCGTGTGCCAAAGGCCTTACTTCGGGGTTTTTTTATCATTTTTTCAATTTGGCACCTAAATTGTGTCACAGATTGGTGCACTTACCCATATATATGAAATTTTTATATGCACAAACACAATTATTCTACATTTTGATACATAAGAATTGATATTCGATATAATTTTTTCCTCATGTGATGTATTTCTACTTTGAATCTTTAAAATGGAATGTATAATTATCTTAGAATGGTTTAAAGTTATGATCAATAACATGTTTTTGATAAGGTAAGTAGCATTTACAGGGTGTTGTACCCTTAACACAACGAGCCACACATTCCAAAAAGATCAAGTTCAAATAACATAAAAACTATCCAAAAAATAAAAGACCGACCACAGACTAAAAAATAGATAGCAAAAACATAGACTAAAAAAAATCTAACTAGCATTATCCCAGTTCTTTAACAGGAGATCCACATCATCATCCCCAACCCAATCTTGATCCTCGTCAACGTTCTTCCCTTCCATCTCATCTTCAATTACAGCAAACAGAGTGCTAGTGACAAAGTGGACCAACTTCATAGTAAAGTGGGTCAAGCCTATGAATCTGTTGTCCAGTTTGTCCATTCTCTCCTTTAGCACACGATGCTCCTCCCCATCATCAACAACCTTCACGTCCTCGGTTTGATCAACATCTAGTGGGTGCGAGGACTGGGAGGCCAAGTTCTCTTTCTTCTCTTTACTGTTATCAGGAATGGTGTGGGGCCCTTTCGTATACTCCTCCTCTTCCTCCTTTGACATCTCATCATCCTTGTAGTCTTTTTTGTTTGACCGCTCCTCCTCCGAGTCCAAAACCACCTTTCATTTCTTATTATTTTTGGCCAATCTCTCTGACCTCTAAATTATGGTCTCTCCTCCAGTCACAACTATCACCTCCACCATCGTGTCACCCTTAGAGTCCTTCACCACAACATTTTTACCTTTGCTCTCCTCTTTACCTTTCTTCTTCGGTGTGGGTTTGTAAGCAATTTTGGCTTGGGTTGCCTTTAGTTCACATAGACTGGCTGCAACACTTGTCTAGGCATTTCCTATGTTTCCCTTGATTTTTCTGGCAATAGGCTTGGGCTTAGGATTATCAGTAGCACCCAAGTGGGGTTTCCGAATGGGCCCTTTGGACTCGGTCGGGGAGATGTTAGCAACAATGAGAGGTTCAATTTCCTCCACACAAACAACAGATATGGGCTTAGGTGGGAAAAAGTGAGATGGAAATGATAGTCTCATAATAAGCCCTTGGTGGAGATACAAAGGAGGGGTATCATCTAGGTTAAGGCTAGCAGTTTCCTTGCATTTTTCCATAGAGCTTTCTAAATCCATAAGCAAGAAAGAAAGAAAACTTAACAGAACTTTGTGCCTAAGGTGATTCAATAGAGGGAAATGGTAGAAAAATTAGGTTTTGTATCTACCTTCGAGAGTCACGTATTTCATGAGGGTCATACAAACTTGGTCCCAAGGATGCAGAAGGGCCTCCCACTCGAAACTTGACTAGTTAAAGACTGAATCCTCATTCCCCACAAAGAATGCATTCATGTTGTCATTATCTTGGGTCTTGGTATGTTTCAGATACTTTTTCCCAGTGCTCTACAACCTGGTTGCTTGCGCAATCACATCTTCAATAACCTCAAAATAAGTCTCGCCCAAAGTCACTCTCTGGTCCTTCCAGGAATTGGAAAAATGCACATACAAGTTACAATCATGACCCATAAGACTCTCCATCAGGGGAGCTAAGCCACCTTCGACACATATATGCCACACCAGTGGGTTTTTGCGGAATTCACCACAGTTATCAGGATTCGTTTGCACACGATCGCCACCTATAATGTATTTTTGCATAGGAAAATCTAGAGAACTTGTAAAAGAAAAAGGTTAAATATACTGGTTAAACAAAAGGTTTTCCACAAATAATGGATATTTGGCCGATTAAAGCAACATTGGATAATCAAGGCAGTGTACAAGACACGAGTGTGAATAGGAAAAATACTTAATTTAATCTTGGTTGTATCATAAATGGGGATCTTGAAGCGATTATGACTAGGTAAGTAGGACATGATGGAGAAGTGAGTTCTATTAGCCATGTTTTCCTTGCAAAAATCTCTAGGCAAGATGGCCACGGGGCCAAATTTAGTAATACCTAGGGATTTGGGTTTGGGATGCAAAGATAAATTAGCGGATACAAAGGAGCCAAAAAGTAGATTTCCCTCATAATGAGCCATCACATCAAAGTTTAAATCCACGAGCTTAAGGAAGAAATGATATTTTAATGCAATCCCCATAAGGAAATAGCATAAGGTACAGTCCTGCAAAGTTTTAATCATGAATTACATGCCATACTTCCTTATAATGCCATCTTTATTTAACACGGGATTAGCCTAAAAATTTAAAAAAATCCACTCGTAGGCCACCTCAGCTTTTATGCCCATCCACCTAGCCCAAAGAACAAACATGTGGACACCCCATAAGACCCTTAGAATCATAAAATTGATAATCATCATAACAAATAAGGGTTTTGTTCTTTCAAGATTAGGTCTTGAATTCTTGATCAATAACATGTTATAGATTAACAAAATTACATTTTAATAGAACTTATGAATTACAATTGGTAATCCATCTATCTTAAAGTTCATTCATATTAAGGTTCACATGTGCATTACATTCCATGAGACCACATTTCTTTGAGGATTTTTTTCAAACAATTCACTACCTTTTCTATTGTACCACATTTTTCATACATGTCTACCAAATTTTTTTTATCAAACACTCAATTTGAGAATACACATGATTTCAAGCTCTGTTGAATGAATTTACATTTGAAATTTTTTTTTTTTTAAACTCTTGTAATGAAGTGGGCAGCTGATTTTTATTTCAAAAGAAGATAAAATTAATGAAAAATAGTATGTGAAGAACTGTATAATATTTGTTGAGAAGAATTGTTTGAAAATATGCCTCAAAGAATTGTGGTCTCATAGACAAGAAAAAATAGATGAAAAGAGCAGCTTCTGACAGTCTTATGGCATTGATTATTTTGATTGATTAAAAACTACAAATAAATTGATACAACTTAATGAAGTATATGTCATTACAGTGCTCATTCAAAAGTAATATAATCATCTTGATAAAAATAAATGTCACTCAATGTTCATTGAAGATTAATAACATATAAAAGGTATAAAATCATCTTGAATAAGAATCACTATCGTTCAACCATATGGGTTTGATGCAACCTTAAAACAAAGTCCTTATAACTAAATAAGATACATATTCATTAGATTACATCCATGTGAAATCTATACAATAATCATGATCAACAATCATTGAATTTTCTATGGGTCATCTTAAAGATGGTTGGTTGAATGAGGATCCATGTTAAGATTTGGACAACCATCAAACAAAAAGGGTTTTGAGAAAAGAAAGCTAGGTCATTTTGGTTCAAAATCAAATTAAAGAAAATCAAGCCCTAAGGAGCCGTATCAAATCTCAAAGGATAGAATAAATAAAGAACAATGTACAATTGTACAAAATCATATGGAATTATGCTAAAAATTACAATCATATGGAATACTACTTTTTTCAATTACCAGAACTGCCTAATATTGTTTTACAACACCATTAAATAATAAAGGTTACCTAAGTGAAAGTTGTTTGAGGATGAGAATAGCGAGGTGTCGATCTCAAAGGTCCACTAGAAAACTATTTGACATCCAAAGTGTGTTATGAGACAATCATCCATATAAGGTTCAACTATTCACATGCAATAATTACTTCTTTAATATTGGTTACATACATGTGGAATCAACAATGTAAACATATAGGGGTTTGCAAGAACGGTGCACATAACATCAACACTTTGACCCTATATTTTCAACACATTCATTTTACTAATTTAGTTATTCTTATATTTCAAAATAAAATTTAATAAAAAAATTTAAATGAACTTGCTGAAATTTACCTGAGTATCAATGTCAAATGTTTGACTCAACAAGGCATTTCTCATGACCATCTACTCTAGAACTGATGTATCTTGTGTAGTTGCATCCTAAGCACTCTCACCATCATACACACAAATAATGATGCAAGAGTGACAAAAGTGGATTGGAAATATGGGCCTAGAAGACTCACCCACATCAGGCTCTACTAGAGGGCTCACACATTGTATAAGGCTCTGAGTAAGCAAGCTAATCAAGTCTAGCATTTCCACCTTGACATTATTCTTCACAATTAAAGGAAAAATGACATGCTCCACCATGGGTTTAGCCAAGGGTCTCAGTGCCATCTGCATATTATATCATGCACCTGTAGTATCATGTGGAGCCCCCACCTCTACCCTGAAAGTCTAAACAGTCAAAACATTTTGGTGCATCTTATTGAGTACAAACTCACAATAGAGTTTCCCTATAAAATATTGTGGGACCTCGTAGTTATTGCATGGAGGTTGGTCAAAAACTATCCACCATTACTGTCAAAACTTTTTTTTAAGTAATTCATGGTGGTACCAATGAATGGGGAACCTCCTGAATGCAAGTGATAAAGGTGCATTGGTTCTTGGATCTATGAAAAGGGGACACAAGTCAACTTTGCTAATTTTTTCTTTCTTCACTTGTGCATAGGAAATTCAACTTGCATAAAATCATTTTAATTCCTCCCTCTTATTCGACCAAAAAATATTTTTTCACTCATTGCTCCTACATGAGATACAATCGGCGTTAGGGATTTGAAAATGCCTCTCCTATGAGGGTGGGTTGTAGCATGCTCATTTAATCTTGCAATCAATTCTTCAAGCTCTCTTTTGTTGTTTTCTATTTGATTTAAAATATTTTCTTGAGTTCCTATAGGATGTCTATGAATTGAGGGAGGGGTTTGATGTTATTCTTGTTAAGGAGGATTTTTGTGAGGAGGTGGTTGTGAATTATCAATATTTGAAGGTGGGGAATGATTTCTTAGAAATTAAAACAAGGTTTAATCCAAAATCTTATTTCAATCTATAATTTAATATAAATTTGAGACTAAAACAATAGACATACATACCTCTTTCACCTCTATGATGTCTTGGAAAAATAATCACAAAGAATCACAAGCTAAGAGCACAAAGAAAGATCTCCTTTTGGCGAGCACAAGATGCAAAGGTAAAATCCAACAGGTAGAAGTCATAGTTAGGGAAAAAATGATGTTTTGAATTTGGTTTTTTTAACATGATTTTATATTTGGTGAGCACTGAATCCAATACTTTCTAAATGGTCAAGCCATTTGGAGAGCACAAAATTTGGCGCTCTCCAAATTTGGCGCATGGAAAATAGGCCTTTTGAGTTGTTTTCAATTTGGAACCTTTTTTGTGTCACAACTTTGTGCGCATACCCTTATTACTTTTATCATATTTCATTGCTAAATCACTTTAGGAACCCATTTTTTCTTAGCTTCCCCTTTTTCCTCGTGTCTTCTCTTGAGATGTCAGTCAAAGAGGCTATTCATTTATCCACCAAGAACCTGGAAAACCATTTGACTCACTCCACTAGGGGCTTATCTTAAGACTTTACCACTTCCATCTGTCACTTTGTCCCACTAAACCCATCCATGCTTACTTGGTGGAAGAGACTCTTGTTACCACTAATCCCTTTGAAAGCCTCCAAAACCCCTACAATGTAGATTCTACCAAACCTAGTTCTAAGTGTTGTGAGAATGAAGTTGTTGTCATTGATGTCAACCGGTCAATTGGTTATCAACTGGTGGTCATTGTCATTAATGTCATGGATACAAGTTATTGGCTATTCATGTCGAAGATATTGAGAAAATTGTATTTAAGAAAGGTTGTAAGTTTTTAGTGGTTTCTTTGGGTTTTTCTCTGGGATTTTTTTCCTATGGTTGTGTGGTTCAGATATGTTGATCATGTTTGTTGAAATTTGCTATATCCAGATTTTGGGCTTATGATTCATTGTATAGTGTGAGTTATGATCACCAGTTGTGAGCTATGGTTTTCTATGTTTTTGGTTGAGGTCTAGGAGAAATGTTGTTGGTCCAGATTTCTCTTTGGTAAAGTCTTATGACTTGTGGTTCTAGAGTTAAGTTGTTATGATTGTGTTGAAGATAGCTTCAGTATATGGAAGGATTGTGCTTAATTTTTCTATGGGTTTTACACTATTTTGGTCGACCTTGTATTGAACACTATCTTTGAAGTTGATGAAGCGTGTTGGACCTATTTGGGTCCTCATCAAGTGTGTGTTTGGGTCACCCTCATTCTAATTCCATTCTAGGATGTTTTGACACCAACATAATTTGAATTTATTGATGGATTGCCAACTTTGGATATGTTTCAAAGTTGAAGATGGTATAAATATAGGATGAGTTAGTGGTGAATGAAAGAAAAGAGATATGTGCAAAAAAATAGATCAAATAGATGCGAAATAGATGTGAATCAGTGGGTGTTTGTGATGCAAGTGTGGCAGATTAGTGTGAAGTCTAAATGTTGAGTTTTCCAGATGCAATGAGCTAAAGGTGTACTCTATCATTAATGTATGTTTTCAAGTGGTTGAGAAAATTATGGTGAAATCTCTATTGCATTAACATTGTCTTCTCTCTATAACATATCTCTTCTATCTTCTTTGTATCTTTGTGGCAATGAGCCCTCTGGGTGGTTAACCTTGTTGGATAGTGAGTCCTGATCCAGACAGTGAGTCCTTGTTTTGGTAGCGAGCCTTGTTTCTAAAGAAGTGACCCTTTGTAATCAATTTTGATATTCTCTATAGTGTGAGTTAATCCTCACCGTGGTTTTTCCCTTATCGGGTTTTCCATGTAAATATGGTGTTATTGTGTTTGTGTGATGATTTTCAATTTCTACACTTGCACTTAATGTTTAATCATTTAGGAGTGATAAAGATTTGTTTCAGTAAATTATTTAAAGGTTAAATTTGTAACAACTTATTCACCCCCCCTCTTAGTTGTCTTGTTCAAAAATTGGTATCTTAGCTTAACCACTTAAGGAAGGTCTGGGATGGCTGACAAAGTTATTCATGATTATCCAAGATTTGATGGAACTAATTATGCTATCGGGAAAATAATGATGGAAAAATATCTGGAGTATTATGGATATGATGTGGAGAAATCTTACAAGAATTATTACACTCCTCCTGCTAATGGTCCAAGTATGGCTAATGAGATCAAGGCACATGAAGTGAAAAATAAGGTGAAGTACATTTTGAAGAATAGTCTTTGTGCATTCGGAGTTGATTAAAGTTAAGAATATAAATACTACTAAGGATGTGTGGGATGCATTGGAAAAGGTGCATGAAGGTGATGAAAGGGTCAAAGAGGAAAAATTGAAAAATTTGGAGACACGGTTTGAGCTCCTACATATGTCTGAAGATGAGAATGTTAAAGCTTATGTACATAGATTGGATGAGGTAGTAGTTGGAATGCAAGGACTTGGTGGTACTATAGATGAAACTAGGATTGTAAAGAAGATTCTTAGAACTCTCCCTGATGCTTATAGCAAAAAGGTATGTTCTATTAAAGAAAATATAGATTATAAGACTTACACTAAAGATCACTTGTTGGGAACTCTGGCATCCTATGATATGAGAAAGTCAAATTTGAGAAATGGATTCAAATTAGAGACTATTTTTAAGGCTACAAAAGCTGAAGATATGGATGAAGAAAATATTGATGAGGTAGAAGCTAAATTTTTGAGAAGTATGAGGAAAGGCTCTATCGATTATGAAGGTAAGTTACCCTTTAAATTCTTTAGTTGTGGATGAATAGGTCATTATGCTGCAAAGTGTCTGGAAAGAGCTAAGAAGAATAAACAAAGATATGAGAAAGAAAAGAAAGGTAAGAAAATCAACTGAGCATATTATGTGAATGAGGATGCCAGTATATCTAAATAGGAATTCGATTATGGAGATCCTAATGACAATGAATGCTTGTTCTTGGTTATAAAAGATGAACCTACTTCTACTAATTTTGAAAAATAGGTGGAAGAATGCCCTCCAGAGAAGGAGAAAAATAAAGGTACTGTAATCTCTTCCCTACATGCTAAAAAAGAAAAGAACTATTGGGTTGTTGATAGTGGTTGTTCGCATCACATTATTGGTGATAAGAGATTTTATTTAAACTTGAAAAATATGATGGAGGCTTGGATATTGGTGCTAAAATTTGTGGGATAGGTTCAATTAGTTTTGATGGCAAGCATAATATTGAAGATGTCGACTATGTGAAGGGTTTAAGGCATAATCTCTTGAGTTTTGGATAGATGTGTAGTAAAGGATATAATCTTATATTTGAGGATGAGAGATGTGAGATTAGGAAAGGATTCATAATAGTGATTGTTGCAAGAAATAAATCTGAAGGAAATATCTATCAACTTAAGGGTGTTTATGGATAATGATTTATGACTCGGGTTAATGATAGTTGGTTGTGGCATTGGAGAATGTGTCACATAAATTTTTGATAACTTGGCGAGGATTAGTGCAATTCAGGCCATGAGAGATTTACCAAGGATTACAAAGTTGTTAATGTTATTTGCAAGAATTGTTAGTTTGGTAAGCAAGCAAGAAGCCATTACAGATAAAAGGAATAATCTACTACTGGACTACTAGATTTAATTCATACAGATATTTGTGGTCCTACAAGAGTGAGAAGTCTACAAGGTATAATCTATGGTTGAAAATGAAGAAAATTTGAGGCTAAAATGCTTAAGGTCTGACAGAGGTGGATAATTAACCTCCCGTGAGTTTAATATGTTTTGTGAAGTGCATGGAATAAAAATTCAGTTATCTGCTCCAAGAACTCCTTGGTAGAATGGAGTTTTTGAAAGGAAGAAAAAAATAGTTCAAGAGGCCATTGAATCAATGATTATTGAGGCTATTTCATCAAAATTTTATTGAAGAGAAGATATTCATACTATTGTTTATGTATTCAATCAAGTTAAAAAAAGAGAAAAAAGTACAAAGACCCCTTATGCGCTATGGTGTGGAAGAATTCCTACTATTAAGTATTTCAAGGTATTTGGAAACAAATGTTATGTCAAAAGAGATGAAATTTTAAGAAATTTCGATGCAAGAAGTGATGAAGGCATTTTTCTTGGATATTCTACCAAAAGCAAATCTTACAGATGTTTCAATAAAATATTGAGAAATATTGTAGAAAGTGCAAGTGTCAAGGTTGATGAAGCAATAAGAATTTAATTGATGTTGATGGATATATATTTTATGAACCTAATTTCATAAGGATTGAAGAAATTATGGAAGAACAAGAAAAGGATGAAAAAGAGAAGAAAAATGAAGAAAATGAAAGAGAAGAAGAAGGTCTGGTGGTGTCCCCTAAGACACCAAGATATGTGCAGAAGAATCATTCAAAAAGTCAGATCATTGGAGACAAAACAAAAGGACTATTGACAAGAAGCAGAGGTGTTGTTGGTGAGGTAAATCTTTGTTTACTTTTTGAGATTGAACTTGTGACGAAAAAATATTATGGGCTGACTACACTTGATCCATGAGGATATGAAGTATAGTTATGCCACTAAACGTCAATCCTAATAAGAACATTCAATTTATGAAAATATAAATAAGTCATTAAAACTACCATACTAAATCGCGAAAGCTTGAAAAACCTCTAATCTAATACATTGAAACTTATCCTATTGGGGGAGTGGTGGCGCATTGATATGAAATGATGACACTTTCCCAATCCCTTGGATAATGAGCTTGTTTCAATCATTTTTATTGAAGGAACTGATGAAACCATTGTGATGTGTGCAATGAAACATGATTTAAAACTAGATTAACATGATGTGAGCCCTTTTAACATGACTTATGCTAAATGGATCAAGATGTGTGAATAAAAAGATAATCTAAATGGATGAGAAATGAAGGGTTGAGATAAAAAATGTTAATCAAGGATGAAGGAAGTTGGAGGCATGGATCATGGATTCTCATCAACGGATGCAAATCAATTATGAGATTTAATCAAAGGTTCACCTTTTTCCAAACACAAAATTGAATATGATAGGTCCCACTTGGATGGGTAATGCAATAATACCTTGTGATACTTGCTCTTGATCATCATATGCTCTGATGGTTGTACTCTTTGCTTTCTCAATGGTATCATCTGAATAGCCTAGGTTCTTGATCAATTGAAGGGTGCAAATATTCAAACCAGCACCTCCATCCACTAAGATTCTTTTAACCTTGTTCTTATGAAAAATGAATTCAAGGTGTAAAGCATGGTTATGAGATGGTTGCAATGGTAGATCTTGCTCTGAGAAGGTGAGAAGATGATTAGAGATATGCCCTACCATAGCTTGAAACTATTATGTATCAATATCCTTGGGGATAGATGATGAAGATAAAGTGTTTTTGAGGATTTCCCTATGTGCAGGAGATAGCCTCAATAATTCTAAAATGCATGGGTGTTCTTCAGTTGATCTAGGAGATTGTATTTGTTGCGATTGGATGTTGGCAAGGTAGGTTGTGCCCTACATTGAGATGGGACTCCTTGGATGGTGAATTTACCACGTCTTGTGGTGACTCCACACTCTGCACTAGGCCCTTTGATGGTGACAATAGTGACAACACTATCACAGGAAGTGACTACATTGGAATAGGTATGCTACACATTTGTGTAATCCTTAGCTTTTCCTATATTGTTTCCTTTGCTATGATCGAGCATAGAGTTCTTCTATATCTTAAGATCTTGTTTTTTGGCTAGTACCTCAATATATATGGTGCCACTTTCTATAAGGTTTTGGATAATATTTTTGATCCTCGTGTACTTTTTTCTTTTGTGTCCTTTGATTTTGTGAAAGTCACAAAGATTGTTCTCATTGTACTAGGATGGTTTATCTTGTGGTTCTTGGTAGTTTTCAAAATTGGGAAGTGTTATCACGTTTGAATCTACCAACTTTTTCATGATGGTCTCGATGGGTTCTAACAACTGTGTGTACTTGTGTTTTAGATAGTTGTTCTTGTTAGGAGTTCACCTTTGTTTTATTTCAATGTTGTTGATCTAATTGTTCGCAAGGGGTGTTGTTTGTTGCTCAATTGGTTGAACATTAGCAACTTGATTGTTATTCAGCCTAGGAGCACTTAGGACCACCTTAGCATCTACCATGCCATCATTTTTCACATTCTTATTCTTATCCCAAACATGGGACTTTCCATTTGAACTAGTTGAAGGGTCATTGTCTTTGTAAGCTTGAGTATTTCCCTATGAGATTAGAGCTCTCTTAATGTTAAGGGCTCTACAGACAAGCTTGTCATAAGAGGTAATGCACTGCATTTTCAAGTGGAAGGATAGATCTGGATCTAGATTTGTGATGATGATCCCAACTTGTTGTTCATTAGGAAGAGGCCACTTGATTTTACTATCTCTTTGTCTCCAAAATTGTAAGACATTAGATAAATATTCTGCTTCATTTTGTTTGAGAGTATTCAACTCTTCTAGTTTTACGTCCATGTCCAGATTAAAGGAGAAGTGATCGATGAATTTATAGGTGATTTCTTGAAAAAAATTGATATTGGGAGGTAGTTGAGAAAACCAATCCATGGCAAGACCTATTAGACTTCGGGGGAATAGGCGCATTAAATAAGAACCATTGTAAGAAACCTCCATACACATAACATTAAACTCTTTGATATGGTCCATGAGACTTCCTCTCCCTTTGTATTTATTGAATTTTGGGATTTCAAAGGTAGGAGGGAACATTAGCATTGTGATGTTTCAATTGAATGGATAAGGACATAATTTATGTGTATGGGGCTTCTTTGTCTTGCCCATCTAAAGATATTGCATTTCTTGTGAAAACACGTTAAGTTGTGATGCTATATCATCTTGCGGGTTTGGTGGAGGAACATATGTTGCATATTGTGGGATGGAGGATGGGTTATATGCGGGATTCTGATATGATAAGGTGTTGTATGGTGTGTATGGTGGTGTGATATTTTATGAAGGTGATTGTGGTGTTGATGTATATGTTCCCAACACATTTTTATTAATGATGTCCTATTGATGATTATAGTAGGAACCTTATTGTTGTTGTTGGGAATATTGTTGAGCTAGTAAGGCTTGTTGTTGTTGTTGGGCTTGTTGTTGGGATTTTTTGTTGTTGTTATGCTACTAGGATTGCTTGATGGGATTGATGTTGTTGCTGAGCTAAGGCTATTTATTTTTGTTGTTGTTGTTATTATGTTGCCAAGGCTGATTCTTGTTGTTGTGCTTCTAAGGTTTTCTTTTTATTGTTGTTGTTTTTGTTGTTGTGTTGCTAAGGCTTCTTGCTATTGTTGCTACTGTTGTTGTGATACTAAGGATGCTTCTTGTTGTTTCTATTGTTGTTGTGCTACTAGGGCTACTTCTTGTTGTTGTTGTTGTTGTGCCTAAAACTACTTTTTTTTGTTATTGATGTTGTTGTGTTGCTAAGGCTGCTTGTTGTTGTTGCTAGTATTGGACAACTTGTTGATAAACTTCTTGTGCTGTTTGTAAAGCTATGACATGCACTTGTAATGTAGGATCGGGTGATTGTTGGGAAATCTGTGATGGGTTTTGGGTTTTGATGTTTTTAATGGGTTATGGGTTGTTGATGAGAGGTTGGGGGTTCCCTTGGTTCAACATTCCTTGTAAAAGAGTGGATTGAGATGGAGGAATATGAGATTTGGGTTCCATTTTATTTTGCATGGTGAGAGGGACCGAGGTGAAATATGATGATGGTGTTGTTAAGTATTGCAATGTGATGAGGTAAAAACTACCTCATCTTAATCAAATCTGTAAAGCTTTCCTTTTCTAATTCAATCCTAAGCCTATGCCAATTTATTAAACTTTAGGAGACATAATTGCTTATTTTAAGGAAAATTATGCTTTCTTTCTTTATTTTGATCAATTGAGGAAATTTACCAAAGCAGGTTTAATGGATTGACTTGAGCACTTTTGTAGGGAATAACAGGTCATCATGTGGTTGTTATAGAAGTTTATCCAGCACGTGCCTCAAGAGTAATTATGCAAACCCACTCCTAGATGCCTGGATGATGCACCCAAGATTTAGTTTTTGCTCTTTAAATTTTTGTTGTTAAAACTTTATGGCTCTTCTCGAGCCTTCCATATGTTTATGAGCTTTAAAGACATCAAAGTTAGTTTCAAGTTGAGGAATACTTTTTCAATGGCTATTCACACCATCTTAAATTTAGGATTTAGTTAAAAAATTATCTATAAAAATGTAATTTCACAAGTGATGAATAAGACAGAGGAAGTATCGTTATGCTGTTCACATGGTTTTTCAAAGCACTGTTAAAGTGAGTAATCTGATCTCTGTCTATTGGTAAACTGTTGAATTTTGAATGATGATCACTATTTTTAATGAAAAGACTTGAGAACCTATAGCTTATGTGATTTAAAGATGAAGTATTAACCTACGAGCTAGCCACTCGAGGGGAGTTAGCCTAGATAGATAAGTATTTTACTGTTAAGTTATTTTCTTTGTTAAAGGTAGATTGTTGCTCAGTAGGAAGTAACTAAGTTGTCGAAGAGTTGAGTCTGTAGTTCCGGGGCATGATTATTATTAAGTAGTATAAGCTATCTTCCATAGTTGATAAAATCCTTTACAATTTAAAAGATGTTTAATTGTTCATTCCCTTACTTTTATGTTTTCATAGTATATCAGTTGTTTAGATTGCTTGTCCCCATGCTTTCTAGTTTAGTCATAATGCTTTCTAAATTAGTTGGCTTATGCTTTTTAATTTAGTATTTCTGGATTTTCTTAGAGTAAGATTATTCTCTAGTTAAATAGTAATGGCCTTAGATTAGAACCCATTTCTGTAGTTTAAGAGAAAAATATAAAAATATAAAATGAGTTATCCAAATACTCTCTTTCTGCAAACTGCCTTGGACACTTTCAGGTCAACTAATTAACATTCAATTATTCTAAATTAGTAGGACCTAACGACAACCTATCACAATGGTAATGATGTGTTAGGATCTTGAGTCCATTGACTGAAAGGGTTTCCTTGACTAATGTTTTGGATATTTCTTTATGTTTGGGATGTGGTCAAGATATTACCTTGGTTGATGGGGTTTGTAGCCAAGGGATTTCTTTGAGTTGGGTTGATTATGGATGAGACGGATGTGGTTTGGGTCACCAATGTGATGGATGAAATCATTAGGGGATTTGATAAGGATATCCCATATTTCATTAAAGGTTGATTTTGCATAAGGGGGTTGACTTTCCTATTTGGATCTATTTGAGACACTTGGTCCATACCTCCTTGTGTGATATTGAGTAGACTTATGGTACAGTTTGTGGAAATGGATGAAGAGGGATATCGCTAATATGTTGAGGTTGTTGTGGATTCATGAAGTATAAGTGGTTTATGTTGATGTTGGGGGTGTTCAGGAATGGGAGGAGCATCAAAGGTAGGTGTCCAAGTAGGTTTTTGGGATGGATTGGTGTTTAGGGTACCCACAAGTGTGTTGCTTTCAAATAGAAGAGTGTGACCAAAGTCCTTAGCAAGACTAGTTGCAATACTGGGAGTTGATGTTTGACTTAGCCTTAGTGATGGATTTGTTTGATCAATGGATAAATTCAAGCCTTACGTTAAGTTTTTTGCAACAAAAGATGGGTAAATTGGAACCACATTCTGTAAAGCTTGATGTTCTTTTTTGTGCTCCATGATTTCGTCCTTAGTAAGCCCAAAGGGGTTGTTCATAACATCTTCTATCTCATATGAAGATGAGGATGATGGTTTTTGTGATGGGGTAACTTGAATTCTAGGATCAAATTCTTGAGGATTAGGATCACTTGAGGTGAATGTGACTTTTGTTTTCTCCATGATTCTCTTGTGTTATGATTTGGTCTTTACCATAAATTTTGGGTCACCTATGGGAGAGTTGTGTTGAGATTTGTAATGTTTGAACTCTCTAGTTGACTCAAATCTAGGTAAAAGGGACACTCTAAGTCTTTTTCAAGAAATGATGATAGTGGGATATGAAAAGATGAATGATGTAGGAAGTGATCTTTGCAAACATTTTGGGACAACACTTTTGACTTAAGTTTGATTGTTTTGATGTTGGGATAAAGGATGTTTATGAACTTGGAAATCTTTAGGGTAGACTCATGACCTTCCAGATAAACTAGTCCAAAGATGGTAAATAAATTAACTCGGTGCATGGAAAAGGATTCATTTCACATACAAAATTAGCTAAGATAGGGGTTGGTTTTATAGATGTTTAAGTCAAAAAGTGTTGGTGTATTCAAAATGTTTGCAAAGTTTAGTGAAGTGAAGGATGAAATTTGATGAAGGGGTGGATGAAATGTTTGACCCAATGTTGATCTAAAGTGAAATTTTGTTTGATAAGACCAAGGTAGTGAGAAACATACTAGACCTCTAAAGTTTTATAATCCTAAAGATTCAATGATTTAGATAGGTTCAAGATCATGAAAGAGACCAGGTTTTTGACTCCAAAATAATGCATATAAGTCTGGATTGTTCCTTAAAGCTCTTTTATAGAAGTTGTATACCAACCTATTTCTATTTTGGTGAACTGATAAAAGGTGTCTTTTCATAGCTTTTGGACGAAGACTCGTAAGTTTGAAGTGATGACCTGCAGACCTTATTTTGGGGATTCTAACTTTTTGTGAGATCATTTAGAGAAGTTAATATCTGAAAAAGAGGATATTTATTTCCACGTCGGAAGTGGTAATATGGATCTTCTAGCCATAATATCAGCTTGTTCTGCTTCTTCATCGATGACATATGTTGTGTTTCTCCAATAGGTTGGTGTTTCTTTTGTTTTAAAGTGAAGCTTCTCAAACTAATAATTATATCGGTTTGTTCTCCTTTAATGAGTTCAAAGTTTGGTTGAATGATAGAAGGCGTAAGGTCGAGTTGTTCAACGAGAGAGATCAGTCTCCAAATGGTCATGTGGGTTTCAATTTTTCAACTTATCTTGCTTAAGTGAATTTCTTTTTACCACAAACACTTGTCTTGATTAAGTTCAAATTGAATTTCTATGTCAAAAACATCATAAATTTTGTAAGGTCCATTTTGTGAAAATCATGAGGTTGAAGCCATAGTTTCCTATGTTAACTTTGGGAAGTATGGATTGAAATATAAACCAAAATACTTAGAAGTCTCTAAGAATAAATTCTTAAGACAAGCATTAATATCAAGGTTTTGTCAAAGGGTATCCATACTTAGACCAAAGGGTTTGAAATTTTGAAAGGACTTTGTTGATGTTTGTTTGCAATGTTTTGGAACCAAGAAAAGTATCAAAATACCTCACAAGCATTTACCATCCTAGGTTCAGAAGATACTACTTGTTGAATCCCCACTTGGATTTCTCCAAACACTAAGATAATGCGAACAACTAGAGATTTGGCAACACTAGATCCCATCCACAGTACACACTTCTTGGGACCACCAAATCTCAAATCCTAAAGATCCAAAGATCCTAAGGATTTTCCTATTTCAACAATGAATAGTAAAATGTGGGGTGGCTTCAGAATGACCGTTCCTACACCAACAAGCATAAAGGTTTTTTTTGGCTTCTAAATAATTGGTTCATAGTAAGGACTTTTGTTCAAGGTGGCCATACGCATGGTAAGATTAGCTCAATATTATTTCAATCAAGAGGTCTCCCAATCCCTTTCGGAGAAAGGATTTTGATGTGTCACATGGACACTAGGGGTGGCACTTGTTAGTATGACACAACCACACTTGTTGTTTATGACTTTCGTCACAAACACATTTTTTATATAGTGGTTTGAAATAGCTTGGCTTTAGCTCGTTACCGCTTGAGTCATTCCTTCCTTTTGAAGTGGGGTGGTAGGCCCTCTAAAGATATACAAAAGCAAGGAAGTATGTTTGTTGTTTGATCCCCTAGATCGCATGAAGCAGGGAGAGAGAAAACAAAATGCCTTTTTCTTACACTAGCATGGGGTTAATTTTAATCCAAATCAAAATATGTGGGTGATTATACAAAATTTCAAATAAATGCTTTTTATTCTCAATATTGTTGAGAGGCATGAGAGAAGAGCATAAACATTCAATGACGAAAACGTAAATCACAAGACATGGAAAAAAATCATTAATTTTAACCCTCAAAGTAAAGGCAAGTTTATTTTAAGCACCAAATGAAGTGTTAAGTTGTATTGTTCAATTTTAAACCCAAAGTAGCATTGATGAAATGATGGTTCATTTTAATCCCATTTGAGCGTTCATTTTAAACCCAATTGAAAGCTAGTGTGGTCCTAAAGAATGAAATGAAAAGCATAATAAATGGGTTATAACTGCCCCAAAAGTGTCAAAACACTTTTTACAATTATAAGATTTAAAGACAAGAATGCTTCTTCACTTAGAATTTTATCATCCAACCTACAAAACCTAGTTAGCCTAAAAACCAGAAAAAAAAAGTCAAAGAAAATTTTAGTGAACAGATGAAGTGAAAAAATTAAAGCACATGTTAAAAATCACACTATTTTTGCTTACTAGACAAAAGTGTTGCTATTCATGATAGTGTTGCCATATCAAATGAGTGTCGCTCTGGTGAAAAATAGCGTTGCTCTATAGAAAGGAAGTGATGATGATAGTGTCGCTATTTGGTAGCATCGTCGTTTTCAAATTCTTGATACCTCTAAAAATTATTAGTGTCACTGTTTATTTTTTTAATCAATGCCAGTGTATTAATTAGGCATCATTGTATTAGATGAAAATAGTGTTGCCATATGGTGATGCCTTACAAAGGTGTGTCTAAAACTCCTTGGAGCATCGTTGTATTTGAAAGATCACAAAAATAGACTTTGAAAGAAAAAATCATTAAATGTCATTGATTCTCCCCTCCCTCTAGCACCAAAATGTGACCGACAGATTAGTATGGGATGATTACACTTGATCCATGAGGATACAAAGTATAGTTGTATAAAATAAAATTTGCACCCCTTAGGAAAATTCCCCTTTTACCTCTCCTCACCTTGGAAAACCAAGTCTGAAGGCTAAATTCCACCTAAGCCTGTTGCCTTCATTTCAGTTGGTGCCTGTTTTGAGCGTCGGTAGAAGAATAAATATTTGGGACACTCGTATGGTGTGCAGAAATCGATGTGGCGCACTTACATCCCTGGTAGATTCCTACGACTAGAGACTGCAAAGGCATTACACTTCCCATTGGAGGTCGATTTGTAACGCCCTCTTCGACCTATTGACTCGAATATGGTCATTTGCTTCACTCTTTCATTAAAATTCACCATTCATTCATCCATTAGTTGGGGCTCTCTGATCTCTTCACATCTCTCTCAGCCCTTCACATCTCTTCTACAACTTCTACAAGCATTCTAAACATTCAATCTAGCTCTCAAGAAATACTTTACACTTCACAGTAGCAACATCAACACTCTATCAACTCAATAGAGAAAGTGTGGAAGAAACACCATTGTGGCAGAGGCTTGAGTTCCTCTCATTTTCTCCCCCATTAGCATTGAGCGCTCTTGGTGGAGGTAGTAATATTTCCACTCTTCTCCTCTATTATTTGGTTGAGTAGCATAACACTATTTTGTAGTGTTTTTGTGTTCTTTGCTTCATTTTTATACTTTTCTCTCTATCTATCTAGCTGTCTGTGGAGGTGGGAGCACCAAATTGGGGGTTTGAATGAGGAAAACCCCTATACAGCCCCAACAATTTCTCTCTCTTGTGTGAAGGTATTGAATACATTCATGTGCTGGAGGCTTCATCACTTGTGCGGTTGTAGGCACTTTCTTTCTCCTCTTTAACTCTATCATTTCTATTTCACTTCATTCTAGTTCTATTACATTTGCTACTTTTCCTACAATCTAGAAGTTCTTAGAAATTAGATTAGAAGCAATCATTTAGCCATTTTCTGTTACATTCTCACTTTCTAGTATGTACAAGATGCTAACGCACCTCAGGGACGCTAGCACGTTGTGCTGTCATCTGTATTCTGCGCTGACATCCTTTGGCCGAGAGCTTGTTAGTTTGTCCAAAGAATCTCTATGACCTGCTCTTTCATATTCTAGGACTCTCACCGCTATTCCTTGAGGTAGCTTAGGACAGTTCACCTTGTGAGGCTCTTTAAATGAAGAGAAACTCACAAGTATTTAATCCCTCTTCTCTATATTTTGGTGAACCTGACATGAAGAGATAATCTTTCGAAAAACTAGGAAATTATTTATGCAAGTTCTGACCTCAAATTCCACTCTAGAAACCTCCGAAAATGAAAATTACTAGAACATAGAAAATACCAAAAACATCCTAATGAATTAAATATCTTCTTTTATTAGTTCAGTATCTAATTTTGTTCAAAATTTTAATAATATTCCATTTCATGCATGTGATAGTGACTTGGTATTTCCCATGTCACTTTGTATCTTTGATCCTTCTCATGAGAGTCCTCTTGCTTCAGAGGATATCTTGTTGCAAGAAGATGAAATCATTAATACCTTTCTTAATGTTACTCTACCTTCTATTCATTCCAATGCACTCTCTTCTAGAGATGATGCATTTGTGAATGATGAACCTTCTACTCCTTCCAATGCACTCTCTTCTAGAGATGATACATTTGTGAATGATGAATCTCTTATCTATGCTAATGCACTCTCCTCTAGAGATGATGCATTAGCGTATGATGAATATCCTTCCACATTTGATCTTGTTTGGATTGATGTTGAGAATATGTCTTCAAATAATTATCTCACTAGTTGTCATGATTTTGTAAATGTAATGTATGTCACTATTTCCCCTCAAAGGCCTAAGAGATCAGTCATTTACGTGACTCCAACTATTCCTTCTCCTAAAATGGTTTGCTCTATTGATGGTGTTCCTTTTGATAATGATTCCCTTGATCTTTCTAAGGATCCCTCTTATAGAGCAGTAGCCCATACCTATGATACTAGAGAATGAATAAACAACTAAGCCTTCTTCAAGCACCTAAACCTGCTACTAAAGTACCTAGTGATTACGATCTTGCCAAGAAACTTTGGGTTACTTTGAATAAGATCTCACAGTGGGACTTGCTTCAGTATGCTTTGGTTTATCAAGGTATGCTTTAGGAAGCCTTGCAAAAGATCATATTTCCTTCTTCCACTAGGCTGAAAGATGTTGATGTGTTGATAGCTCATATTCATGTGGATTTGTCGAATATTACATTCTATCCATAGGAACTCTCACCTCCAGAAGTACAGAAGCAAGCAAACCCTTTGATGATTATAGTTAATATTAATAAGATTGACATTAAACATACTCTCATTGATGTTGGTTCAACACTTAATGTATGCAGTATTGATCTATTACCTAAGATTAATATTGATTCATCTTCTCTTAACGCTTCTTCTATTGATATTCATGGGTTTGATAATGTTGGTCGAAAATATCTAGGTACAATAATATTACCTTTGCAACTTGGACCCATTACTATACCCACTCTTGTATATGTTATGTCAGAGGAGTTACCATATAACCTTCTTCTTGGTAGACATTGGATTCATGCTATGGGTGCAATCCCATCTACCTTGCATAAATCTATTAAGTTCATTTGCAATAATAAGGTAGTCACAGTCAAGGCTGGCCCTGAGGCTATGCACCTATATGAGATGGCATTTGTTGGTCAGGTTTTGGTTGTGCCTACTCTTATTCCTTCAGTTTCTTCCAATATGTCGATGTTTACTCCAGTACTACCTATTACAAAGGATACTCTTGAGATAGATGTCCTTAAAGAAGATACTTTTGAAGTGAGAAATCTTAAGTCTACTCCTTCCACCTCTTCTCAAAGGAATGCATGCCTTGGTGATGATTGGGGTTGTCTAGACTTTACAAAATCCTTTTTTGGAAAATGTAAAGTTGACCCAATCCACTTAGACCTTTAGACAACATCATTCACACCCGCTATCAAATATGATTACTCTTTTGCATCGCAGGGTAATGTGAATGAAAATTATAACACTCTCTATGGAGATCCTCCTCCGTCGTCTTCTATCTTCGTATCTTCTTCTTGTGAGAAATCAAGTCTTTCTCCACAAGAGAAAGGGTTGCTTCTCGCTCCTCATTCCTTGTCTGAACAAGATTTTATTTTTTTGCAGCTTCTAAAAGCCCACTTAATTACGATTCCTCCTCCTACACGCAAGAAATCTCATAAACATGATAAAGAAAAAAAAAAAATTTGTGCATACCATCGAGTGCTTGGACATTCCACTAGTGAATGTAAGGATTTGAAGGATAAATTACAACTTCATGATTTAGGTGTCATCCCTCATTTATTTGATGGTGCATCTATCTCTTCTTTCAAATGATAAGGGATATCGAGGTTTACCTCTACCTGCATGTTTTTAGTATCCTACATGGTTCTCCTCCCCTTTATTTTGGAGGTAGTGATAACTTGTTTTTGGAGATGTGTGTCCTTATTATGGAACCCCCTCTCTTATCTATCTCTTTCAAATTCCGCATCCCTTGAATGGACCCCTCTTCCTTTTGAAGGGTTCTCGAGGGATCCCTTTGAAAGTTTTTTATCTCAAGAAATTTTTGTGGTGTCTAGCTCGGGAGCAGCCCGTCTAGACCTATTTCCTATCTATTCATCTAGCTCAGGGGCAACCTAACTAGACCTCTCTTTTCAAACAATGTGTCCCTTGAGTGGACCCCTCTTCCTTTTGAAGGGTTCCCAAGGGACCCCTTTGAAATTCTTCCAACTTGATGATGGTTTGTGTGACTGTCTGCTTACTTGCCTGTATGGCCGATTTTTGACATGTTCTATCTATAGGTAAACATGTCGCTTCATGAGTGCGCCTGTGAAGCTACTTTTTGACTCTGTGGAGTTCGCTTTTCTTGATTTCCTTCATGTGAGAGTTCTTGGGGGATTCCTTCCTTGCAGGCCCGCGCATCTGTAAGATGCTTTCTTTCTTCAAGCTTCATAGTTTTGCAGGCCTATGAAGTCCTTTTCTTATCCTGCACTCTTGGGTTTTCTAGATCACGGTCTACTTCCTCGACAGTTCAGGTATACATTTCTAACTCTGCTACTTCTTCGATCTACTTTACCAAAGCACTCATCAATATTTTTGCTCACTAAAGTGGGGGAAAAATCTATAGGAGTGAATTTTCACCCCTAAGGAAAATTCCCCTTTTACCTTTCCTCACCTTAGAAAACCAAGTCTGAAGGCTAAATTCCACCTAATCATGTTGCCTTCATTCCTCTTGGTGCTTGTTTTGAGTGTCAGTAGAAGAATAATTATTTGGGACACTCACATGACGTGCAGACATCTGTGCACCATGCTTATGTCCCTGAAAGATTCCTATGGCTAGAGCCTGTAGAGGTGTTACAATTCCCATTGGGGGTCAATTTGTAATGCCCTCTTCGGCCGACCGGCTCGAATATGGTCATTTTTTTCACTCTTTCCTTAAAATTTACAATTCATTCATCCATTGGTTGGGGATCTTTGGTCTCTTCACATCTCTCTCAACCCTTCAAATCTCTTCTACAACTTCTATAGATTCTACAAGAATTCTAAGAATTTAGTCCAGTTCTCAAGCAACACTTTACACTTCACATCAGCAACATCAACATTCTATCAACTTAGTACAGAAAGTGTGGAACAAACACCATTGTGGAAGAGGCTTGAGTTCCTCTCATTTTCTCCCCCATTAGCCTTGAGTGCTCTTGGTGGATGTGGTAAGCTTTCCACTCCTCTCCTCTATTATTTGGTTGAATATCATAACATTGTTTTGTAGTGATTTTGTGTTCTTTGCTTCATTTTCATACTTTTCTCTCTATCTCTCTGGTTGTCCATGGAGGTGGGAGCACACAAATAGGGGTTTGATTGAGGAAAACCCCTATACAACCCCAATAATTTATCTCTCTCTTGTGTGCAGATATTGAATACATTCATGTGTTGGAGGCTTCAACACTTGTGTGGTTGTAAGAACTTTCTTTCACCTCTTTAACTCTATCATTTCTATTTCACTTCATTCTAGTTCTATTACATTCTGCTACTTTTCCTACATTCTATAAGTTCTTAGCAATTAAAGTAGAAGAATTCATTTAGCCATTGTATGTGAAATTCTCGCTTTCTAGTCCGTACGAGACACCAGTGTGTCTCAAGGACGCCAACACGTCACCTTGTTGTCTATATTTTGTGCTGACATCCTTTGGCTGAGAGCTTATCAGTTTTTCTAGAGAATCTTTGTGACCTACTCTTTTGGATTCTAGAACTCTCGTCGTCGTTCCTTGAGGGAGTTTAGGAAAGTTCACCTCATGAGGCTCTCTGAATGAAGAGAACTTGTGAGTAGCGAATCCCCCTTCTCTACAATAGTTATGCCACTGAACATTAATTCCAATAAGATCATTCAATTTATGCAAAGATAAAGAAGCCATTAAAACTACTATACTAAATCATGAAATTTTGGAAAACCTCTAATCTAAGACATTGAAAATTATCCTATTGGGGGATTGGTTTCACATTGATGTGAATTGATGACCCTTTCCCAATCCCTTGGATAATGAGCTTGTTTCAATCAGTTTTATTGAAGAAAACTGATGAAACCATTGTGAGGTGTGTGGTGAAACATGATTTAAAAATAGATTAACATGATGGAAGCTATTTTAACATGATTTATGCTAAAATGATCAAGATGTGTGGATGCAAAGCTAATCTAAATGGATTCTAAGCTAAAAAATATTGAAGCCCTAATTAATAAACAAGCTAAATGTATGTAGCTATGTTATCATGGAAGCCATTAATGGAAGCTAAGCTAATTAATGCAAGTAATTAAGCTAAAATGGCACTAAGTAAATTGTAAATATGAGTGTGAGTGTGAGTGTGAGTGATTTCAACATCATGAATTTTCTCTAAAAAATATGGATCCATTTGTCTCCAAATAGTGACCTATTTATAGGAGAGCAAATGGGAAATGAAGGGTTGAGATAAAAAATGTTAATCAACAATTGAGGATGGGGGAATTTGGAGGCATGGATCATGGATTCTCATCAATGGATGAGAATCAATGATGAGATTTAATAAAGGGTTCACCTTTTTCCAAACATACACACTTTTAACTTGCACAAGAGGTGACAAATTAACTTGCACAAGAAGTCACACATTAACTTTCACATGAAGTCAAGTAATTTTGTTATAGAAAAGGAATACTCCCATTTTTAAAATGAGTGAGGAGAGAGAATATTCTTTGGATTATTCTCATGGGTGAGGAAAATTAGACATTTAGCAAATTAAAACAAAGTCTTTCTTTTGGACCGTAGGAATTGGTCAGGTATCCATCCCCTTATAAATTGTAGTGCGCTCAGTAAAAAAATTCATGTGACCTGTGCTGCTGGCGCAACACGACCTCTGATACCATGAGGATGGCAGGGAGACTAGACCTCTTTCCTACAACAAGATTCTTTAGCCAATCGAGCTAGACCCACCACCCCAGATTAAAGAAAATTTTAATACATGCAAAAGGGGAAGGAATATTCCTTTTGGAGGAATGTACAAAGGAGAAATATTCCCTTGGAATATTCCTTTTCAAGTGGGGGGATTAGATTTAATTAGTAATATACATTTAAACAAAGGTCTAATTTAAGCAATTTAGATGATATTCATTAAATAAATGATGTAATGAAAAGGGGGAAAATGATATGATATTTAATTAAATAACTTAGAGTTATTTAATTAAATAAGAAGACTTATGGACTTAAATTAAATAGTTTGATGTATTCAAATTAATAATATGAAATATTAGCATGAAAGGGGGTGAATTAACCTAGTTAAATCAATTAGGTCAATAGATTAAAATGAGACAATTGATTAAATAGTTATGTAAATTTAATCAATTAAGCGAAAAGAGGATGGGTTTCAAGATGAAATGATTTTAGTATACCTGATTCAAGTGTGTATATCATTTAGGATATTTTTAAGTGTATACAAAACCCATTACTATAAGTGAAGCATGTAAAGATGAAAATTGGATGGAAGCTATGAAAAAGGTGTTGGACTCAAGGAACACTGAGAGGGGGGGTGAATCAGTGTTTTGTAGATTTAACCTTTGCAAAGTAGATCTTAAAACCATTTACAACAGTTAACCAAAATTAGAGATGCAAACACATGAAAACAAAAACCATAACACCATAACACATGAATTTTACGTGGAAACCCTGTTCGGGGAGAAACCACGATGGAGGTTGATCCACAATTTTATACTTTGTTAAAAGTATAGAGAAAATGGGAATGCACATGCATTTAGGAACACTACCTAGAGCTCACTGCTCAAAATCAAGAAGGCTCACTACCTTACGAAATCTTTGGATTACATAAAAAGGTAGAATTGAGAAAGTAGCATCTACAAATGCCTGGTTACAATTCCGGTTAGGCTCATAGATCAGATTCTAGAACTTCTGTCAGATTCTAGAACTTCACTCTGCTCTACCTTAATTCACTTCACAAAATCCTCTTCTGCACAAGTGAAACTGTGCATAATCGCTCTGCTACCCTTATTATATTCTTAATATATTTCAACACACTTCAAACACACACCAAAATGAATTGACTGATCTCTTATATATATCCACTACCAAGGATTTAATTGCTTCGTGTCGGCTTTATCAAAATATAAGATATTTCCTTATAGTCGGCTCAATCCATTAGTAACACTTAATGTGCACCCATCAAATTAGTCCACAACATAGTGAGGTCCCAAAACAAAATCTCCAAACATAAAACATCTTGAATAATTATACCTCAAATATTTGTGATGCACTTCATTCACTTAGTCGGCCTTCATGGGCTGATAAGTAGAAAATCATCCTACTGGATCTTTTGACCCAACCATCGATTGATGCAACGACACAAAAATTGATAATAAGATACTCCAAATGCTTAACAACCATCCTCAAGATCCACAACACATAATGATAATTTGATGAAGTATACAAATCGACAGACATAACTATAATTGGATACCTTGTTCTTCACTCTTACTTCCAGTAATACCCTACTCTTTACTTTGTCTGCTAGTATGGACAAATACTGAACTGCTGACCAGATTAATGACTTATGTTGCCATCAATGACAACACTAGAAGCCATATTCCAACAATCTCCCCCTTTGGAATTGATGCCAACACTTAGTTAAAAATGACTAAGTGTCAAAACCAATATGAGTACGTTGCCAAACTTCAAAACTTCAAAAACATAGCTCCCCCTGAAATTGATGTCATTTTTCACTACTCTCTCTCCCCCTTTGACATCAATGACAAACACGAATTCAATCTCCCCCTTTGGCATTGATGCCAACACTTAGTGAAAAATGACTAAGTGTCAAAACCAATATGAGTACGCTGCCAAACTTCAAAACTTCAAAAACATAGCTCCCCTTGAAATTGATGTCATTTTTCACTACTCGCTCTCCCCCTTTGACATCAATCACAAACACGAATTCAATCTCCCCATTTGAAATATGACCAAAAAACTTTTTGATTCAAATTTGATTCAAAATTTTGAAAGAGAACAACTGCTACTTGAGTCAGAAGATTATCTTGTGTTTTTCTTTCATCTCTAGAAGAAACTTCTTCCAAGCTTCTACTGAAATCCCAATGATTATAATCATGTTGTTATTTTCAGATGTCTGGTTGATAATCTTGATGAGGGATTCTGGAATTGTGATTGCATCCTCTAATTTCTCTCCTTTCCTCATAATCTCAATTAACTGCTCCATTCTGCATTCGATTAACTCCTTTTACTTTCCAAAAAGTGTCCACAATCTTGTTTTTGGTGAATTGAACTTTTGTATTATTGGACTGTAACTCTTGAATCCTTTTCTTGATTGCACCATCTTGATCCTAAAACATATAAAAAATTTGTCCAATCCTATTTAACACTAAGATGGGGGGTGAATTAGTGTTCTACAACTTTAACCTTTGCAAAGTAGATCTTAAAACCATTTACAACAATTAACCAAAATTAGAGATGAAAACACATGAAACAAATAACCATAACACCATAACATAAGAAATTTACATGGAAATCTTGTTAGGGGAAAAACCACGGTGGAGGTTAATCCACAATTTTATACTCTGTTAAAAGTATAGAGAAAATGGGAATGCACATGCATTCGGGCACACTGCCTAGAGCTCACTGCTCAAAATCAGGAAGGCTCACTGCCTTACAAAATATTTGGATTACATCAAAAGGTAGAACTAAGAAATTGGCATCTACAAATGTCTAGTTACAATTTTGGTTAGGCTCATAGATCAGATTTTGGACATTCTGTCTGATTCTGTACTTCGCTCTACTATGCCTTAATTCACTTCACAAAATCCTCTTTCGCACAAGTGAAACTGTGCATAATTTATCTGCTACCCTTTTGATATTCACAATATATTTCAACACACTTTGAAAAAACACCAAAATGAATTAATTGGTCTCTTATATGTATCCGCTACCAAGGATTTAATTGCTTCATGTCAACTTTATCAAAATATAAGATATTTCCCGATAGTCTGCTCAATCCATGAGTAACACTTAATGTGCACCATTCAAATTCAGTCACAGTGTAGTGAGGGCCCAAAACAAAATCTCCAAACATAAAACACCTTGAATAATTATACCTCGAATATATGCGATGTGATTCATTCACTTAGTCAGCCTTCGTGGGCTAATAAGTAGAAAATCATCCTACCAGATCTTTTGACCCAGCCACCGATTGATGCAATGACATAAAAATTGATAATAAGATACTCCATTTATTCTTAACAACATTCCTCAAGATCCGTAACAAAAAATAATAATCCAGTGAAGTATGCAAATCGACAGACTTAACTATAACCAGATACCATGTTCTTCACTCTTACTTGCGGTAATACCTTGCTCTTTACTTTGTCTGCCGGTATGGAAAAATACTGAACTACGGACCAAATTAATGACTTAGGTTTCCATCAATGACAACAATGCAAGCCATATTCCAAAAAGAAGAACTTATACAAATTGAGAAGAATCAAACTAGGGAATTGGTCCCAAGACCGATAGACAAAAATATCATTGGATCAAAGTGGGTATTCAAAAATAAGTTGAATGATAATGGAGAAGTGGTTAGAAACAAAGTAAGGACTGTGTTTAAAGGTTACTCACAAGTATAAGGCATATATTTTCAGGATAATTTTTCTCTGGTAGAAAGAATTTAGTCTATAAGGATGTTCTTATCATTTTCTACTCATAAAGATTTCAAGGATTATCAGATGGATGTCAAGTCTACATGTTTGAACGGTGAGCTAGAAGAAGAGGTCTACATGAAACAACCAAAAGGATTTCATATTGGAAAGATAGACTACAAATTTCATTTGGTGTTGTCATTGATGGAAACCCTAGTTAGTGATTCGATCCACATGACAACATTTGATCATACCGGAAGTCAGATTGAAGTTTTGTGATTAACTATCAAGCAAGTATAGAGCATCTGACAGAATTGTGTTCATCGATTCATATGCAATTTTTTTGTTATCATCTTGAGTTGTGGATCTCAGGGAAGGTATTTTGGTATATGATCTTTGTTACTCTTGAATCTGAGAGCCTCGTATCCATCCATGTGCAAGTTAGTAGATCCGGTTGAGTGATTTTGTGTTTAACAGTGCTTGAAGGCTGTCTTGGTGAATATAATATGTTGTGAATATTTGAGGAGTAATTTTTCAATTGTTTATGTGTTCAAACATGTTGATTTTGGTCATCACTATGTTGTAACAACTTTCGTTGGTGTGCATTGAGAATTAATTATGGATTGTGCCGACAGTTTGTAAATGTTTTCATATTTTGTTGGAGCCGACTTATAGCGATTAAATCTTTAGTTGTAGATATATATAAGTGATCGATTATATCATTTTGATATAGATTCAAAATATGTTGATGTGAATTGTTAATATCAAAAGGATTATAGAGCGATAATGCATAGTTTCACTTGTGCATAAAATAATTGTGATGTGAATTGAAGTAGAGTAGAGAAAAATCAGATAGAAGGTCAAGAAATGGACTAATGTGCTTAATTGGAACTGTAATCAGGCATTAGAAGATGCTATTTTTTCAGTTCAAATCTCTCAGATGGATTTAATCTGAATATTTTGTAAGATAGCGAGTCTTCATCTCCGAGCAGTGAGCTCTAGGCAGTGTGCCTGAATGCAAGTGCATTCCCATTTTGTAAACACTTATTTATGAGTATACTCATATTGTGGATTGGCCTTACACCATGGTTTTTCCCCTAACAAGGTTTCCACATCAAAATCCTTGTGTTATGGTATTATGGTTGTTTTCTTTGTGTTGCGACATCTTTCTTTTGGTTGAATGTTATAAGTGCTTTAAGGATCAGATCAATAAACTTAAATTTTGCAAAACACTAATTCACCTGCCCTCTTAGTGTTCCTTGATTCCAACAATTGGTATCAGAGCCTATTCCATCAGAAGAAGTTTAAAATCTTGGGGAAGATCAGGGAAAGTAATTCAATGCATTCAAGCAATCTTCAACAACAACTTGTGGTGGCCCTAGATGATCTTGATCAGTCAAAATCTGAAGTTTAGAAATTGCAAGCAAACCTCATGGATGCTGAGAAATTCATTGAGTCATTGAAAGATACAATCAATAAGTCCAGGGAGAAGAGAAATGAACTTTGTGACCAGATTAAGCAGAATGACAGTAAAAGCATGGAAGATGAACAACTGAGTCAATTTATAAAGGAAAAGATAGAAGAATGTGAAAATATTACCAGAGATAATATAGTCCTAAAGCATGAGATGAAATCTATTATGATGAGGATGACCAAGGAGATTGAATACAAAAAGAAGAATGAAGAGAACCTTGCTCAGGCCTTGAAAGAGAAATCTGAAGAATGCAATAGAATTAATGATGGATTCATTAATCTAGCACTTGAATTACAACAATCCAAAGATAATGAAGGATAAATTGAGAGACAAATTGTTACACTCTGAGATGAACTTTCTATTGCAAATGAATACAAAGAGAATTTCAAGATTAGATCAACTAAGCTTGATGAACTGATTACAATTCAAAGGAATGATGGTGACAAGAGAGGTCTTGGATATGAGGAAGGAGAAAGTTCTAAATTTGGACAAAGGAGATTTGGGCAAAGAAATCAAATGAACAAAGATGGAAGGTATCTGATAAGATAATGTAATGCTCAAAGATTCAATGGTTATTGTTCTAATTGCAATAAAATTGGTCACATGGCTACTCAATACAGAAGTACAATGAACTCAAGTGGTCCAACATTTTCTGGTCAGTGCTTCAATTGCAATAAGTATGGTCATAAGTCAAATGAATGCAGAAATATGATGAATTTTTTTTATAGAGATGTCAGATGTTATTCGTCCAATAGATTTGGCCATATTTCTAACTAGTGCAGATCAAGAGAAAATCAATGGAACAATTGGTCTGGACAAAAAAATGTGATACGCTACAACTGTAACCAATCCGATCACATTGCTAGATTTTGCAAAAGAAGAAAGGGTCTGATAAATCAAAGGAGAAACATATAGAAGAATGAAAAGGGAAAAGGGAAATTCACTACAGGTGAGATCAGGAATCAAATGAAGAAGACATGGGTAAAGAAGAGTCCCTCTATTGCAGAAAATGAGCCAGCATCAAAATTTGGTTCTAGTAATTCATTCAAGAATTAGTTCATGGCCTCTAGCCTAGGGGGAGTTCCCAAGTAAATCCTTCAAATCCCTTGTCTGTAGTTGGTACCAAGATATGGATGAGTACAGTGATTACATTGATGATCCATAGATTCTACTGAAACATTTGGAGAGATAATTTTTGCAAAGTTGAATGTTTGCAGAAGAGTTATCCTTCATAGAGCATGGAAACAGGGTATCTAGATGAGTTAGGGAAAAATAATTTATTGCGACAAAAATTCAGGTGTGCGAATGATAAAAGGTCATTTTTATTCTTCATTTGTCACTATGCACTTTGAGAAGAAGAAGTTTGGAGAGCTGTGAAGCAAACTTTGGCAAAATTTGGTGAAGATTCAAGTGTAAAGGCGATTTGACGATCAAAACCCAACCGGTGAAAAGGTATTTATCGGGAAAACTTACGAACTTGTGAATTTGTGAAAGTGGCTACTCCATTGGTAGTTGATTTCAAGGATAAACCTCGTCTAAAATTCAAGTGGCATCCTTTCAAATCAGTTGAGACAAAGCCCTTAGGTGCATTTTCGTCTGTTTTGTATTGCGTCTTGTATATTGAAGACATTAGGGCATACATTCATGCAAACATTGAAGATTTAGGGAGCTCATAGTTATTTAATTTGTATAACAATCACGCTATAAAAAGAGTATTTTTGTGTTAAACCTGAATTCAAAACCCCAGAAGAGAAGAATTCACGCAGATTGTGAAATTTCCTATGTTTGAAGAAAGCGAGTGGGTTCGGTATATTTTGAGCCGAGTTCATGTTGAGCTTACATGGTTGAATCAACCCTTTAAGATTACAAAAGAATCCATAAGCGCTATTACAAGTTTAAATTCCTCTGGCAATTTGTTGATCTTGAAGTCCGTGAAGAATCAAACAGTTACTGATGCAACCGGTTTAGTGTATGATAAAAGAGCTATGACATTTGATTATATTGTTGAAGTGGATGTCAAATTTACATCTATGGTCATTGGTTACAAAATATATCATTCTAGCCAAGATAATTTTGTATTCGGCATAGCTATCTATGCAGCATATGAGATCGTGAACGAGAATCCAGAGTATGATCTATGTGAGTTACTCAGAAGCCAGTTGATGGAGAATTTTGGTAAAAACGGGAAAGATAAGAAGAATTCCTTCAAATATGGTAATCTATTGTTGTGTTTGTTCTATTACTTTATGAATGAAGTTCCAGGATTTAGAAAAGTAAAATGGCAAGGTAATAAACCTGTAGCTTCTCAAATTAGAGATATCTTGCACAGATTTGGTGATAGCAAGACAAGGAATACTACAATCTGGGGTTATTTCAAAAACTTTCAAAATAAAACGCAAGATAGGGAAAGGATTCCCTCATCTATTGTTGAAATTACCACAAGGCATCATTCACGTAGAACAAGGCAAGAGAAGAAATTCTAAAATCACATATTGAAGACAGTGAGTTGTTGAATCTTGCATCTGACATCCTAGAGAGAATCATGCCTTCTTATGTTAAGGATCCATCCGGTTCTCCCTCCGGTGAGCTAAAGAAGCTTATTAATTTTGTAAGTACTCATTTTGAGTCCCTTGAGAAGTTAGCTGAGGATAAGGTACATAAGGAGTTTGATGATAAAAGGTATAGTAGATTGAAAGGAATGATAGCTAATCATAAATCTATGTTAGCTACTTGTGTAAATAATATTCAAAGTGCTTTGTTTGAAGGTGTTAACATTTATAAGTCATGTCTATCTTTGTCTAAGTTCACTGAGGACTTTGAAAAGAAAATAAAAGAGTGTGAGAAACAATTAGCTAATATCACTCAAGCATTCGATCTTCTAACCATTTCTATGAGGAAGCAAGAAGGTCAAGTGATATCCCTACTTGACAAGATCAAAATTTTGAAGCATGAATAAAGTAAAATGGTTGAAAGGTTTTGTGAGCTTAGAGGACTCATTGGTCTAAGGATAGAAACAATGTTGAATGCATTAAAGGAAGCACAAGATTCTATGGTGATCAGTGATCCAACAAACCTTGAATCTGTTGAGATGCAATCTTACTTATTCTTTGGTCACATGACCATCTTGGAGAGTCTTAAGAAAGGCTGGGGCATGAGTTTGAGCTTGTTTTAAAACAATTTTGTAGATCTATTCAAGTTTATGTAAGTCATAGAAGCCTGTTTGTACATATGCAGTTTGTTCATAGCAGTTTTTGTTTGATCTTTGGTATGTGGATTCCTGCCTTTCCCATTGATGTCAAAAGGGGAGAATGGGAAAATGAAAAATGCCTTATTCATCTGAGGGGGAGCTGTGTTTTTGAAGTTTTGAAGGGTAGCAGTGTATTCATGTTGGTACTAATCCGACACTTAGTCATTTCTCACTAAGTGTTTCCATCAATGCCAAAGGGGGAGATTGTTGGCAAGAGACATTGAAAATTCCATTTGGTGTTGTCATTGATGGCAACCCTAATCATTGATTTAATCCACATGAAAACATTTGATCATAACATAAGTCAAATTTTTGTTTTGTGATTAACTATCAAGAAAGTACAAAGCATCCAACAGAATTGTGTTCATCGATTCATATGCAAATTTTATGTTATCATCTTGAGTTGTGGATCTGAGGGAAGGTTGTTTGGTATATGATCTCTATTACTTTTGAATCTTAGAGCCTCATGTCAATCCATGTGCAAGATAGCAAATCCAGTTGATTGATTTTATGTTTAACAATGCTTGAAGGCTAACTTGGTGAATATAATATGTTGCGGATATTTGAGGAGTAATTGTTTAAGTGTTTCTCTGTTCAAACATGTTGATTTTGGTCATCACTATGCTATAGCCGAATTTGGTTGGTACGCATTAAGAATTAATTATGGATTGAGCCGACAGTTTGTAACATTCTCATATTTTGTTGGAGCCGACTTATAGTGATTAAATCTTTAGTTGCGAATATATATATAAGTGATCGATTATATCACTTTGATATAGATATGAAATGTGTTGATGTGAATTGTGAATATTAGAAGGGTTACAGAGTGATAACACACAGTTTCACTTGTGCATAAAAGAATGGTGATAATAATTGAAGCAAAGTAGAGTAGAAGAGCAGAATCAGATAGAAGGTCAATAAATCGACTAATGTGCTTAACCAAAACTGTAATCAGGCATTAGCAGATGCTATTTTTTCAGTTCAAATCTCTCAGATGGATTTGATCTGAGTATTTTTTAAGACAACAAGTCTTCATCTCTAAGCAATGAGCTCTAGGAAGTGTGCCTGAATGCAAGTGCATTCCCATTTTGTAAACACTTATTTCTGAGTATACTCATATTGTGGATTGGCCTTCCACCATAGTTTTTCCCCTAATAGGGTTTCCATGTAAAAATCTTTGTGTTATGGTGTTATGGTTGTTTGCTTTGTGTTGCAACATCTTTCTTTTGGTTGAATGTAATAAGTGCTTTAAGGATCAGATTAATAAAGTTAAATTTTGTAGAACATTGATTCACCCCCCTCTCAGTGTTCCTTGATTCCAACATTTCAGTTGTTAGATCAACCAAAAATGGTGTACAGATCGAAGAAAACTTTATATGGATTGAAGCAAGCTCTTAGAGCTTGGTATGCAAGGTTAGACAGGTATTTGATTCAGCAAGGTTTCAACAAAGGTACTTCAAATAGTAATTTGTATTTTCAAATTAAAAATGAAAAAATATTGATTGTAGTTGTATATGTTGATGACATTATTTTTGGAGGAAATGAAACTATGTGTAAGATGTTTGCAGAAGAGATGCAAAAATATTTTGAAATGTCTATGTTTGGAGAGATGAATTTATTTTTGGGCTACAAATTAATCAAACAGAGAAAAGAATTTATATTTCACAATCTAAGTATGTGAAAGAGATGGTGAAGAAGCTTGGGATGGATAGTTCCAAACCAGTATGCACTCCTATGGTGATTGGTTGCAAATTAGGTAAAGATGATGATTCACCTAAGGTTGATCAAAGAAAATATAGATCTATGATTGGACTATTGTATTTGACTACTACTAGACCAAATATTATGTATGTTGTCTGTCTTGTGGCTAGATTTCAAGAAGATCCCAAGGAAACACATGTTGTTTCTATTAAAATAATATTCAGATATTTGAATGGCACTTTGGATCATGGGTTATGGTGTCCTAGGGATACCGAATTTACACTAAGTTCTTGTCTAAATGTAGATTGGGTTGGATGTGTAGATTAAATAAAGAGTACAAGTGGTGGTGCATTCTTTCTTGGTTGTAGATTGGTGGCATGGTTGATTAAAAAGAAAGATTAAATTTCCTTCTCTATTGTTGAAGCTGAGTATATTGATGTTGCATCTTGTTGTACATAGGTTCTATAGATGAAATAGACATTGAAAGATATAATCACTGTGGTGTATGATGATCCTATTTCTATCTTTTGTGATAACACAAGTGCAATTAACATTTCAAAGAATCCAGTGATGCACTCAAAGACAAAGCATATATCTAATAGGTATCATTTCTTTAGAGAGAAGGTTGTGGAGAATGAAGTAAAGCTTGAGTATGCCCCTACGAAGGATCATATTGTTGATATATTTATGAAGGCTCTTCCTAAAGATACTTTTGAGTATCTCCGAGAGAATTTAGGGGTTATTTCCCCTTCTTTCTTGAATTAGATGCATACGAAGATGCATCAATTTGGTGGATCTATGGATCTATCTTTCTTCTAGACTTATTTTTTGGTGGCTACCTCTCATGAGGAGTAGGTAGTGTCATGTGTTGTCATTGTATGACTATTCTATTTTTATGTCAAAGGGGAAATCAATATAAAATATATTTTGCCTTTGTCATTGATGTTAAAGGGGAAGAGGAAGAATGTGTAAAAGAGAGAGGAAGAATTTGAAAAAGAGAAGAGTATGAAAAGATTATCTAGTAAGGGGGAGAAACAAAATGAAAAATCTTGAGAAGTGTATTAAGAGCTAGAATGTTTCTTTGATAGTTTTTCACATCATCTATTGCCATCAATGACAAAGGGGGAGATTGTTGTAAGAATGAAGGTGTTATCATTGATGTCAACTGGTCAATTGGTTATCAATTATTTTTGTTATCATTAATGTCATGGATGTAGGTTATTGGTTGTTCATGTCAAGGATATTGAGAAAATTGTATTGAAGAAAGATTGTAGGTGTTCAATGGTTGCTTTGAGTTTTTCTTCAGGTTTTTCTCCTATGGAACTGTATGGTTCAGATATGTTGATCATGTTTGTTGGAAGATGCTATATCTAGATTTTGGGCTTCTGATTCATTGTATAGTGTGAGTTATGTTCACCAGTTATGAACTAAGGTTTTATGTGTTTTTGGTTGAGGTCTGAGAGAAATGTTGTTGGTCTAGATTTCTCTTTGGTAAAGTCTTATGACTTGCAATTCTAGAATTAAGTTGTTATGATCGTGTTGAAGATAATTTTGGTATCTAGAAGGATTATGCTTAATTGGTTTGTGTTTTACACTGGTTTGGCCTACCTTGTGTTGAACACTATCTTCAAAGTTGGTGAAGCATATTGGACCTATTTGGGTCCTCATCAAGCATGTGTTTGGGCCGCCCTCATTCTAATTCCACCCTAGGATGTTTTGGCACTGACCTTAGAATTTGAATTTATTGATGGATGGCCAACTTTGGATATGTTTCAAAGTTGAAGATGGTATAGATACATGATGAGTTAGTGGTGAAAGTAATACAAGAGATAAGTGAAAATAAATAAAGCAGATAGATGTGAATCAATGGGTGGGTGTGATGCGACTGTGGCAGATCAGTGTGAAGTCTAAATTTTGAGTTTTTGGATGCAATGAGCTAAAGGTGTACTCTATCATTCATGCATGTCTGCAAATGGTTGAGAAAATTGTGGTGTAAATCTTTGTTACATTGAGATTGTATTCTCTCTACAACATATCTCTTCTATCTTCTTTGTATCTTTATGGCGATGAGCCCTCTGAATGGTTAACCCCGTTGGATAGTGAGTCCTTATATTGGTAGTAGGCCTTGTTTCTCAAGTAGTGAGCCTTTATAATATATTTTGATATTCTCTATAGTGTGAATTAATCCTCATCATGGTTTTTCACTTATTAGGTTTTCCACATAAATCTGGTGTTGTGTTTGTGTGATGATTTTCAATTTCTGCACTTTCACTTAATGTTTAATCATTTTAGTAGTGTTAATTAAGGATTAGTTTTAGTGAATTATTTAAATATTAAATTTATTACAATTGATTCACCCTCATCCCTCTGAGTTGTCTTGTTCAACACTAAGACGAAGCTAACCCCTTCTACCAAAGAGTCTACTCTCGACCTAAACCTTAAATCATTGACCAAGCAATCCAAGAAGATTAAAACCAACCAAAACTAGAATCAAAAGTCTGCTACAACTGAGCAATGCGAGCACAAAAACACTCCTAAAAATCTAGGCAAACATCCTACTATAAAGGAAACCCCCAACAAAAATAAGAAGAGGAATACTATCAATTTCTATGTGGAGGAAGCTAATGCTGATGAAGAGGAGGCTGGTGAGAATAACTATAACACTAGCAAGGAGGAAAAAATGAGAGACATTGATCCTAATACTGAAACTGAGAACACTAGTGTTAGAAGATCCCATAGTTTGGCTAGAAATCAAGCCTCTGAGGTCACTATGGATGAAATTTCCAGTGACTCTAAATAGGACAATAGGGATGATGACAACAGCAAAGATGATGAGGAAGATGTTGCTAAGGAATTTTCTTAAGGTCATAGCCTTTTTCCTGAGCTCAATGAGGAATCCACTCTCCCTCATAAGAATAAGCAGGTAATATGCCACAACCACATGAAAAGACAACCCAAGATTGCAAGGTTACCATGAATAAAGTTGAAAATTTGGAAAGGAAGCTTAATAACCTTTCACGTTTCACACTTAATGTCCTCCATAATTTTTCTATTACTCTGGCCTTGCTACTTCAAGATGAGATCAAGAAATATGAAACTCTTATGGACCCCAACTCTAGCCAACAAAAGATGGATTTTTTCAAATTTCTAATGGAGGAATGATTTTTGTTTGTTTTCTTTGGTTACTACTATGTTGTAATTTTTTTGTCGGTCGTTGTCTCTATACTAATTTGGAACTATAATCTATTTTTTACTGCTTTGAACTCTTTTCCCTTTGAGCCTTTTGTGCTAAGGTACAACACCCTGTAAATGCTACTTATTTTTATCAAAAAAAATGTAATATTTCATTTTTGAAAAGAAAATCAATCAGTTTAGACTATGTATTGATGTAAAACATCTTTTGAGCCTTCTTAGAAGCTATTTTTATTGTGTTTAATCAGATGATTGATGCAATTTATTATGATTTATGTGAGAATCCTTGATATTATGTCTCATTATCAACACCTTTAGACAAAGAACATATATCTTATTGAAGGTTGTAGGTTGTGTAAATGATGCAAACAACCAATTTTTTTGAATAAATACCACATCTTCCTTCTAATATTGTGAATATCATAACATTCTTACATAATATTGATGTTTGGGCATATAAAATCTCTGAGTTGTGGATGGACCAACCTTATCATTGATCAATTGTGTGTACAAAAGAAACAAATTATAGGTCACAAACATTTGGTGCATCACCCCATTAGCATTTAGATTTAATTTAATGTCACTTTCTATCTCTTTCATTGGCAAATGGTATTAGTTTAAGGTAGATTAGGTGATGAACCAAGGGTACCAACCTTGTCTTGAGATTTACTTCAACCCTAGGTAACCCATAACCTTGAAGTGTTTCAATGTTTGTCAATTGGTGAGAGAGTCATTCTAGAGCTCTCTCAAGGGTGTAATTAAGTTTGACAAGTACCTAGTAATTCAACATGTTTCAAAAATAAGGTATGAAGATAGAAATTAACAATATGGTCCATAGAACTATTTAGTATTTATTTTTTAAGGTTATGTAAATTCATTTAATTTTTTAATAAATGTTATGTATAATTCATAATCTTCTTATGAAATAATAGGATAGTTATTGAAAGTTTAGTTGTAGATGGAAAAGAGCATTCTAATTTAACTATAAATTTGTCATTTAATTGCATATTTTAACTCTTCATTTAAAAAAAATAGAAATATAATGTAAAAATTGTAATATAATAATTCATTAAATTATAGGGAAATAATTATGAAAATAATAGGTCCCAAAAAAGAATCTTAGAAAATTTGATAACTGTTTTCTAATTTTTCATAATTATATGAAATTTTGTTGTAAAAAACGGTTGTGTCAAGTGAAGAATTATCATTTGAAAATATTTAAGATTCAAATAACAAAACATTTCACATGCAACTTTAACAAAACTTAAATTTGATAATTCAACATAAAATTTTCAGTCTTTAAAATTAAGATGAAATGTTTCTATATTTGACTTGTGATTTTTTTCAAATCAAACTTAATTATTTTACTTTTTAGTCATTACACCAATATATGTTCACTACTGAATGTGTAGTTGACAAAAAAAATTAATCCCACATTGAAAACTATTGAAAACACCTTTTTAACTATTGAAAACACTTTAAATATTTGTGGGTTTTTATTATTTGTCTAATGAACGGGTACTGGCGAAGTGGTAAAGATGTATGGGGCAAAGGTTTTAAAACACCCTTTTTGAACACTTTTTGCTTTACGGGTTCTACAAGGTGCGTTTTAAATACCTAGAAGCCAAAATTTTCTTTTTAAGGTCCTAACTCGTTTATGAAGAAGCCCAATTTTTTTTTTTGAAATTGGACCTATTTTGCACTCTGCACGAATGCCTGAAGTTAGCCCTAACGGCTACTGGTACGTTTCCCCTATAGGTCAAAGTCAAGAATTTTTTTTTTACTTTATTCAGAATTTCTAATTTTTTTCCAAAGCGAAGGACCCGCGATAAAGTGGATTCCTTTTTCAGAGTACTTGATAATGTCGTGAGATGAAAAAGTTGACTACCACTTTCATTGTGGAGAAAGTCGAAAGGGGGGAGTATTTGTATCGATAAAATCTAATGCCTATGAGATGGTTGTGTACAAAACTATCAATGGAAAGAGAGGAGAGAATAATTGGGCATTCGTGGTCGAAATATGAATAGATATGGTAGCATAAATATGAGATATAGAAGGTTGGGTTAATGAAAATGGGAGTGATAAAAGAATAGATATGGTTATGGAAGAGGAGTGGAATGGGATATACGGAGGAGGATATAGAGTAAGATTAGAATTGTGAATAAGAAAAAATAAACAAATTGAATGGTATTAGGAGGAGGAGAAAGAGGTAATATTAGTGGTGGATGTGGAAATTGTAGAAGAAAGATTATGAATATGTATATTTATAGTATTAGTAGAAAGATGGTGAATAAAAGTGGGTTGGGAGGAAAGATGAGTACATACTTCAAGTTTACAATAGGAAAAAATATGAGTAAACTTCGATTTGTAAAAAGAGGAATGGAAAGGGGAGGTATATTGCATAGAGAAACAAAACAAGTATAGAACTGTGAGGATGATTTGCCACTAAAAGAACTAGAAAGAGTAATCTTAAAACAGATGGCTTGAATTAATTCTAAATCAAAAAGCTTAGCAAGCAATAAATCATGAAAAACTTGGACCAACTATAAATACTATTCACCTTGGCTAAACTAGCAATATCATGTGTAAATTATTGTTGTTACAGATATTCCTCGTGACTAATTTTTTTTATCAGAAATGTCATACTAGTAGTAACAAAAAAATTACTTGTGGTAACATCTTTAGAAGCACTGAATTTTCACTAGAATGGACCAGTTGAGGATACACAATAAGGCTTCTTCTCAAGGGAAAGTGATGATATAGATGTGACACTAACATTTAAAGTTCAAATGATAAAATATAAGGAATGTAATATTTGATATAAAATTTAAAAAGGTAGCAAGGGACCAAATCTAAAAGTAAATCAAATAAAATCCTAAGGGAAAAATAATGACACCTGCCTAGGGTGTAATGAAAGAGAGATCATGCAATGAAAATAAAATTTGTTAAAAAAGTTATAGGTGTGAAGAATGAGCAAAGGGGACCAATATATAAAAAATAAAAATATAGTAAATAATTAGATTTGAAAACCTTAATTAAAGAAGGAATAAATCTTGAGTCGTGTAGAAATGTTGTAGAGTTCACCAAAAATTTAATGGAGAATCACCTAATCTCTACTTGTAAATTTTCAACTAGGTTTATCTCATAAGATTCAATCTTTCTCAATGGTAATTAAGATTGGTCAACCCTAATAGTAGAGGAAAATATTCCTTTGTAAAGTAATCAAATTATAAAATTGCATAGTGAACCATTGTTTGAATGTATTCATAATCTACTTGTAACTATTTTATGCTTTTTGAAAAAATAAATAAATAGAATGCTACCACCATGGGAAAGATTCTCCAACTTTATATGTCAAAAATCTATCTACTTGATTTCCATGGTCTATCACAAATATAGGGATCCCATCAAAGTTTACCACAAAGCAAGGATTGCAAAGGAGAGAGGTCATGTGCATACTCTGGGTGTTAAATATTGAGCAAGTTGAAGGAATCATATGGTGAGTAAAAGGGAGGAGTGAAAGCAATACTAGGATTAGGCAATGCTTAAAATAAAGTAGTTATATTTTAAATGGACCACTAAGGTGAAATGGTTTGATGGAGGTCATACTAGTGATTAGCATTAATCACAATGCATAATGTGTGATAGGTAGGGTACTTAGCAAAGATGGATCATTGTTATAAGTTGAGATGTCATTAAGTGATGAGATATCTAACTTAGTTAGGTGATTTTTTATGACAATGGTTTCAAAATTAATTCAATTAAGATACCAAATAGCTGGCTCAAATTTATATGGGAGGATATTGGGTATGATGGCATGATAAATTACACACATTTTAGCATAAAGAATCATCTCAAGCCTTGAAACCGAAAACCAAGATTATTGAAATTAAGTGAGATTTAGTAGAATGGATAATAAATATAATGAAATAAGTTAGAGATTTGACAAGGTTATAGGCATCCACAAAGCACAAAGGAGGGGAATTTTTTTAGATGTTGTACAACTCTCATTGTATTGGTATATATGAATGAAATAATAGAAGTATACTAAAGTTATTGTAGTAACCCTAATGGATTAGATTTTTTAAATAAATTTGATATTTGAAAATTTTAATCAACACTTATAAACCTATAATTATTTCATATTTTTTGCATTAAAAATTACCTAGATTTATAAATGAAACTAATATATGAAGGAAATAGTCTTAAAACTATTTTTTATTTGTAATGAAGTCTCTAATATACCAAAATATGCTACAACAATAACAAAACCACTAAAAACTATAATAGTACCAATAGAAAAAATATTTCATTAAAAACCACTACAAACAACTATAAAATACAAAAGCTTGAACAACTAAAACCCCAATTTATTAGGCACATTGACAACCTCTAAATGATATTTTCACATAAACCAAAGGATTTTTGTCCTCTGATACTTTTGAACCAAAGGGTTTTCATCGTTAGATCCAAATTTTAAAAAATAAGGCCTAGAATAATATAAACAAAGATTTAGTTGTAAAATTAATTATAGTCCTCAAATGAATGCACTCACCCCTTTAAATAGTTGAGACCAATGGTTGGTAATGGATCATACCTAGATGAGTGGTTCAAATTCACCTACACCAACTTATTTAAATAAAACTCATTTTATTTCCTAAATTTGGACCTTATTTATCATGTAGGTTAGAAATTTTGGCCTTTTCCCAAAATTTGCATACTTCCACTCTTTTGGAAAATTGGTGAACCAAAGAACCTTGCCACACTTTTGTAGAGTTTTCAAACATGTGAAATTTATGAGATCGAGAACTCCTTACCATTTGGTTGTTCTCTTTCTTTTTTTTTTACTCTTCTTATTGCCACACCTTTTTTCCTTTCATGAACCTTATCAACATTTCATAGAGCTTAAAAATTTGTGAGCTTTCCATCATCATTAATTTAGAAAACTTCTAGCTTCTATTTGTTACACTTTTCTCTAGTTTTTGAACCTTTGAAACTTGCAACATACTTCCCTTGTCACACTTCCAAATATTTCGTGAACTTGTGAACCTTGCAATTGTAGAGGAGAGAATTTTATACCCTCAAAATGACGAGATCTCAAGGGGAAAACTATCTCTCCCCTACCTCATTTGACATAGCTCAAGTGAAATGGGATACAAGGAATGGAATTTTTAACACGAAACATAAATTATGCAAGACTTTCAAACATTAGAAACTGACAAAATAGGGTATAAAGGTCTTCTAGACAGCTCGATGAGCTCTCTATCTAGGATGATAGTGCAACTATCAAATGATAGCATGATCGTGCTAGAGTCCCATATGAACAAAAAATTGGAGACATCATATAAATACATAGAAACATATTGTATGAGTTTATAAATACATAAAGATATGTAAAATAAATATATAAAATTAAAGAAATTGAAATAAATATATTGAAGTCAAAAGAAATATAAAGAACATGAAAAGATTCAAGATTACACTGAGAGTGTCCGATGGCATTCAAGATTGCTTCAAAAGAATACTCCCACCTACACCTATATACATAAGACCAAAGAGAAAATGTTGGGTAGTTATATATGAGCTTGCCTCGGTCAAACCCCCATTTGGTGTTTCCACCTCCAAGGACAACCTTAGAAAGGATGATAATAAAGATAATAGGAATTGAAAAGATGAAGAAACTCATATGTTATTCAAAGAAAAAGATATAAATTTTGAAGAAAGATTCATGAAGAGTCACCCTGTATGAGCATGAAGAGTGAAGCATTGGTGCAACAAAGGAGCGATGAGACACCTCCAAGATGACAAAGACTTCCTTGCAAGAAGATCTCATGCTACAATAATGGAGCTTCCTTTGAAATCCATGGACGGGATCTTTACAAGATGGATGTGTAGAGATGGAGAAAGCTATTGCTTGCTCAAAAACACTATAGAAAATGGAGAAGAAAGAGTTGTATGTGTGTTTCCAAGAGAAAAAGAGAAAAAATGGAGAACTTCTATCATGTAGAGTGAAGAATGATCCAAAATAAATGAAAATGGAATGAAATATTTGAAAAAGGGAGGGAATTTTTTGGTACAAACAGTGAGCCCGAGTGATTCTGGTGCAAGAAGAAAAATTCCCCTCTCACAAAAAACACACACTCACACTTCATAATCACTTAAAGAAAAACCCTATCTTCCTATCAATTTCAAAATATTATGAAAATTGCAACAAAAAATAAAACAATGCACTCAATTCTATTGGACACTCTTCATCAAAACAAAAATACAAAAATCAATGTAATTATAATTATTATCCCTCAATGGCCTCTCTCATAGGTATGGATTTTATATCTTTCCTTTACCTCTTCAAATTTTATTTGTATTGCTATGTAGCTCCACAAATTTCAAAATCCAACACACTCATACATCCGTGATCTAGATGGGATTGCACAATACTAGTAATTTTTTGTATGAATGGTGAGTTATAAACGAAGAGAGAAAAAATTAAATTCGATTTTCAAATTTTCTTTTGAGGGGTTTTCATATGGAATCCAAATCATTTGCAATTTGTTAGTATTAGAGTATCAATTAACTAAAATTATATTTTATCATCATTTAATCAATTAAATTAATCTGATTATTAATTATTTTATAATAATAATTAAAATTTAATATAAAATAGATGAACACAACTTTTCCATTTTCATCTCTGGATGCATCTTCATCTTCTTCTTTAGTGGAATAGTTTCCATCCTCATTAGTGTAGAAAATATTTTTATTACTCTGACTTTTGAATCTTCTATGAAATAATTTATTTCCATTCTTTTGTTCAACATTGTTTTAATACTCTTATAGGGACACAACCATAAAATTTCCAACTTCTCCATAATTGAAACACTTGAAAGGTAATTTACCTTTATACTTACCAGAACCTCTTTGTAGCTTTCTAATAAAATTTTCTTCTTCTGGATCTCATCCCCAATCAAAATCTTAATTAACCCGCTTCAAAGATATTCTAAAAGAAAAAAATTTCTTTATAAAATATTCACTTTCAAATCTCATTTCAAATACAGTTAATGTATCATGCAACTCAACCAGCTTCAAAGTATTCAGATCTTTAACTTCTTCAATAGAAAAGATTTTAGGATCAAACATTCTAGGTAGGGATCTAATATCCTTCTTTACAACAACCTTCTCTTCCAAGCTTTCACCAAGACCTCAAATATGGTTGACAACTTCATCAACTCGGAGCATGAATGTAGCAATGTTCTCATCTTCTTTCATCTTTTTTCCTTTAAACCGAGATTTGTAAGCTTGCAACTTTGCTTCTTTGACTATATCATCACATTCATGGATAGTTTCCAAATTTTCCCATATTTCCTTTGATGTTCTATATTCCATCACTTTCACAAATTTAGTGTTATTCAAACCACATAAAATAACATTTATAGCCTTAGCATTAAACTAAAGAGCTCTCTTTCCTGTGTGATCCTGGGGAGGGATATTTTTAAGAGGCTCATATCCTTTTATGTAACTAACATCCAGATGTCCATTCCTAAATCCATCAAATATGACTCCATCCTAAATTTCCAAAATGAAAAATTAGATCCATCAAAGACTAGTACTTTGTTTTCAGATGAACTCTCTTGTGCTATCTCGGATGTACCTTAGGTTCTTAGAATTTTTGACAAAGGAACTCAACTCTAATACCAAATGAAGGGCACATAATCTACTAAGACTGAAGGTGAATTAGTAGATCCAAAAAATTCTAGAAACCTTTACAACAATATATATTTTCAACATAAATAACATTGAACCATACAAGTTAGTAATTAAAACACAACACAAGATAACACATAACCCCAAATTTATGTGGAAACCCAAAATGGAAAAAAACATGGTGAGAGACTCTCACAAGCAGGAATATAATAAGTGAGTTTTACGATGTGATATAGGCACTAACCTACCAGAGACATCAATCCCCAAATGAATATGTAGGCACAAACCTATTAGAGACAACAATCCCCATCTAAATAAGGACACCAATCCTACCAAAATACAAAAATAATGGCATATTTGAAATTTAACTCTAACATGCACCAAAGACACAACAAACACTCTCTCACACTAAGAATGGCCAGCTGGTACTAAAACAGTACAACAGGTAGAACACCAATCCTACCAGAATACAAAAATAATGGCGGATTTGAAATTTAACTTTTACATGCACTAAAGACACAACAAACACTCTCTCACACTAAGAATGACCAAATGATACTGACTCTCCCTCTTTTCTTCACACTTCTCTCACATACCTTGGGCATTTATTACACTTGCATATGACACACTTGTACATCCCACTTGATTAGTTACATAGGTACATTACAATGCATCTAAAATTTTGAAATATATACTTGAGACATTACATTAGCACTCTACTATATTGGTCAAGGATCCACACCAACCTAAACAATATAGGATGGACCTAAACTCAAAATACATGAAACGTCCATTACAACAGTCTAAACACAAAATTCTTGCTGCCAAAAGAACTTGATGCCATGCGCCACCATAGGGTCCTTAAGGAGGTCCTATCCTCACTCCACATGCTTGATTTGAATTTTGCACACTAGTAGCCATTACCGCACATGCCTCAAACTATGAATAGCTTGAGTGACATTTTGACACTTCAAACTCCTTGCACATTGAACCACACCACAAGAAACTCAGGAAACCGATAAAATTAGCGTAGGCATACTCTCCTTCCAAACCCCAAAGGAACACTACATTTTTGAAAGAAATTCCATCTATATTAATTAATCTACTTGTCCAAAAGATATCCTTCTAGACCACCATACTCATGTTGATTGCATTCTCGACATGGTATAGTAAATACATTAACTATTTGAATGTAGTCATGCCACTACTGACATGATACATGATACCTGAATAGATTAGACAATCTACACATTGATAAACAACATGCTTTTGGACCCTTAAGTCACATGAAAATTCTAGTACTCCTACAATCTTCTTCATTTAAAAAACCTTCACATTTGACAGCCTTGACATCCTTTGATAACCATTGTCAACAAAAATGACCTACTGACATCAATTTGATATCAATGACAATCTATGCTTAATAAGAAGAAGGTCAAAATTAGAAGAAAAATTTATAAAGGTGTACAATCGAGATGAATGATCAACCATCCTAATAGAAAGAATATCTCTACTCTCCAAGTCTCTAATAATAAATGAATTAGGAGTGAACTCCATAGTCCTCCCATCGCCACCATGTGTAACTTGATATATGAAAAGAATATTGTTCGCCAAATGAGGTAAACACAAAACATCATTGAAAGTTCCCTCCCCAAAAGGAATAGACCCATTCCTAAGTACACTCATGTATGTATTGTTTCCCAAATGTAATGCCCGAAACTATCTACCAAAAACATAGCTAAGGGCACAACCCAAATTCCAAATTTTGACCACAACACATGACTAATTAACAAAAGTTTATTTTCAAAGCACACATTTCCTAAAAAGCATAACAAAATTTGACCAACATATTAAAACCTTTAGTTAAGTAAACAAGTTTTTTTGACCATTATGATAAGAATTCAAAGAGAGAAAAGGAATCACAATGACCAAATAGATTAATTAGTACTACTAACACATTTATAATCTAAAGACATAATCAAGTCACATGCTATGCAAATAAAATATATCAATAGTAATTTCAAACTAATATTGGGAGAACAAGACCTAGGATGGAGTTGAACATGGAAATTTACAGTCTCTTACAAACTTAGCACTCAAGAGAATCTCCTTGGAATGTGCTACATAGAAAATATTTAACTAGGTATCATTTCTCGTGGTAGCCAACAGTGAAACTGTTTGGGGAAAAGGACCCTAGAAAGCAGGGATAACTTTAAGAAACCCCCCCCTCAGCGAAGGTGTAAAATCTTGGCGAATCTTTCCTTTTATTTGAAAAAATTAGTAATTTTCCCTAGCAAATCTTATGCACATTATTAAAAAAATTGTAAAATCCTAGCGAATCTTTCCTTTTATTTGAAAAAATTAGTAATTTTCCCTAGCAAATCTTATGCAAATTATTAAAAAAATTATAAAATCCTAGCGAATCTTAATGAATAATTGGTAAAAAAAATAATCACAGTGGCAAATCCTAGTGAATAATCGCTAAAACAATTAATTATGGAAAATCTCTCCTTTAAAAATTTGCATAGTTGGTCGATGTAGTTCCCCCTTTTTTAATATTGAAGTAGGGGCCTGGGGGTGATAGCCACCGGTGGGGTCAAGGGGGTTGAGGGGACAACGCCCTCTCATGGGGTCCGAGGACAGTGGCCCTAGCACGCTCCTATTGCAATACAAGTGGGGTCGAGGGGCAGAGCCCCTCGCCACCAAGCATAAATTCACTATTGAAAATGCATTGGAGCACACACGGATGAAGTGTTTTTAAAAAATATCACTTGAAAAGTAAGACTAAATGAAACTTGAAAATTTTACCATCAATTAGCTTTTAAATCAAACAGCTGCAAGTTCATTCTATGAGTGAATATCAATGTGAGTGAACATCATCGGTGGGACACTTAGGGATGTCCCGCCGATACAATGATGATGACGTATGTCATGAACTATTGGCAACAGTGAACGGTGGAGATCAAACAGAGCTTTGATCGGATGTCTTTCCAAGAGCTTGGCATGAATATTGTAGATTCCCTTCATGATTCTCTGGAATTACACAAGTGGTGTACTTGTGCCTTGGTGGACCCCAGGTGGAGTATGGAAGCCTTCTCGGCGTGAGTGAACATCATCGGTGGGAAACTTAGGGATGTATCGCCAATACAACAATGATGGCGTATGTCATGAACTATTGGCAACAGTGAATGGTGGAGATCAAATTTCGGGCCTCAACAACCTTTTTAAAAGGCATGTGCATATAAATTCATGAAATTGACTTGCAACCATTCGATTAAAAATCTAATCAATGGAAATAAATAAAAAACCTATTCGAGGCTAAAATATCCCTAAAATGAAAAGGTAAATTATTACTAGTGGCGATATTTACCAAAAAATAATTGTAGGAATATAAAATTAATGGAAAATATAATTAATATCTGTAATTACAGTATAAACTTCTGGTGAATCACTTCCAATGACGCATCATTCAAAAATTAATGCATTGGCGAATTAATCGAGATAAATTATTTTTTTGTAAAAACCTAGTGATACAATATCCTTTCTAACTTGTATTATTCACCATTTTTGGAGGTGTCGATTTCAAATATTTGCCAATTGGCAAAGATTAGCCACTAAAGTCTTCCCTGCTAGAAAGGGTTGCATACTCACTCTTATAGTGTTATAACTTATAAAATATGGGACATGATGTATTTGAGTAGGGAATTGAGTTTAGTGTATATCAATATTATTAGGATTATGTTGTGTTGTGTTGAAGTAAAGTCATATGTTGAACGCAAGGGGAGATACCCTCATTGTGAGTGACCCAGTATGAAATGGGAAAAGTTGAACTGCAAAGTCTTTGTGTTGCACGTATGTAGGAAAGGCCATCAATGATGAGTCCCCAAGGCATAGGTCGATCCCTTAAGTCTTGTCCTCCTATGGTTTATTTTGGGTTTACTATTCTCTTCTAATGATATGTGCACTTTATCCTTCCTTACAAATCCAATTGTAAACTACCATCTAATTTATGATCTAATTATATTATTGATATGGTTGATTGCTAAGACCATGTCTCTAATCCATCGATCTTAAGGTTGTGAATATAGTCACACAGATACTTGTAGGTATAGGTATTGGGAGCGAGGAAATTGCAAATCAAAGGAATGCAAGAAATACTGGAGTAGGTATGAGGTACGATATGTTGATCTAAAAGTAGACATTATTGTTAAAAAAAAAAAACTCATTGCTCTATTTACTCTTTACTAAATAATATCATTTACTATTACCTTAAGTAGTGTATTATGTTATTGTATTTAAAAGAAAAAATATTTTTTCAAATTACTAAAGTTAATGTAGATTACTTAGTTTGTAATTTGTTCTTTAAGTGTCAAAAAGTGGGCATTACAGTTTCCCATCAAAATAGGAGGCATAGACAAAGCTAAAAAAAAGAGATTATAGTCTATGAAGATGTCATATGATGAGATGCTCCAAAATCTAGAAGCCATCTCCCTTATCCAATATCTGAAAAAGCATGTAAAGAGTTATTCTCTTAATTCTTGATGTAGTAACCAAATTAGCATGACCTTTTCTCTTATTAGACCATTGTGAAGAAGAAGAAGGTGACTCAAAAATTCTAGAAGAAAAATCAGTTTGATTCTTTTTGAGAATATGTCTAAACTCATCAATATCCTTCTTATAAAAAGAATGTTCATCATGCCCAAGATTCTTGCAATATGAACAAATAAAATTCTCCTTCTTAGATGATTTATCTATGGAAGAGGATTTATTCTTTGATTGATCTGAATGTGAATTGTTCTTTGATTTTTTTTATTAGTATGTTCTGATTATTTCACTTGACTAGCCAACAATGCTTGAGACTTAGATTACTTGATCAGACCTATCAAGATAATTTTTTGTTGCTCATGTATTAATATCTCAAAAAATGATGCAAATGAAGGTGTTGTATATGAAAACCCCATAATCAACCTATGAGTATGGAAGCTAGAAACAAAAGCAACATAATCAGGACCAAGCTTGTTCAAAGTATTGTACATATCAAATGAATGTCCTTATCAATTGGTCACATTCTTTACATCTCTCTCTTATTTCATTAACCTTAATGATGTATTCCTAGATATTGTCAAAATTCTTAAGATCAAGGCTCATCATTTCATTATCAATTTGATAGCCTCTTCATCTTTAGTACCATATAATATTTTTAGTTTTCCCCAAACTTCATGAGAATTCTTACATGATTCAATTTGGAACAAAAAATCTTCATAAACTAGTTTACGAAGACATCCAAGATCTTTGGTATGTTCAATCATTCATTTTATCTCTTTTATCTGCATTTGTTGGTCCATGTACCTTATTTTCAACATATAGAGAGTAACCAAGTCATTTAGTAGAGTAATCCATGCATTTTGATGCCATGTTGAATAGTTATATGATGTGATAAAAGGAACCTTAGAATGATCCATGGAAAAAGAAGAGAACAAGAAAATAGATCAAAAAAATGTACCAAGAGACCTCCCCCCAAATCAATCAAACAAGAATTGCCCCAATAATATGGTGTGGCACACTTTATATGTAGTGATTTTACAATGTGAGAATTGTGTTCTAGATATTATAATGTCAAGATGGATCGAAGATGGGAAATGACAACAATATATCAGAATGAGATCCTCAAAACTAATAGTCACCTTTCCCAATATGATCACTAAAAATGAGGCCTTCCCAAGAGGACAAAATTTTTCCAGGTTGTAGTATGTCCAAGTAATCAACCAAAATGAAAATTTACACAATTCTAAATAAAAGATACCTAGAGATGAATCTGGAAGAAGTGCATGAATAGAAATGTAGATTTTCTCAATACCTTTCCAACATCACAATAATCATGAAAATCAAATATTGTTGCAAAAAAATTTGAGCTCAAAGGTCCAAAAAATAAAATTTGACTCGAAATAGCAAAAAAACTTACTTGAGATGAAATCTAAAAAATGTCTTGCACCACCATGAAGTGATCAAAACCATCTTTTTATTGATATCTCATTTGCAAAAATTGACACCCTTGTAGAAATTTCACGTTTTAAAAAAAATGCCCTATTTCGGCTATAAGGGACAAAAAATAGGCTCCTAAGTACTTGTCCCTCAGATGCCCATGGATCCACCTATGCAAGGTTTGTTAAAAATACAAGTAAAAAAAATTAAGCCTCATCGCTTAGTGGGCAATGTCCCCGATGGTGGGGTGGCGGCTGGCACGTGCCTCACTACCCCCCTCTTTCCCCCGCGACAAACTTAAGCCCTTAGTGGATTCCACAAGGGACCATTGGCTACAGCCTAGGTGCCAAGCACCAATAAAAACAATGGTTTAAAATATTTGAATAGCAATTAAATACCAAATTTTAAATATTAAAAAATCTGAAATCATACCACTGACAAAGGATACTATGCAGGAGTGACATGGAAAATAGGTATGATGCATAGAGAATATTCTCTACAAATTATGCCTAATCTACAAAATATCTTTTCAATTTATAGTGACTCCAGTATAGTACATCTCCATGATATGTATGGATTCATACTATACGGATGAATTTTCTACCAAAATCTGAAACCCTCCAAAAATGGCCTAATTTTTTTGTCCAAATATCAAGTACTTTATATGAAAATAGGGGTTATGGGACCTTCTAGACTCAATCATGTTGCTTTTTTCACCTCAATGTGCACCTTGCAAAAGCTCAAGATAGAATCACCCTCAAATCTAAGCAGGGGTTTTTCAAATTTGATGCTTTGATACCATGTTAGAGTCACTCAAGGACTCAAACCTACATAATAAATTTCAAAAACAAAAAGAATAATTCTACAATAGGGAAAATCAATAACATATATTTGCAATAATGGATGCAAGATATGGTCAATATGCAATACTCAAGATTACAGTGATATATTAAACTGACTTAATTGAATTAAATTGTCTAAGAGGGACAAATGATGCCTTTCTTATAAAGGAAAAGTGTGAGATAAGATTAGACAAGATATTAACATGTTTCTTAATCTTGTATAATGTGACAATTACCTTAATAATTATTAAATGAATTTGGACACAAGCATTAAATGTCAAAAAATAAGATAAGATCTAGTGACAACTAACGCTATCTAGAAAGATTCCCTCCTAGGACCTAAGTGGACTTAACATGTAAATAGGACTAGATAGGTAAAACACCTATTTACATCAATAGTTAAGAATGGTATAATCATTAAAAAAATAACAAAAAAATTAGACATAAACTACATGACGTTAGCTAATTTTTTTACTAAAACTATTTGTGAAATAATTCTTAAAGAATAATGTTTTGGGAGGAGCACATCGAATGATATGCTAACCTATATTTGTGTAACAAAAGTAGAATATTTTTTTGTGCTCCCCCTATTTGATCCTCTTGATCTCTACTATTTAAAAAAATAAAAATGGTAGTTTACAAACTATATTTTAAGCACTACAAAAAAAAATTCTTCTCACGTTTTCAAAATTTGAGTGTGACTATCCTTAATTACTCATCCAAGATAATTTTTTATTGATTTCAAAAAAATAGCCACTTTTGACCCCCTTTTGGTTCTGCATTACTACGAACATACCCTCATAGAGATCATTACTAGATCTAAAAAAATTGTAGCATAATCATAAATATTGTTTCCAAATCTATGAAGTTTATAATCACAAAGATCATTGCAAATGGTAAATAATATCCTGAGTAACATTGTTTCTAGAGATTGATGCTACTTCTAAACATTTCTAGCATTGATCGTAAAGGTTATTGCTAAATCGATTCGATGAACTTTTCTTATCACAAAGATCATTGAAAATGACAAATAATATATTGAATATTATCTCTATAAAGTTGAGTGGTGGTGGCAACTTTGAAGAATGTCATCATTAGGTGAAAGTCATTTTTCTCTTGTTAGACTTCACCTCTTTTATTGATAGAGCTACAAAAGACATCTTGTTATGAAAATTATTAGTAGAGGAAATAAAAGGTTTACTAGTATTGTAATTGTTTTTGTCATTTTGAAAGGCAAAGCTTTACAAAAAGAAAATTATGAACAAAGGTAATTGAGGATGTTCAAAGCAAGGTTTAAATCTTATGGCTAAATTGACAACCAGAAAACAAGACTATTATTTACAATCTACAAACATAATCCAAAGTGGTCAACAAGTTAGTGTTTCATGTTTGCATTAAACAACATGTTGAAGTCTATCATCTAGTTAAATCGTGTGATAAAATAAAGTTTGTGAGGGAGTATTAAAAATGTAAACTATATTTAATTACATATATCCCAACATAATTTTCATATAAAGTCATGTCTCACATAAGAAACACATCCATCCACTTATATTATCTATTTAAAGATCTTTGAATTCATAAAGTTTAGATAAGAGAATACCTATTCAAAGACTTCAACAATATGACAATGGAAGAATTAAGACAGTAAATAGATGTTTAGTTGGTGGTGCTCGGGACCGGCTTGTCACAAATCCTTGAATTTTCTACGATGAAATTAGACATCCAAAGAATAGAGATTATGGAGCCGTTGTGCCCAGATTTCCTTGTCTTAATTTGGCAATGGCATCTTTTGGTAGGTGAGAGCATGTAATCTACGTGTGCATTCATATAGTTTTCATGCTTTTATATCTGTCGGTGCATCTGGTAGATGCATTTGTTGTGACTATAAAATGTTAGCCTTCAACAAATACATCACTCATATAGTATCAAAATTTGAAAATCTACTTCGCGAGATCCACACATACTTCTATCGAAGTCCCAAACATTTCCTTGAATTTCAAAATTTTTCTGAGGGAATAACACCTGGAAACAAGATTCTCCAAGATGTCGATACCAGATGGATCTCCCTGCATGGACCAATGCAATGAGTTCTTTCAGAATATCAATCCTTGATTGGAGTGATGTATGAGCATCACAACACAGTAGACAAAGCTCCTGACCTCTTACATAGGTTAAGCGATATAGAGACACTCTTGACTTTAGCTAGTCTTCTCCCCATGCTGGATGAAATGAACAATCTTGTGAAGAAATCCCAAGACAGAACTATGTATATTTATGAATATGCCAGTCTACATAAACTTACATGCCTGGCCCTTGATCATCTATATCTATATCTAACACAAGAAGGCGCAAATTATTTGATGTGGCAGAAAATTACTGATTTGAATAATCCTAATAATTATTTATAGTTTAATGCAAGCGGGCACTTATGTATCTGTGTATGTGGATATGAGATGTCAATGCACCATTGTAAGATAGTCAGGTGCTCTAGTAGAGAAGTACCTGTTAACGAGGAAGATTTTAACAACATTGTTAAATCTATTAGTGATAATTTGAAGGAAATTGCAAAATCTCTTTCCTCAGAGATGCATGAAAGATTCCCTCGACAAAAAATACTTGAAGCCATGGGTATTGTGTATCCTCAATTTTGGGTAAACCGAGATAACCCAAAATATTTTCATGATCAAGTAAAACTCTTGATTGAACAGTTTTCGACAGAGGTAACATACAATGAGCAGACAATAGAAGGAATTTTAAATGAAAATAAGCTTAGAAAGCAATGTAGGACTTTTACAACAGTTATGAGGGACCAATATAGATCCATGGGCAAGGAGAAGGCCTTTGAATCGGGATCAATAAAAAATGTTTGGACAAGCTTAGGTCAGAGTGAAATATTGTGTGGTTTGATGTCAGAATATTTTGAACTTGTTGATTTATGTCAAACAATGATATTGGGGTCAGTGGAGGATGAGATATTTTTTAGTAGATTGGGGTTTTTGAAATCAAAGTTAAGAAACAAACTGGACAAGAATTTGGAAAATTGCTTGAGGATGAAAGGAACTACATATAATGTCAAAAAAACTCCTTTTGAAAGGGAACTCGCAATCTAGAGGTCCACATGTGAAAGAAGAGGGACCGGGTTGTGCAACACAGGCTCTCCAATTCAAGGCGCCACTAGTACTGGTGGCAGTGGCAGTGGGCCTGGGACAAATGACAATTATATTGAAATTGACACAAAACACACAATGAATGTTGAATTTGAGATACAAGCCGAAGAAAGTGAAGAGCAGAATCAGAATCAAGATGACTCTTTTATTTTATCTAAAGATGAGCATCAGTTTGAGGACCCTGACTCCGTTTGGGAAATGGAAGAGAATTAGTAGGTTTTAGGTATTTTTACTGCACTTCATGAATCAGTTTCAATTGTTCCAAAGTCCAAACTGTAGTCGATGATATTTTATATTGTATTCAATGAAAATTGAAATTGTGAATCATTGCACTTCATGATATCTTATTTTATATTGCACTCAAGCACTGCATGAATCATATTCCAAACTGTAGCTGATGATTTTTTATATTGTATTCAAATAAATTGTGAATCATTGCACTTCAGTATATTTTATTTTATATTGCACTCCATGATATTTTATATTATATTGCACTTCATGAATCATATGCCAATGTCAAACTGTAGTTGATGATATTTTATAAATTATATAGTATTCTATCATCCATGAAATTGTGATATTAAAATTAAAATTTGATCTCTTAAAAGGAAATTTATTTTTTATTTACAAAGAAACTTGCCTCCACCAAGTCCACCCCACTTATCTTCCACATATCAATAATTACAAAAATATATGACACTTTTATTTTATGATTCATAAATTTTGAACAATGCAAATTGTATAAATTTGTGTGACAAGATCCATATTATAGACTACAGGCTATATTGCATCCATAAACAAATTTGAAATTATGTAGTGACGTAGTCCTTCCCCCACTCCTAACAAAATTCAATACCATCAGCCTAGCAATGCTTCATCGGTGGAACCCCCATCATAGTCCCACTAATGGCCTGATGAAAATAGCTCACAACCTAGTATCGGTGTAACAATACTCTATCGGGCTGACTCCTAAAGGTGCTCTCTCGATATACCAATAGAGTCAAATTTTCAACAAAAGTAACCATGGGCATGAATTATCGAATGCATAAAGTATATCAGGGGAACTATGGTACATCAGAGAAACATTATTTGGTGTCCCACCAATAGAACGAAGGATAGGTGTCCATTGGTGGAGAGGATGGTTATCGGTGAAAGACTTATGTGACATCCTAGGGCATCATCAACTTCAAAATATTTGAAATAAATGTTCTTCTTCGATGACAAGATGGAAAGACGATCCACACTCCATAGATGGTGCATTTATGAACTAGAATTGAAGTGAATTATATCACAAGTTGATCGCATAGTTGTTAAAAAATCCTTGAATATTTCATTTAGGGTAGAAGCAGAAAGGTAAAAACTTGGAGTTCTAACACAAAGACCAGTGGACTATGGAGGCGACTCAATGAGACTCACATAAGTACTTTAGACCCAGCTGAGAATCTATTTTCATCAAAGCTTAAGATTTAAATAATGGAAGAGAGTACAAACAAACCCAAAGCTAAAAAATAGAAAACTGAAAAGACTAAGACTTTGGATCAACTGGACATTAAAAATCCTAAGAGACTCCTAAATGAAGACCTGATAGATCAATGCCCTGGGTCGGGGCCGAGACCCAAGAGGAGTGCTCAAATGAATCCTTCCATGGATCGACTATGGGACAAACATAAGGGCTTAGGGGATATTTGGACACCATAATGAGGGTACGACCTCTTCATGTACCTTTACAGAAAACAATTTAGGTTTCAACCAATTTGCAATCTGTGGAGGTTGAACCTGGGAAGACTTGTGGTTCCCAATGTGTTTGTGAATGCAAAGCTAATTAAATCTCTTACTATCATATATGACCCCAAGAAAAGAACTATTTAGTCACATGGAGAAGGTGACATGCTTGTTATTTCTAGGGATCTCATTTCTAATGTATTTCAATTAGAGTGTTCACTGAATTTATCATTCACGGTCAAAGATCTCTTGACAAAGTATTGCCACATGGATACCAACTATAGGAGATGGAAATTACCTTTGCATAGGCCCAAGGATGAATGAGGCCAAATCAAGAGGTTCTCTAGTAGTCAAAACCCTTCTTTCCATGAAGATTTGTTCGAAGAGTATTTTCGATGCACCTATTATTCAGTTGGTCAGGTTTTGGGAGTCGCGGTTCCGCCTCTCATGTCGATTTCCCCAATGGTCTTAGCTGCAGACATACAAAGCAAGGATGCCATGCCATTTGATTATGCTAGCTACTTGGCCAACGCCCTACATCAAGGGCTTCAAAATATTAAAAATAATAGTGATAATATTAATTTTGAACACTATTCTTTGCTTATGCATTTGCTTTTGTACGAGGGACAAGTTAGAGGGGTCTGGAGTGAAGAATTAAGGATAAACGATACAGATGAAAATGGAGATTTTAAACCTGTACAAATGTGGACTTCATTGTGGGATAGCTGATTTGGTAGGTCTCATTACCTTTATTTTGAAGATTTTTTTGTAAAACCATTGATGAAGTTGTTGGGATATCCATGCAATTATAACCTATCCCCATAAGTACAAATATTTCTAAGACCAAAGGAAAATGACCAAATAAATAAAGTGAATCATTACTGGGGAGACTGGTATGATTTTCCTGATTGGACAGTGATAAGGGTTTATGGGTTTGAAGGGGCTCACACTTGATGCCACGAGTAGTTCTTGACCGAATTGATTATTTATAAATTGTGAGGCAATTGGAAAAATCTGATTCCAAACACCTCAAAGGACATAAAAAACAATCAATTATGCCCAACACCTTATGTTTTGGAGACTTTACAGTGGTTGCCAATGAAGGATATGGAGAAATTGATGGTAAATTAGGACAGTACAACCTACCTCTAGGTGATGTAAGGAAACAATTTTATGTTGAAGGGTTTATTCACAAGGGGAGATTATCGTAGGGGTTATCAAGGTATGAACATTTGTTCTCAATCGAAGATGTCATAAGAAACCATGACGAGGCTTCCACCAAGGAAAGAATGGCTGCCTATAACAAGATTATGCTTGCAGAGGAATGGAAGAGAAAAAATCTCCCATCTTATTCAAAGGAATTTGGTGAGATACAGGATCCTTTAATAAGAATTGAGCAACTCATCGCTCATGTCACTGAACTAGTAAAGGATGTTCCCCCAATTTTTTTTTATGCACCTCATGCAACCTATATATTCAGGAGTACAAGTTGAAGACATAGAGCCAATGGATTACATACCTTCATAGCTTACTATTAAGGTATTTTTTTTCTGTAGATACTGATATAAGTGAAGAAGAGCAAGGTGATGAAGAGGGTGAGTAGGTCAAACAAATCAGTGCTCCTGTGATTGCACAGTACGAGCCCCCTCAAGAGAAAAATATTGTAAGATTAGAGGCATATAATGAACTATCTGATGATGTGAGGGTCAGGGTTGGACAACAATTTATTTCTAATTGTGATTTTGCTAAATATTCTAAATTTAAATCATTTGTTTATGAATATAAAGGTAGAAAAATGAGACAACAGATATAGGATATCAGTCCTGAATAGGAGGCAACCGCTCTAAAGGAATTGAAAAAGGAGGTAGAAAAGGTAATGGAGTCCATCACTCTTGAAAGAGGAAGGGAATTGCTTCAAGAAGCTGGAGTGTTGCTCCTGCCAGGGTGGGATATTAACTCTTCAATTGTATTTGATAGCTTCAGAAAAAGAGGGGATAAGACAATGAACTTAACAAAAGAAGCAAGTGACAAAATGTATTCAGGATCTGGGTACAACCCAGACGAACCCATCTTGCTTATTTGGTCACTGTATCCCCATGATAAAAGATTTGCTATAATTAGTAATCCAAACCAAGTGTTTGGTCATCTCTTGGTTCAACTAGTAGTCGATACCAACCCTATGGAGACAACAAAATTGAACATAAATGTGGCAAAATTTACCAAAGCACAGATCACAAAACTAATTAAGGAAAATGAAAAACTGAAGAAGGAGCAAGCAAATCAGAGAGAAAGAACATCTTCCTCCTCCACATCAAAGTTGTACTCCCCATGGCTTGAAAAAGATAAGATATTGCAGCATCAGAGTTGGTTGATGCAGACTATTGGAAGAATCGCCATCTGAAATCCCAGGGTAAATGCAAATAATTGGAGAAAGAAGTGAAAACCATCAAATATAACACTGTATCTGAAATGATAAAAGAAAGATTCAACAAAATTATGAAGATTCAACAAAATTATGAAGTGTGCTAATGAATATTGGAAAGTATTCAAACAGACATGCATTGCATTGGTGGAGAATGAACGATTGCAACCTAGAATGATGGAGAAAAAAAAGGAGATCGTAGATAAGAATGTCATGAAAGGACAAATATTGCTGACATATAACAAGCTGGTAGAATCACATAATGGATATCATAATCTAGGCTTAGGTAATATTTTGACTGCTTTGATTTAGTCCCACTCCTGACACTTCGTAATGGCAATGGAAATCCACAAGAATATGATTATTGGAAGGAAGAGCTTGTTGGGCTTTTAACTACTATGTTGCAAGAAATAAATGACGAGGATATGGTTTTACAAAACACTCATAAGAAACTCGAAAAAATAATGTCTATGGAATATGATATGAAATAGACGATCTCTAGCATGGAAACCTATGTTGAACAGGAGTACATTTATCACCTCTTTGTACTCAATTTGTTTATTAGCCAAATTATAGATATGTTAGAATCAGATTCAATGGGACAACCATCATATTCAGAGTAAGAACGCTAGCCGATAGCATGATGAGTGCCCTATCATGGAGTAAAAGCCTTGAATAGATCTGAGGAGGTCACATGCTTCTTCTTGGAGATTAACGAATCGGTGCATTCAACTGCGGCATTATTTTATTTATAATTTGAGTTATGTTTAGTTGTCAAACGTCATCACTTTTCGTAAGGGGTTTGTAGCTTGTTGCCTTTCATATATAAGAGAGATCAAGACCCGGATAGGATATCAATGGCTCATGACATCATTTTTAATTAGAATCTAGAGTAGAAAATAGTAAGAAGATAGATAATAGAATGCACCAATTCGCCCATCCATCTCATATCATTAACTATTTTTATAATGCATATCATTTGAACTTTGAAGATTAATACAATGGAGAAGGTTACACATAATTATTGATTTTCTTTTGAGTGTTCAACTATTGTGGATTCATATGCTTATATGTTATTAACTTATTTGGTTGTCTCCAAAGTGGTTGTTTATGTTATTCAAATTGAGTGTGTGGAAGTACATTTAATTTGTCAATACATTGAATTTAAATTCTTCAGGAATAGGGGTTTGACCATGGGGTTTTAGATTTATTTATGGACATGATCATTGATCAAGTAGTAATGTGGGCCACAAAATGGATCTTGTCACACAAATCTATGCAATTTGTGCTAATCATAAAACCAAATGTAATGTATTTTTGCAGTATGTGGGATGTGGGTGAGGTGTAAGTTGGTGGATATTAATCAGGATTTTTAGTCCAAGCATAACATAAGCTAAAATTTCAACATCCATAACTTAGAAGCTCTACCAAGAAGTAAATATAATGAGCTAATAGTTCAACATCCATAACTTGGAAGCTCTACCAAGAAGTAAATATAATGAGCTAGCAATTCATCACCTTATAGTTCAAATGATAAAATAAATAATATAGATAATTGAACATCATCACATTACTAAAGTCTAAATTTGAGCTTTTTAATTGATTTTCACATGAAGGAGTACATATTAGCATTGGCAATGAAAAATCTTGCCAATACCCAAAGACAAGTTTGCACAGACCTGAGTTGGAACTTGGAAACTCATATTATCAAAGATTGAAAATTAAAAATCAAGTCATTGTATCACCTTTTCTAGCTACTTCCACTCTCCAAGTGGTGAAATTTTCATTTGTTCTAACTAATGTTGTTTGACTTGAAGTTTTGTTAACATTTCATGATTGTATTTGGAAGTGGAACCTGTCTTGAATTCTTCAGTCAATTTTGCATTCAAGGTTATCAGTGTTCTGATGGAATCCAAATAGTTCACATCTAGGTTCTAAGGAAACTGGTCCAAATCAGTCTTCCTTGCAAGTCTTCCATCTTCTTTCTGAAAGCATCCTTTCCAATGAATCGATCATTTGTGTCAAAAGCCTCTAGAAAACCAAGCTCTGTGAAGCTCCTTACCTTTTCATCCACCACCTTCATCTTGTCTACAACCAAATGCAAATATTTCTTTGTTCCACGTATTCTCGGTCACTTTTCAATGATAGAAGACAACTTCATTGAGGTTTCAATCCGATTATTAATCCCTTTTGATTTCAAATCATTGTCACTAGCTTTGTAGACTATTTGTAGAACTTGATTTGTAGATTTCTCTAATTCTAGCATATTTTTGTTGTCCATTAAATATTTATTGAGCTTCTTATAATGTTGTTTGATAGCATCAATCAATTGAAATATGTCACACAAATGATCAAACCTCTGCATTATTTCATCCCAGATCTTTTGTTTCATACGCCTCATTATATCTCTACAAAATGCAAATAACTTTTTTTGAGAAGACTTAATTTCTTCTTTTGCTTCTGTCAGCTTTATCTCCAATATTTCATTTGTTTTTCTCTGTTTCTCCAATTTTTGTTCCCACTATGCATTTCCATTCGCAATGCTTAGTCTTAATTTTTATGAAGTGGATTTATCCTCATCATATTTCTTGTTGCTCTCATCTAGCCTTCGCTTTAGGTCATTCACTTCTCTCTCATTTGGTTTATCCTCTTTGTTTGTTGATGTAGAGGAATATTTTATTATTCTTTTTTCTAATTCATTGCTCTTGTTATCTGTTGCTTTCCTCTCTGCTTTCTCACTTGCTAGGTCTTCCTATAAATTTTCTATTTGGGTCTACAACCTTTTCTCCTCTCTATCTTGCTTTAGCAATGACGTGTACACCAATTCATTGTTCTTCTTTGATACGTTAATTTTGTTAGTATTTTTTAGGCCAAAAAAATCCAATTGAAAATTGGTTACCTGGTATTCAAATTGATCCATCTGATTTGTTGGTTTGTTTTGAACCGTGGGAACGAAAATTGTGTACTCCATGATTTATTTATTTGTGTCAAATGTGGGTAATACCATGGTTGTTGTAGGCTCTGAAGCTACATCAGACACACTCTGCATCAGTTGCTTCTTTTCTTTTTTATTCAAGTCTGATTTATTTTTAAACTCTTCAATGAAATCATAACCTAGGGAGGCAAGAACAATGGAATGCTTGAATAGCGAAGGAATAGGAGTAATTACAGTTGCTAATGATGTCTCAACCACACTAACTAGAATTGGGGGAGTGCCTGAAAATAACTCCTTTGTGGTGGATCCAGTGATAGTGTGACTTGGACCTGTCAAAATCCTTTGCCTCTTTTGATTGCCTTGATCGCTTGGTGTTTATGTGGTATCTTGTATTGTTTTTCTCTTATGTGTAATTTGTTGTTGTAGCACATGTTGACCACTACTAGTACTACTACCCATACCATCACCACCAATGGCACTCCCAGTTGCACTAAGTTGTCCACCAAGGGCATGTCCTAGTTGTAATTGTATTTGACCATGAGGATGAGGATTAGAAGCTCTAACAAATTGAGTTTCACTTGTATGCCCTTGGTCTAATTTTTCACCTCCAAGCCCAAGGCCATATTTATCAACTGGTTTTCTATGCTCAACATCTATTACCATCCAAAGGCCTTGTCTTTTGGACCCCAAAGGACCACCTTCATAACCAATTTTTTCAAGTATGGTTGCTCTTGAAGTATATGGTGAAGCATATGCTTCTTTTGCGGCCTCACTTAAACCAGGTTTGTAATTGGCATGGATTTGTTCTACTTCTTCACTATCATCATTAGATTCATCATCACTTTCTTTGTTTCCATGTTCATTGGGATGCTCTATATTCCATAATTTGCTAAACTCTTTATCTTCTTCGTTAGCTCCATAATCTGCAAGAGCTCTTGGATCACCTAGGTCCTTCCTCATAGACCAAAAGGCAGTAATTTTTTATTGTGACCAATTTTTATCTGTAACTTCCTTCTCTAGAGAACCTGGAATTTTTACTCTATCAGATGTTTTATCACTTTTTTCATAAAAATTGTTGTATGTCCTGATTGTCTTTCGATGCAATGTCATAATTTCTGTTGACAATTGTTCAAAAGAAATACCATTCTCAACAACACTTTTCTCCATTGCTATTTTGACCTCATCCCAAGAATCCTTGTTTCTCAAGTTTTCAAGCAAGGGTTTACTTTGATGTTGAATTCTACTTGCAGTATTCCTATTGGGCACAATCATTGATTTAATGATGTCACATGGATCATACTATCAGTGATAGATAGCATCAAAGTCAAAAAAAATCAAAATATTATGTGCCACACTAAATGCTTTTCTCTCGAATGTGAACCCTCCACATGAAAAAGGTAAAGAAGGAAATAAGGTCTTATTTTGTTGACTGAGAAAGTGTAGTTCATCAGCACTCTGTACCTGCCTTACATATTCCAATGCAAAAACCATTTTTGTCACATGTATTGGAATTTTGTATGGCTGTACTCTCGATCCATAAAATCTTAGCACATTATATTCTTCCATTAAGTACCAATCAACCAATTGTATTTATTTTCCTAGTTGCATGTAGTTTCTACATGAGAGGCAATCTAGGCATTGGAGTATTTGTAATTGCTTGATGAAATGGAGCCAAAAAGTAGTCTACAAAATGATTGTAGTTCCTTGAAGAATCATGCATCCTTATCTCAATGGTCCATTTATATACTGGAGCCATTTTCTTTTCCTCCGCATTACTATAGGGCTGAATCTGAAGCTTGTTGGTCTGAAACTTTCCTCTAAATTTGAATAGAAAAAGATAGCACAAGTAGGTTGTGAACCTAAATGTCTTGGTGGAACCTTTTTTAATCATTAAAAATTGTTTATGCATGGATTCTATAATTTGCTGAATATAATTATATTTGACATGTTCAACACCATAATGGATATTAAATACCATTTCAAGGAGGCTTGCACCCACTTCCAAATTGCTATCCAAACCAAGGCAAAATGCTAGCATGGAAATAGTATCATGAACCCATGGTTTAAAAATATCCAAATTATAAGGAGGCTTATGATCACCTTTCAATTTGTTTCTATCTTGAACTATTTTATTTAAGAAATTATTTTTTTGCCTTTCTTCCACTGCTTCATAATCACTAGCAATATTTTCTAGGTCAATGTGGTCATTTCCAAATTCTTCGGTTGTAAACCCCAACACTTTTCCAAGTTCTTTTGCATTAATGGATAACAATTCTACTTGGCTATCTTTATTAACAATTTCTCTTTTCTTATCATCATAATTTTCGACACAGACCATGATAAATTCTAGGCAAGGGAAAAATTCATGTAACATCATGTGCACTAATCCAATTACCCACGGTGCACTGATACTATTAACTTGTGTTTGCTTTGCATCCTTATTCTGAGATGAAAACATAAGTTCTGAGGTACGCCTACCATAGATTTCAGGATCATAAATATCATGGTACCCATCAATGAAACCTGGGGTTGTAAGCAATTCTACATAATGTATTTTTTTATGGGTGATCCCACAATAGTGGTTTACAATTTTTGGGCAAACTGGAGACTGCAATTATTATTTTTAACTAAATCTTCACTTTCGGGCTCTTGTAGTGGCTAAACCGTGAGGAATTTGAAAATAATGCAAACTAGAGTCTCATCAGATTTTGTCTCTAGATTCTAAAAATATTTTTTTCAAAATTTTTGGAATCATATTGCACTTTTTTTTCCATCTCCCACGAAAATTGGTTTTTTTCAGAAAACAACATTTTTAAAAAGTGACGCTCACCGTATACAACATAACTTTTTTTGTATGAAGGACAAAATTCTATTTTTTTTGAATTTAGATTTGTAACTACGGTATCTAGCACTTTCATTTGGTCTCATAGTTTTTTATTGAATATTTTTTCTTTAATCAAGTTTCAAATTCAAACCAATTGGAATTCAGACATAGGCAGATTGTATACAACATAACTTTTTTTGTATGAATCAAAATTCAATTTATTTATTTTTAATGGATCAAGGACATCAATACCCAGCTTTAACATATTTTAAAAAAAATTATTTTGATAATCTGCTATTTTTCCACATGTGCAGACTAGAGATTTTGATTTTCAGTGAAAAATCTATGTTTAATGAAACTAAAAAATAAAATACATAATAAAAGAAAATCATATTAAAATTATATTCGACGGATAGCTCATTCTGAGGACTATCATTATCTAGTTGGGTTTCTGAATTTTTTTGCATTTCCATTTTCAAATTGAGCTTCGAACGATAATTTTTTACAAAAAAAATCATTTTTTTTAGGAAATAGGGGAAAAAGGGTGTTCGACCGAACCTACTTACCTTAAAATAATGAAAAAACTTCACGATGTCAGAGAAAATGACAGGTTTTTTTTTTTTTTAAATCCCTATTAAGGGGGTTCGACTGAACTTTATTTTAATATTTCCGCTCACATGAAAAAGGGGTTCGAGCAAACAATTTGGTTCGGCCAAACCCCTTCACTTTGTGTAGAGGGAAAAAATGACTTTTCCCTTCCTCCACAAAAGTGTTCACCACTTATGTGGGTTCACCCTTATCAGACATTGCTCTAGTGGTACTGGTGGTAGACATGCTTATACAATGTGAAGTTGTGAAATTTGAATTCCCTAATACCTATCAGTCCTTAATTTTTCTTAATTCTTAAGTCTCTAAACCCAAACTTCAAAGTTTGACAAAATAAGATTTTAAGAAATGCCAAACGATGAAATGTAGCCGTAGGAATTTTTCACTTACCTGGATTCTGAGTCTTGACTCTTAAAGAGATTAATGCTGACAGTCGTGGAAACTAGAATGGCTTTGTTGGAAGTGGAACTATGGAATCCAAAATAGGGTGGTACACTGCAATAAGCAATCTGAAGAGTGAAGACTAAAATTTCCCCGTGTGTTGACCCTCACTTAGCAATATAAAGTGCTTTTTTTCTCAAAATTGGAACATTAAAGTGAATCAAATGTCTTAAGTCTACATGTTGGGGTGATCCCACAATAGTGGTTTACAATTTTTGTTCAAACTGGACACTAAAATTATTATTTATAACTAAATCTTCACATTCGGGCACCTATAACAGCTAAATCGTGAGGAATTTGAAGATGATGCAAATAAGAAAAGAGCAATTGTTAATAAAGATAGCCAAGTAGATTTTTTATCCATTAATGTTGACCCTCACTTAAAAGTTAAAAACAATCACTTGACAGTTGACACTTAGTAGTACAAAATGCTCTCAATTCTTTTCTTTTTTCAAAATTGGAACATTAAAGTTATAAATTTTTAACCGTTGATCTTTATAAATCTAACAGTTATAGGGTGATTCCGGAGGTTTAAGTTTGCAAGCCTATTGCTCTGTGCATTTCATTATGGAATGCAAATACAAACATACATCAAATGATCATCCAATGGTTGAAACTTGACTAATTTATGATATTAACTTAAAAAAATAAACATGACACATTGACACATGTGTTTTAAAGTTGTTTTAAAGTTGTATAATGATAATCGTGATTCGTGTACAATTAAAATCTTTAATTTGATTGGCATATGGCTACACGCAAACTGTAACTTAAGCTGACAAGCTATCAAAATCACCAGTCACCCAGTGTTACTCAAACGATATGAAATCATTACAAATATTGTTTCATTAAAGCAATGACTTGTCCAAGAAATTGTTTCGGATGTTGATATCACATAAGACATTAATTGCCGCCACTGCTAGCACTAGCAGTATGACAACCAAATTTTTTTCAAAAAGATTGAGAATTTCAATTAAATGAAATGTACAACATCGAGGCATTGAAAAGATAGAATGAGTGGTGAGTGATGAGCCTTGATCTCGCCACATGGCCGCATCTAACGGTTCTAGTGTTATTCTGGAGGTTTCAATTCGCAAGTCTAGTGCTTCAGAGATTTACTTCCAGAATGCAACTACAGTCGTCCATCAAAAATTCATCGAACGGTCATAGATTATATTAATTTTTACTAACATCTAACATTTATAGGGTGATTCCGAAGGTTTAAGTTTGCAAACCTATCGCTCTATGAATTTCATTTCAGAATGCAAATACAACCATACATTAAATGATCATCCAATGGTTGAAACTTGACTAATTTATTATATTAACTTTAAAAAATAAGCATGACACATTGACACATGTGTTTTAAAGTTGTTTTAAAATTTTGTGCACTAGGATTAGCATCAAGGCCAAGGGGTCGGTAACTTAACGTTGCAAAGGACTTAAAAAAATATCCCCGTGTGTTGACCCTCTCACTTAAAAGTTAAAAAAAATCACTTGACAGTTGACACTTAATAGTATAAAGTGATTTAAATGCTTCCCCCATTCCTAACAAAATTCAATACCATCGACCTAACAATGCTTCATTGGTGGAACCCCCATCACAGCCTCGTCGATGGCCCAAAGAAAATAGCTCACAACCTAGTATCGGTGTAACAATACTCTATCGGGCTGACTCATAAGATGCTCTCCTAGATATACGGATAGAGTCAAAAAAAGTAAGCACATCGTTGTAACACATAAACATCGGTGGAATGAATGATTGCATTCCCCTGATGGCCTGATATAACCATGAATTATCAAGTGCATATTGCATAAAGTATATTACTTAATTTTTTAAAGGAAAAATACTGATTTGAATATATTAATATAAATAGACATTGAAGTTTTGAACTCAGAAAATAACTATTTACTATAAGTGTAAATGAATAACGAAGAATAACACAACACAACCATTTATTTTATTGCAACTAAATTTCAATGTCACATTATTACATATCTTTTTAAAGACGAGTAGTTGTAGAGAAGGCAAGCTCCTGTTTTGTATAAATAACATATGTCAGTGTGTCACTTTACATAGACACAATTTAAGAATTTATTCCAAGTTGTTGCTCGTTACAATGGATTACAAATTGATTCCAATTTCCAAGCTTCTGCTAGTGATGAATTAATACAAATGTAAGTTCTCTAAAAATAAACTCATGATTCTAAGCTTTTGCTCGTGACAACATAATACAAATGTGGCATTGAAAATTAATTTTAAATGCAAGGGATTTTCCCAATTCCAACCGTGTTGGGGGAAAGGGGGTTCTAATACTTCTGGGGAAATGGGAGCTGTGAAGATACAAAATGTACTTATCCCCTTTGAGAACTAGAGTAATGCAGAAGATGTAATATAAATGTGTCTCTAAAAATAAATGCATGGAACTTGCTAGGCCAACCATGTTGGGGAAAAGGGAGTTGTGAGGATACAAGAGGAGTAGCAAATCTGCTCCCATCTTTTGCACGCAACTTCCATGCACTGGTATAGCACTTACCTCCATCAGAGCTCCTCATCCTAGTTCAAAACCTGTTTGAGAAGTCAGGTTAACCAAATAAACTTCTTTCCAATTCCACCCATTCTGAATTTGAAGGAAATTCATCTTTTACTAATTACTTTGTAACTACATAACTGTAGGTAGGAGAATTTATAGTATCCCCAATAATACCACATCATCTTCATCCTGAATCCTTATTCACCCTAGAAAATGAAAACCCTTGTGACACTATCCACTATTCACTATCCCTATTTATGGGCCACTAAACACCAGTGCTGCTACGACCCTGGGTATAATGATAATCGTGATTCATGTACAATTAAAATCTTTAATTTGATTAATGTTTGGCTACATGCAAACTGTAACTCAAACTGACAAGCTGTCAAAATCGCCAGTGCCACTCAAATGATATGAAATCATTACAAATCTTGTTTCATTAAAGCTATGAGTTGTCCAAGAAATTGCTTCAGATGTTCATATCACATATGGCATTAATCGTCGCCACTGTCAACACTAGCAGTAGAACAACCACACTTTCTTCAAAAAGATTGATAATTTCAATTAAATTAAATGTACAACATAGAGGCATTGAAAAGACAGAATGACTGATGAGCGATGAGCCTTGATCTCGCCACATGAATGCATCTAACGGTTCTAGTGTTATTCTAGAGGTTTCAATTCGCAAGTCTAGTGCTTTAGAGATTTACTTTTGGAATGCAACTACAGTTGTCCATCAAAAATTCATCGAACGGTCATAGATTATATTAATTTGCACTAACATCTAGCTTCAGAAATAATAAATATGTTGACAGTTGTTCGCATTCCAGAATCTTAATGAAGGAATTTGAATGTACGAAAAATATGTCCCGAAATTTGATATTTTTGCCAACCACACTGATTTTTATTGGCATATTTGTTTTTTCGCCACTGAAATTTTTTATTAGTTTGAGATTATGTTTAATTCACCAATGAAACAAAAAAAATTATTTGAAAAAAGGTTTTATTCGCCAACATTTTTTGTTTTTATTTTGAAAACAGAGTTAATTATGGTTTGAAAAAGGTTTTAATTGCCAATGAAAAATATTTAATTCGTTTAAAAAAAATTGCATTTCACCACGATTTTCCACAAGCTTCTAGCGATTGTAAAAGATTCGCCAATTGGGATTTTTTTTTCCCGAAAAATGAAAAATTTGCTAATAAAATTAATATTTTTATCGGAAATAATAAAAGATTCACTAGGATTTTACACCTTAGCCGAGGGGGGGTGGGGGGGGTTTCTTAAATTTCTCCCTAGCCATTATGCACTATTAAAATGATGTGTAATAGACGAAGATTGATGCCATGTATAACTTCCTACAACATTATAACACTATATTTAAGCTGCCCAAATACTTCTTCCTAATGAACCATTATGTCATAACCCTAATAATATCCTTCTCTTCCCAAGGGTTAAGAAAACCACAATGACCATGGACACATTGTTTGAATTAACCTTGTATAGATATGGTCTACAACTAGAAATTTCTTGCCTAGCACCCATTGGATTTCATGTATGACAATGCTTATTTATTTCTTAAAGATCTAGTATGTAGTTAGATCTCCAAAAATTAGGAAAAGAAGTTCATTTATCGTCATTTCACTACCAAATAAACACTAGTGTCTATAATATCATAGAAAGAGAACGAAAGAGAGATTTGACATAAAACAAAAGAAAGGTTTTTGAATGTGAATGAAAACCATCATTCTTATAAGAAGATTTTGCATTCATGCCTAACCCATCAACACTCCTTGTCATTACACATTTGAGCTCATCTCCCATGAGTAGCTACTAAATTATTAATAATGTCCTATATTCGTAAAATGATTACTTACACAAGAATCCAATTGGCATCCTTTAAATTGAATTTAAAATGATTATATGTTCACTAGCATTATTTCTAATGTAGTAGTCATGAAGGATTGAGTATTGTTTTAAATCCTTCCCATGCATTCACCTTAGTATGCATTAAACACATTATTATGTTTAATGGTATAGTTAGAAAGGAAGATTGCTTTCTAGTGTGCTTCATTATACATGTGGTTTATGGAATAACATATGAACATGTCACTCGATAAGTCATATAATTTTGAGAATGTCACATATAAATTTTTTAGTTTTCCATTTTATTTCTCCTTGGTATGTTTGTAGTTATTTATAAATCACCTTCAATTTGAACAACACTTATTGCAAACCTAGAGACCAAAGAGAAGGGATTGGACTTTAGGTTCGTTATTTGAACCATTTTAAAGCTTTTTTGAATGTGCATACATGAGCTTGTGCTAATCATTGCAAATTATACATCATGTTGAAATTTTGTTTCATCCATCAAGTGAGAGGATGTGCATATTTAGCTTTTTCTTAAATAGAAGGCTTGGTATTGAAACACCAACCTTATAAATAAACGTTGTAACTGATTTATTGAATCATTTTTTTTATATTAATAATTATAACATTTCTATTATCAACGAACTAATAAATAAATAATTAATTATATATTAAAAAAGAAAGAGATGGTAATAAAAATATATCTTTTAAGAAATGTTGCTTAAGTTTGAAGCATTTAAAGTGTGTAAGTGTGTATATATAGATGTCTATAATTTAAATGCAAACATTTCATGTTTTTAAATGATAAATTAAACGCATTTTTAAGTACGTGAGAGAATCTTGCATTATCTTAATCTATAATCGATTTAAATATGTAAAAAAAATAAGAGTTTTATATTAGCTTAATGGTTTAATCGATAACCATTAAAAAAGTAAGAGTTCATGTTTATCACCGTAACTTGTTCTCATCTCCCTTGACGTGGAAGTGTATTCGCCTGTTCGCGTCTGCTTTGAATATTACCTACTCTTGACGTTCGTACGACTTTTCTCCCGTGCGATCTAAGCCGATGGAAGGCATACAGTTTTCCAACAAAAGTATAAAAGATGACCAGTGCTAACAACGTTTGTTGTGGAAGAATAAGTGTTTGCCTTGTGTGATAACTCTGGCCAGATCTTCATGGCGAATTTATCAAGAGTAATTCTAACTCGGTGGATTATATTTATATCATGTTTTATCCTTATTTCTGAGCTCAAAGCAGATGGATGTTTCGAAAATTGTGGAGAGATGGTCATTCCTTATACCTTTTCAATAGCAGGAAAAGGAAATAGTTGTGGTTTGCCTGGCTTTGTAATCAATTGCACACACAATCAGAGTTTTGGAAGTACACAGCCCGTTCCCTTTCTATCCATTCGTTCCGGGGAAGTGCAAATCTCACCATCATCTCCTTATTAACGCAACCCAATTCCTCGCTTCCACTTTCAATTGTCTAGGCCAACCAGATTCTACACAAATCACCATTTCTGACAAAGGGCCATTCCGACTTTCTACACAAAACAGGTTTGTTGCAATTGGATGTGAAGCGATAGGCATGTTTGCAATAGGTCAGCTTGACAATTTTACTCATGCAGCTGGATGCATACCTCTCTGTAATGATTCTCCCAATGATCCTCCCACTTATTCTAGCTGCAACGGAGATGGTTGCTACCAAATTTCTGTGCCATCAAATTATACAGATTATGGTATCTATGTAGAAAATACCTCGGGGGATAATAACGACACATCATGTAATTATGCTGGTATACTTGATGAAAAAAGTTGGGGTCAGGTTTCTAAATCAGATACCCTTAACTTAGGGTATGCCTACATAAGCTTGAATTGGAGTTTTGCAAATGACAATTGCACCTCAGCTAAAGCAAAGGGTTCATACCATTGCGTTCCAGAGGCAGAGTGCAATGATCTAGGATGGGGTTACCAATGCAATTGTAAGCCTGGCTTCCATGGAGACGGATATTTCAATGGCACCCAGTGCACAGGTATTTTGTTTGTGCTGTGGATTTATTTACTTCAAGATTTGAAGATTTATAGAATGCTTTTCAAATTTAGTTTCCTTATCTTGTTTCCAACCTGTAGATATCAATGAATGCTCAGATCTTAACATGAATGACTGTTACCCACCATCAGAGGGAGGGAGATGGCACTAAGAATGGCTCTCGTTGTTCTATGAGAAAGTATCAGACTTTACCCGTTGTCATAGGTACAAATTTGAAGCAACTGTTTTGCGTTGTACAAATTGTATGTACTATTTCTTGTAATGTTATAAATTTTATATCTTGTTTTGTGTTTTGAAATGCAGGAGCATGTGTGACGCTAGTGGCTGTGTTTATTGGCGGTGGTTTTGTATTGTCAATTTTGAAGCACAAAAGGGCGAGGCTTGTCAAAGAGAACAACTTTCGTCGAAACGGAGGGACTCATTTGCAGAAACTAATTTCATCGCACGCAGATGGGGTGAGAATCTTTTCCTTGGATGAGGTTGAGAAAGCAACTGAGAATTTTTCTCCGAGTTTAATATTGGGATGCGGTGGCTACGGCACGGTTTACAAAGGCACTCTTTTGGATGGGACTCTTGTTGCTATAAGAAGCTAATTCCAAAGAAGTTGATTCCAAAGAAATCAATGATTTTATCAATGAAATTGTTATTCTCAACCAGATAAATCACAAAAACATTGTGAAGTTGTTGGACTGCTGCTTGGAGACTCCGGTCCCCTTGTTAGTTTATGAATATATTTCCAACGGAACTCTCTTTGATCATCTATATGGTAACAAATATGAGCAGCGTCTTCACTGGGAAAAGCGTGTGCGTATTGCTACAGAAACTGCAGAAGCCTTATCATACTTGCACAATGCTGCGTCAATACCCATTGTGCACAGAGATATGAAATCTTCCAACATTCTGCTTGACAATGAGTATACGCCCAAAGTTGCAGATTTTGGATTGTCTCGCCTGCTTCCAATGGACCAAACACACATCAGCACAATTGTGCAAGGCACGATGGGTTATTTGGACCCTGAATACTTTCAGACAGTTCAGCTTACAGAGAAGAGTGATGTCTATAGTTTTGGGGTTGTGCTGGTGGAGCTTTTGACTGGGTTAAAGCCTATTTCCTTCGAAAGAACAAAGAACCAGAGCAACTTGGCCATTTATTTCCTCAATACGATGAAGACTAATAGTCTGACTGAAATTTTAGATTCTCAGCTCACACAAGAGGAGGCGGGGAATATGGAATCGATGGAGAAGCTGGCGAATTTAGCAAAAGATTGTCTGAGCGTGGAGGGGGAAAAGAGGCCGACGATGAAGGAGGTGGTTCAGGAGCTGCTTTGGATCAGAGGGGGGCCAAGGCCACACGCATGGTTGAAGTCTGATGCAGCACAAAATGAAGAAGAATTTGTCTCCCTTCTATTAGATGGGGAAGTGAACGAGGAACATACAATTCAAATGACGGACAAATACCCACCCAGTGAACTCCTGTCATTTGAAGTTCAAAGCCTTCGAGATAACCTGAATGCTGGCAGGTGAATGCTGACTTTGAAACGGAGACCCTTGAGGGTCAATTTGGCCGGCAGGCCATTGTATGTGAACTTTCTGGGCATACGCCACACGGTTTGGTTTGAGAAAATTCTGTATTTTGGTAATTCAAACAGACAAATATTATGAACGGTCAAGATTCCTCCTCACCATCAAGTGGTTGCTGATTGCAATTTGTAAAGTGGACAATAGTGTTGCACCAGTCGTTCTTTCAGAATCACTCGTTGCCCTTGCCATGCTTCTCCTCCAAAGTCAACATAGCTTCTATTTGTGGTTGTTAATTTCAAAGTGGTTTATGAGAAGGGTGCTGAAAAGAACCCAGCTGTAATGGATTTACATGAAATCAAATCAATTCTATTTGTTTTCTTGTGCTTGGCCTGCAAGTTAACAATTATAATATGATTGCAGGCCTACGATAAAATAATTGACACCATTAATGGCGGCAAATGAATGCTGACTTCGCAGCGGAGGTAAGCTATCATGTTAAAGTATTTTTGTTTTCTTTGTTAATTTGAATATCTTCGCTGTTTTGTGTATTGTTGTTAAGAGATTTTTCTGATCCACTTTTTCTTCGAGGGAGTAGGTGTGGTTCCGGTCAATCTTCTAGAGGCTCTTAGTCCTATATAATTGAAGTCAATCTTCCACAGGGTCTTAGTCTAATCATACAATTTTATTGATAATATTTTATTTTAAAAAAAAATTAAAGAAATAAAATAATCATGAACATTGCATCCAATGGTAAAGATTTCTCCAAAACTCTTTGGTATGCATTGACACCATTCTTGAACCAGTTTTAAAAAATATGTTTTCCCTACCAAATATGCAATCCACATTGGAAAAACATATCATTTCTCCAATTAAGATGGGTATAATTAATTGCATTCAAATTCCATATGTTAATTAGATTTTAAATGTGTGGGCACCTTTTAGTTTTTGGAAGTTTTTCAATGTACCATTCAGATTTATCTCTAAATTATATTTGTAAAGGGAATTGAACCTAAAAAGTATGAGTTTGGGAATTAGAGTATTCTTTTCGGGGAGATGATTTAGTAGTAATAAATTTAAAATTTGCATCTCTTATAATCAAAGTCAAATTATTTTAAAAAATTTATTGTATATTACACAGATAAGTCTCCTGCTTAAATCTACTTAATTTTTTTCTTGTGTTTATTTTTTTAAGGTTACTTACATATTAGGGGAGATGTCCCAGTTACCATCATAGTTAAGTTTGTGCAACTATAGTTCATAAACCGTATGTCAGATTGATAAAAAAAATTATGGGTTTTATTCACTCACAAGTTAATAGCTTATAGCTATTGTTCTAGCATGTGGGTATGTGCAGGATCATGATGGACCAAAAAATGGCGATATCTAAGTAATATGATAGCCCATGTGGTTGATGACTTTTTTTCTACCCAAAATTGATGAAATGAAAAGGGTCTTTACAGGGGATTCTCAACTTTCCACCAATATAAATTTTGTTTTACTTTGAATTTAATAAATTATTATTATTCATTTTCTATTTGAATTACGACTAAATTCCTGATTGATAGGCTGATTGAAAAATATCTATAGCTTTCAAATGGTATCACTTTTTTGAAATCTGAAACATGTGTCACATTCTATGCTTTGCATACTATAAGATTTTTTTTTTTTTAAATTGAATTTCATGAATTTTTGACCAAGTTAAAGTATTTAGACATACGAGTTTTTTATATTTTTAAAAATTTGTAATAAAAGATTCATAATTAATTATTTACTTGGAAAAAAATTACAAAAAAATATGCATCACATTGGGACATGAGTCCCCTACTAATATCTAAAATATTATAAAAAATAATTATCATTTTATTGTGGTTAGGGTGGTCAGACAGACACCTACTTCATATTTTTTCCTTGAAATTGAAGTACTACTGCATTGAAATTTCAAATTTTCACCAAATAGATTTTTATTTTTTTTAAATAAACCTAGTAGTTTATAAACTATATTCAATTTACTACAGATTCTATTCTTACATATTTTTGAAATAATATAGATAACTTATTCAAATTTTTACATCAAGTTGCCTAACTCTAATTTTCTGAATTTTATTGTCACTTAAGGGCCTATTTTTTCCATGATGATCCTGCATATATTCGTGTGGGTAATTCAAACGAATGCGGGAGTGTTCGCTATGCATGCAAGGGTCAAAAATTCACCATTTAAAGGTGTCGCCCGCTCATGGCCACCAAATGTCATGATTGTCACCCGCTATAACCACCAAATAATATTTTTAAAAATTCCTAATTGTGTCACTATTAGGGTGCAATTATAACAATTTTCTCATTCAAATATGGTCAAAATTGAATGGGTCTAATTCGCGGGTTAACGTTGGAGGTTTAGGTTAGTGGCCATAATAATCTGCACCTACACATTAAACGTCAAACTTTAACACCGAACACCACCACACATTCACTCCATTTGATAAGCATGTCGGGTCTAATGATGGGTTATTTCCCATGGTTTTTTAGGGTAAAATTTCATTTCCATCATTTCATTGCACACTCATAGGCTGTAAGCTTTTGGATGGCAGGCGATGGTGTCTGCTCTTCATAGTTTGAGGTAGCGACAAACATCATTCTCCTTTCAAAATGTAAACAATTGTACTCGTGAATCTTTTTATTCAACATTTTTGAGGACCCGTGAAGGGTTTCTTCATTGATTGCATAATGATTACTACTTTACTTGATTCATCATTCATTTTCATGCCCTTTTCACCATGTGTTGTTTGACATTGTCGAGTCTGGTGGTGGATTATTTCCCATAATGTTTTTGGGGTAAAATGATTATTTCCTACTCTCCATTTTACCGCGTGCTCACGGTCTGGTAAACCCTCCACAATTTCATGGTTTTGTCTAATAAAATGATGAGGTGTCTTGTGGGTTTGACCACATGTCTACATAAAATAATGTATTTGTCTGCTTTAACCTTTTTCTTAATAACCCATATCAATTTGGGTATAAATCTACAAACCCATGTGTATTTTGACATATGTATGCAAACCCATCTATTTTTCACCATATAGATCTAAAAACCCTTGGTTTTTTTGGTATATGTGTGATTAAGGAATTAACCTCATGAAACCCTTGCTTGGTTTTTTCAACATATATCTGAAAACCTATTTTTGTATTCATGTGACTAAAGAATTATTATCATGAAACCCTTGCTTGTTTTTTTCAACATATATCTGAAAACCTGTTTTTGTATTCATGTGACTAAGGAATTATTATCATGAAACCCTTGCTTAATTTTTTGGGCATATATATGAAAACCCAAGTCTGTATTTGTTTTACCTTTTTTGAAGTTTCTATCCTATGGCTATCAAATACAACACAGTATCATTCATTTACTATAAAATGTGTTAGTAATTATTGTTAAATATTTTACTTGTGTTGAATTCTCAATACTTTGTATCATATATTCTTCACTTCACAGCTTAATTTTTCATGAACTATGCATTCTACATTCTACTTATAGTTATTTTCATGAACTGCGCATTTAATAGTTTTATTTATGTAGTGTCTTTTTTTAATGTTATAAGTAAATGAGGGTTTTTTTTGGTAACAGGTTATTCCTTACAAACTCTATTTACAAATTCAATAATCTGTGTTCATTTACTATTTTTTATTATTTCTCAATGTTTATATTTGTCATTAATTTTTACCACCTTGATTGCTACCTAATAGATGATCATACCATATGTCTGTAAAAAATAATGTATTTGTCTGCTTAGACCTTTTTCTTAATAACCCATGTGTATTTGTATGCATTCGTATAATTATATGCTTGGACTTATTAATTGTATTCATTCATATAATTGTATGCTTAACATCTCAAGATTGTGTTACCAACTGAATACAATAGAATATATCTTAATTTTGGAGCTACTCTTGATATGTGTGTGTGTGTGTATATATATATGCATCTATAAATGTAAAAATGTATAGTGTGTATGAATGTGTTTATATATGCCAACTGAATGTACAATAGAAAACATCTTCATTTTCGGTTGTTTCTTAGGATTTATATTTGTCATTTATTTCATAAAAGTCTCCTTTATATTTTGTCTCTTGTTCATTTAGCAAATCGATACAAGCATGTAGAATTGTCTATTAGACTCCTTTATATTCAAAATAAGTGTACACGTCAGCTTGCATTTTCATTATATATATATGTGTGTGTGTGTGTGTGTGTGTGTGTGTGTGTGTGTGTGTGTATCCTTTGTTTGTCCAGTACAACACAGTAGCATTCATTTACTATTATATGTGTGTGCATATAATCAATCTTAAGATTTGGATAGATCAATACCTTTGAAATGGTTAAGCTTTCATCTTCATATGTATGACCACATATAAAGATATTTGTATACATACATATATACAGTAGGTGATCCCACAATATTGGTTTACAATTTTTGGGCAAACTGGACACTAAACTGATTTTTTTTAACTAAATCTTCACTTTCGGGCTCCTATAGCAACTAAACTAAAAGGAATTTGAAGATGATGCAAACTAGTGATTTGTGAAGTTTTGTCTATAGATTTTAAATATATTGTTTTTAAATAATTTGGAATCAAATTACAGTTTTTTTTTTCATCTCCTTTGAAAACTAGTTTTTATCAATAAACAACATTTTTAAGAAGTGATGTTCACCGTATACAACATAATTTTTTTTGTATGAAGGATAAAATTCTAATTTTTTCGAACTTATATTTGTAACTACGATATCTAACCAGTTCATTTGGTTTCATAGTTTTTTATTAAATATTTTATTCTTAATCAAGTTTCAAAGTCAAACCAATTACAACTCAAACATAGGCGGAATGTATACAACATAACTCTTTTTGTATGTATCAAAATTCTTTTTTTTTTTTAATGGATCAAGGACATCAATACCTAGCCTGAACATATTTTTTAATTTATTTTTTTGGTAATATTCTATTTTTTCACATGTGCAAAACAAAGAGCCTGATTTTTAGTGAAAAACCTACATTCACAAGAAATAAAAAATAAATATAATAATCAAATTTAATTTAATTAAAATTATACTTTTTTGGAAGCTTATAATAAGGACTACATACTTATAAAAATAAATTTTAAATTAATTCATTTGATCCCCCAAAAGGTAAATCAAAAGTGATTTTTTATCATCATTTTGATAAGTGTAAAAGAGAATCCATTATAGCTATGGCTTAAAACTAGAGAGGTTCTATCCAAGGGGGCTTGGTCTAAGGTGGTTTGATCAAACCCTCTTCAATTGGAATCCTTTAAATGGAACTTTTCAAGGCTTAAATTATTATATTTTCTAAAAATATGTGATTTCAACAAAAATCAGGATCTCTCAGAAAGTGTAAACCACTATTATGGCAACACTATACATACATACATATATATGTATGTATGTATGTATGTATGTATGTATCTAAACATATGTATATGAATCTGTCCACTATCTATGAATATGTGAAGTTTAATTGGAAATTGAACAAACAAAAAATGTTTTACATTATGTCATTTCTTTCATACACTCCCAACATCTTCAAATGCAAAGACTTGACATTCTGTCAATTTTTTGGTATCACCTTAATAGGATGCTTCTTCTTCTTCTTCTTAAAAAAGGTCTTCACCAAACCATGTAGGAAATAATGGAAACATAGATCAATCATCCATCAATATATCATAAGACCCACCAACCTTCCTCTTGGCCTCAAATGGCATATAATCAGTCTTAAGCTTTGAATTCTTCAATGCCTTTGAAATGGGTAAGCTTTCATCTTCATATTAATATATATGTGTGTATACATATATACATACATATATATACATATGTATAGATATATATGTATGTATGTATATATGTGTGTGTGTGTTTGTATACACATGTATATGAATTTTTCCAGGTGTCTATGAATATATGAAGTTTCACTTGGCAACTAATCCACCACCGAACACAACGTCCATATTAATTGGAGTGAATGTGTAGTGTTGTCTGGTGTTAAGGCTTGGCAATTAATGTGTAGGTGCGGACTATTATGAATGCTAATGTAAACCTCTAACTTTAACCCATGAATTTGACCCACTCACTTTTGAGCGTATATGAATGATAAAATTGTTACAATTGCACCCCAATATTGACACAATTGGGGCGTTTTTTAAATATTAATCAATGGTTATAGTGAAAGGCTATTGGGTCTTTTCTGTTTTGCAAAGTATATGTATGTATATGTTTCTATGAATGTATGCATATATGCTTGTGTTTCTATGAATGTATGCATCTATTCTTATGCTTATATGAATGTATGCATGCATACAAACATGCAAAAAAAATTATTTATATAAGGCTCCCCAAATAAACATCAAATCCAAATATAATGCAGAATTCACTCAATTCACCTTTAAAAAACCTACATAAATGGCAACTACAAATTCAAATGACCAGATCATCTCCAAACAAATTCAAATTTGAAACATAGTAACCAAATTGAATGCATTGAATTGTCATATTGGAATTACTAACTAAGAGGGAAAGTAGCCAGCGACATTCATAATTATTCTCCTTTGCTATTATTCAATTGGCAACCGAAACTTGACACACTCATACAAAATGGACAAACCTGAACTATATTCTTCAATGTTCAGTTGCCAATTGAAACTTCACACATTCATATGTACACTATAAAATTTTACATATATTTATATATTTCTATGGGTAATTGCATGGATCTGTGACACAATTTTGGCTCTTAAGATGCCACTTTTTTTTTGAAATTAGCAAAATCTGATTTGCACGAGAAAATGAAGATAGTTACACTCAAAATTGCAAGATGCAACAAGTACAAGAGTTGAATTGCTTCGAGTCTAGTTTCTAAGCTACTAATTCTTTTTGAAATGAATGAAGATTAAGGATCTGAAAAAGAGAGGGCCCAAAACAGGTCCGGTTTCTATATAAAAAAATAGCATAGCGTCTGAGGGCCCCCCCTTTTGATTAATATTTTTTTAGAATTTCAAAAATCCGAACAATGAGAAATTAGCTAACACCATGTAGTTTATCCTCATTTTTTCGGATAATTTGTTTTAATGAATATATAATATTTTAGGAATTTTGAAAGTGGAAACATCCTAAAAATCTGAAATTTGAGCGTGCTCCCCCCTAATTTTTTTGAAAACTAGTCGAAAATTAACAAAAAAAAATCTTCATGTATATCTAGTGGAGTCTAGTTTTAAAAAATGTAATTTGTTTCATGTTTCAGTGAACGAGTAAAAATCTATCCTAAAACTAGCACATGTTGGTTTTTGACCAAAAATGAAAGCATTTACAATAGAATTTATGGGTCAAAACCTTAACTAAATCGAAAGGAAAAAAGAATTATATGTTTAGATAGCTATGAGAGAGGTTAATGCCATCATGGTTTTTTACAAACTTGCATTGAAAGACATGCAAACATGACAATGAGCACAAACAAAAATATGAGGAAATTTGGCAAATCCTATCAATTTACTTGTCCAAAGTAGGTCATTTGGGGAGCACCAAATGGCATGTCACATTTGGAAAGCGCCAAATGTGATGTGTCATTTAGAGAGTGCCAAATTTTGCGCTCACCAAATGACTTGCCTTGAACAAAATCTAACTTTCCCCTCTCTTTATTTGACCACTTTGATAACATTGAGAGTGTGTGGTTTATGATCGTAGATGGATAGTTGAGGTTTTACCTTTCATACGCCCTCTGCCTCCTTACCTTAACTAGATAGCTCTTTATCCCTCTGAAGTATCTCTCTCAGGTCTCACTCCCTCCCACGCTACCTAGACTACTCTCTCTCACTCCAATCCCCTCTCTCACACTCCCTCCCTCTCGGGTCACATTCCCTCCCTCTTGAGTCGCATTCCCTCCCACCCTACCTAGATAAATCTATCTCACTCCAACCCCCTTTCTACACTCCCTCTCTCTCTCCCCCTCTAGTATTTTTGTCTCTCTCACTCCATCTCCCTCTCTCGGGTCGTTATCTTTCTCTCTCCATCTCTCTCTCTCAAGTCTCTCCCTCCTCTCTCTCTCTCTCTCTCAAGTCTCTCCCTCCCACCCCATATGCCTCTCTCTCTCTCTCAAGTATCTCACTCCTACCCCCTCTCCCTCTCTCAATCACTCCCTCTATCTCTATCCCACTCCCTCCCTCTCTCTCAAGTATCTCCCTCCCACCACCTCTCCCTCTCTCTCTCACCCTCTATCTCTCTCCAACTCTCTCTCCCTCTCCCTCTCTCTCTCAGGTATCTCCTTCCCTCCCCCTCTCCCTCTCCTCTCTCTCTCTCTCTCTCCTCCCTCCTCCTCTCTCTCTCTCTCTCCTCCTCCTCCTCTCCCTCTCGTAAGTCTCTCTGTCTCTCTCACTCACTCCCTCTATCTCTCCCACTCCCTTTATCTCTCTCCTCTCTCTCTGTATCTCCCTCTCCCCTCCCTGTCTCTTAGGTATCTCCCTCACCCCCTCTCTATCTCTATCTCTCTCTCACTCCCTCTATCTCAAGCACTCCCTCTCCCTCCCACTCCCTCTCCCTCTCTCAAGTCTCTCTCTCTCACTCCCTCTATCTCTCTCCCATCCCTATATCTCCCACTCCCTCTCGCCCCCCTCTCCCACTTTTTCTCCCTCTCCCTCTCTCTTAGGTCTCTCCCTCCTACCCTCTCTCTCTCTCACACCCCCTCTCTCTCCCTCTCTCTCAAGTATCTTCCTCTCACCCCCCTCTCTCTTTATCTCTCTCTATATCTCTCTCTCACTCCCTCTATCTCAAGCACTCCCTATCCCTCCTACCCCTCTCTCTCGCTCTCAATTATCTCCCTCTCTCTCAGATATATATACATATATGTATATGTATATATGTATATGTATATATATATGAATATGTATATTTATAGATGTACATATCAAGGGTAGCTCCAAAATTAAGATGTATTCTATTGTATTCAATTGGTAACACAAACCCGAGACATTCGTACATAGATTATGGACAAACTGGACATGTAAAAGGTCCAAGCATGCAATTATATGAATGCATACAAATACACATGGGTTGTTAAGGAAAAGGTCCAAATAGACAATTACATTATTTTCTGCAGACATATGGTCAAACCTATCAGATGCCTCATCATTTCATCATAGAAAATTGTGAAACCATGGAGGGTTTACTAGACTATGAGCATGCGGTAAAATGGAAAGTAGGGAGTAATCATTTTACATGGCAACCCAAAGCTGACACATTAGGGGAAAAATGGACATATATGTGTGTGTGTGTGTATATATATATATGTATGTATCTATGTATGTATGTATGTATGTATGTATGTATGTATGTATGTGTGTGTGTGTATGTATGTATATGTATATATACATACATATAGATTTATATATGTCAATATTTTGGTGAAACTATAACAATTTCATTATTCATAAATACTCAAAAGTGAATGTATAAAATTTAGGGGTTAATGTTGGAGGTTCAGGTTAGCAGTCATAATAGTCCAGAACTACACATTAATCGTCGAGGCTTAACACCAAACACCACTACGCATTCACTCCAATCAGTACTCTATGTACTACCTCTTCATGGCGTGAGCACTAATTGGATGGTGGGTAGTAACTGGGACATATCTCCTAGTAATGGCAATATGATTGCAAGCCTATAATGAAATAATAATGCAATGGATCCCTTCAAGTGCGTAGGAATTTATTGATTATGTTCTCTCAAAATTTGGGTTCTCCTAAATATTTGTTAGATTTATTTTGAGGTGAATAAATAAGCATATTTGTGTGGATAATTTTATTTCTAGTATTTCCAAAACTAAACATCACAATTGATCTCTCCTCCTGTTTAACCTAGAATGTATTACCATTTGGTGCAAGAGCACCTTGTTCACATAATGTCTTCAAAAGGAAAAATTGCAAAAAGTCAATTTTCAATTGTAAAAGAATTGTAAAAGGTCTTGGGTGGTAATATTTAATGTAATAAAGTCCTTTATAGGTCTCTAGGTGGTCAAAATAATGTAAAAAGAAAAACTTGCAAAAATTGTAAAAGTTGCCAAAAAGTAAAATGAAAAAAAGGCAACAAAGTGGAATGTGAAAGGTCATAGGTAGTTTCAATCAGTTACTTTTGATTATGGAAGATGAAAATAATTTAAAAAGGAATTTTACTTCATTTTGAATGGGAGGGGTAAGTTGGAATATGAAGAAAATCATTTAAAAACCCCATTGCAAGCTTTAACTTTGCATTTTTCTATATTTCAGACTGGTAAAACATGTTTTTCAGGTTGTTGTATGGACATGTATGACCTTATTTTTGATATTAAGTCATTGGGATTGATGTACCTATAATTCTAATTTATTAAGGAGTTGCCAGAGAGTGTGTTGGCTACAGACAAGGAAGAGCCTATGTTTAATTTCCTCCAATAGGGATTAAGCTAGGGAGAAGGTGCAGAGAGAGTTACACCACTAAGGAGAGAGTGGGTAGGTGCATCTTCCAGGATCTATTGTTGGGTAAGATGGATAGTTTGTTGTTGTGATTTTGTGAAGCAGTGAGGGAGGTGGATATCAGTTTGAAGAAGCACTTGAGTTTGCAGCCTAAAGATCACTCCACTGATGAAAGTAGATGAAAATATGATTGGTCAAAGAAGTTCAAGGATAAATTGTTGAAAAAGAGGAAAGATTGTTGAGAAAGCAAAGTGGAAGGACAATCTTGTTTCCTTTTGAATGAGAAGGATGATTGTGAACCTGATAGGCAGAAAAGAGGGAAGGAAAAAGACATGAAAATAGAGTTGAAGGCAAAGACAAAGACAAGAGAAGAGAAAGAAAAGGAGCATTCAAAACAAGTTGAGAAGCATAATGTAATACAGTAACATGTTTCCAAAGGGACTTGGAAATTTTTGTAGGTTGGTTGTATGGTGCAGGAGCACCTTGTTCACAGAATGCCTTCAAAAGGCAAAATTGCAAAAATTCAATTTTCAATTGTAAAAGAATTTTAAAAGGTCTTGGGTAGTCATATTTAATGTAATAAAGTCCTTTATAGGTCTCTAGGTGGTAAAAATAATTTAAAAAGCAAAACTTACAAAAATTACAAAAGTTTCCAAAAAGTAAAATGAAAAAAAAGGCAAGAAAGTGGAATATGAAAGGTCATAGGTAGTTTCAATCAGTTACTTTCAATTATGGAAGATGAAAATACTTTAAAAAGGAATTTTACTTCATTTTTAATGGGAGGGGGAAGCTGGAATATGAATAAAATCATTTAGAAACCCCATTGGATGCTTTAACTTTGCATTTTTCTAAATTTCAGACTAGTCAAACGTGTTTGCAGGTTGTTGTACGAACATGTACAAAATTATTTTCAAGATTCATTCATTTGGATTGATGCACCTATGAGTCTATTTCATTTTTATTTTTTCTTCATCGAATTTCATTGAGTTTTGAGTGTTTTATGGTTAATTTACTTAAGACAGATTTGCACATTTGGGCCATTTGGTCAGCGTAGCAGCAAGTTTTTAAGGGATATGTTACAAAGTAACTACACCTGCATGTAATATATGTTATATAAGGGCCAAATGGGTATCCAAAACAGGTTTTATATTGTAGTTTATATTTTTTATCTAAAATTTATGTCAAAAATACTTTATTTGCTGCTCTCATAAAAGCATAGTGGAATATTATGAGAAAAATAATTTGTTTGAAGTGTTAGAGTTTTGGTCTTTCAAAGTTCATTGAATTTGTGTTAGTTTTGATTCCCCTTACCATTGCATCGTCATTCTTCTTTAAAATAAAGTTTTGTTGAATATGTGTTGTCATTGATGCCAAAATATGAGAAGATTTGTTGTTAGGAGTAAAGAGTAAAGGGAGGGGGAAGGCCGGGGGGTTGGGGTTAAGTGAGCATGGAGTGAGCAGTAATTGGATGATAGGAAATAAATGGGACATCTCCCCTAGTAATGAAAATATGATTGAAAACCTATAATGAAATAATAATGCAATGGATCCCTTCAAGTGTGTAGGACTTTATTGATTGTGTTCTCTCAAAATTTGGGTTCTCCTAAATATTTGTTAGATTTATTTTGAGGTGAATAAATAGGAATATTGTGTGGATAATTTTCTTGCTAGTATGTCCAAAACTAAACATCACAATCGATCTCTCCTCTTGCTTAACCTAGAAGGTATTACCATTCTTCTTTAAAATGAAGTTTTGTTGAACATGTGTTTTCATTGATGCCAAAAATGTGAGAAGATTTATTGTCAGGAGTGAAGAGTAAAGGGGGGGGGTTAAGTGAGCATGGAGTGAGAAGTAATTAGATGGAGGGAAGTAACTGGGACATCTCCCCTAGTAATGACAATATTATTGAAAGCCTATAATGAAATAATAATGCAATGGATCCCTTCAAGTGCATAGGACTTTATTGATTGTGTTCTCTCAAAATTTAGGTTCTCCTAAATATTTGTTAGATTTATTTTGAGGTGAATAAATAAGCATATTTGTGTGGATAATTTTCTTGCTAGTATGTCCAAAACTAAACTTCACAATTGATCTCTCCTCTTGCTTAACCTATAATACATATTACCATTCTTCTTTAAAATGAAGTTTTGTTGAACATGTGTTGTCATTGATGCCAAAATGTGAGAAGATTTGTTGTCAGAAGTGAAGAGTAAAGGGGGGGGATTAAGTGAGCATGGAGTGAGCAGTAATTGGATGGTGGGAAGTAACTGGGACATCTCCCCTAGTAATGGAAATATGATTGCAAGCCTATAATGAAATAACAATGCAATGGATCCCTTCAAGTGCATAGGACATTATTGATTGTGTTCTCTCAAAATTTGGGTTCTCCTAAATATTTTTTCGATTTATTTTGAGGTGAATAAATAAGCATATTTGTGTGGATAATTTTCTTGCTAGTATTTCCAAAACTAAACGTCACAATTGATCTCTCCTCTTTCTTAACCTAGAAGGTATTATCATTCTTCTTTAAAATGAAGTTTTTTTGAACATGTGTTTTCACTGATGCCAAAATGTGAGAAGATTTGTTGTTAGGAGTGAAGATTAAAGGGTGTCAGGGATATCAAATGTGAAAGATTTGAATTATCATTATGTATCTAAAAGAAATGATCATGAAAAAAAAATTCTAGTCAATCATATACCATGCAAAATATGATTATGGTAGTCTAGAAGTTTATATAAGGATAGTTTCTGGTCAGAGAGATATCCTTGGAAATATTCTATTGGTCAATTTTTCTATTAGAGATGGAGTTTAGCTTTCTAGTTGGGAGAGTATGTATATACATGCTCTATCTTATTCTTGAGTTTCTAGAGGATATGTTCAGCGTGCAAAAATATTGAAGTGACAAAAGGTTCTTTGTCTCTGTCTATCAACTAGTTGAAGTCAAAGACATGTGTGGTAATGGCTACTTGTGTGCAGAATTCAAATCTTGTGTGTGGTGTTAGGATAGGAATTGCTTAAGGTTCATGTGGTCATGCACAACGTCATGTTCTTTTGGCGACAATTATATTTTTTATTGGACTAACCTATTACATGTTTCATGTAAATTAAATTTAGGTCCACCCTATGGTATCATGGCTATTTGCAGGTCTTTGGCTAACATGGAAAAGTGTTAATGAAATATCATGTATATATTTCAAGTGTTCAGTTGCTTTGTAGTGTATCGGTGTGTGACCACATGAACTAGAATTACATGTGTGAAGAAAAGCTAGTCGTTGGTGCAAATTGAAGAGAAGGTGGTGAAGATAAAAGTTCCAATGTGTGCACCTGTAGCATAAGATCATCAAGCGTGTGGAAGAATTTCAGTATCTAGTATTGAAGTGTTCAACTATTGTTTAAGGTATCCAAGCTCTATCTATGCAATCTAATAGAACCAGTGTTCTGCCTAGGTATGTGTAGGATCATCATGGGAAAAACAGGCCCTTAAGTGGCAACAAAGATAAAAAATCAGAATTAGACTTGACTTGATGTAAAAATTTGAATAAGTTATCTATATTATTTCAAAAAAATGTAAAAATTGAATCTGTAGAAAATTGAATGTAGTTTCTAAACTACTAGACCTTTATTTTAAAAAAATAAATCTATTTGGTGAACTTTTAAAATTTCAATGTAGTAGTATTTAAATTTCAAGGTAAAAATAAGAAGTAGGTGTCTGTCTGACCACCCTAACCACGATAAAATGATAATATTTTAAATATAAGTAGAGGACTCATGTGTCGATGTGATGCATATTTTTTTATAATTTTTTTCCAAGTAAATAATTAATTATGATTTTTTTATTAAAACTTTTAAAAAATATAAAAGCTTGTCTGTCTAACCACCTTAACTTGGTCAAAAATTCATGAAATTAAATTTTATTTTTTTAATCCTATATTATACAAAGCATAGAATATGATGCATATTTCAGATTCAAAAAATGTGATACCATTTGAAAGTTATAGATGTTTTTCAATCAGCCTATCAATCAGAACTTTATTCGTAATTCTAAGAGAAAATGAATAATAATTATTTATTAAATTCAAAGTAAAGCATAATTTATATTGGTGGAAAGATGAGAATCTCCTCTAAAAACCCTTTTCATTTCATTAATGTTGGGTAAAAAAAAAAAAATGGTCAGCCACATGGACCATCATATGCTTACATATCACCACTTTTTGGCCCATCATGATCCTGCACATACCCGCCTATTGTACTGTTTCAATTGGGAATTGGTGTCTCCAATAGGTTGGTGCCTACAAAATCAATAGGGGATTAGTGTCTTTGGTAGGTTGGTGCCTATAGAGTGTGAAAAATTCACATGTAAATTTCTGCATTATGAGGTTGGATTTGGATAGTAGACCCAAGTAGCTATTCTCACTATTGTTTTTCCCATCTTAGGTTTCCACATATATCTGGTGCCTGCATGTGTTGAATCTGGTTTTTTTTGGTTATTTAGTTTCTACACTTTTATTGGTTATCATTTTGATAAGTGAAATTTAGTTAAAATATTTTCTCTATTAAGGTTTGTTGCGAAGGATCATATATTATGATAATAGTCGAAAAAGTGAAGATTTGTGAGTTAATTAGATCTATTGATTCACCCCCACCCTCTATGTAAATTGTGTGCCCTTAGATTGGTATCAAAGAAATGTTCCTTTGAATAAGTCTAACAACTTAAGGTAGATCTAGGATGGCACACTCAATTGCTTTGGAAGGATTCTCTACAAAAAAAGGACCACTCTTTGATGGATCCAATTTTTCATTTTGCAATGTTAGGATGGAGTCCTACTAGATGGATCTTGGAATGGACATTTGAATGTCAATAGTAGAGGGATATGAGATCCTTGAAAACCCTCCTAGAGATCAAGTCAAAAGGAGGGCTTGTAAAGTTAATTCTAAGGCTAAAAATGTTAATTTATGTGGATTAAGTAATTTTGAATTTGTGAAAGTGGTGCAGTGCAAATAACAAAGGAAAAATGGGATAAACTAGAGACTATCTATGAACGTGGTGAAAAAGTCAAGGAGACAAAGTTGCAAACACATAGAATCACTCATTTTTAAAGCTTGAAGATGAAAGAAGATGAGAATAATGCTACATTCTTGCTCCAGTTTGATGATGTTGTCAACCCTATTCAAGGTATTCGAGAAGAATTGACAAGAAAGGTTTTTGTTAAAAATGTACTTAGATCTCTCCCTAGAAGATGTGATCCTAAAGTCTCTACTATTGAAGAAGCTAAGGATTTGAATGCTTTGAAAATTACTAAATTGCATGGAATTCTAGCTACATTTGAGATGAGATTTGAAAGTGAGGAGTCTATAAGGAAAGAGGTTGCATTCAGAGTATCTAAGAAGCAGATTGATCAAGATTTTGATATTGGATCAAATTCGAAAGAAGAAATTTTTTTTCGGGAAGCCACAAAGAGGTTATGGTAAGTATAAAGGAAAATTACCTTTCAAGTATTTTAATTGTGGTGAAGTATGACATTTAATGGGTAAGTGTCCCCATAAGAATACAAACAATTTTGAGCAAAAGAATGGAAAGAAAATATTTTAGAAAAAGTTTAAAAGTCGAAGAAAACATAAGAGTTTCTACACTAATGAGGAAGAATATTATTCCACTGATGAAGAAGATGAAGATGGTTTTAGAGATGAAAAATAAAAGGTTGTGTTCATGGCTTTTGAATCTACTAATGGAGATGTAGATATGGATTCTGGAAACAGTGAAGATAAAGTTGATCTTGTGGAAGAATTGATGTGTGCTGAAAAGGAATTCAAAAGGCTAAAAAAAAAAGAATCATAGAAGAAGTGAAGGCTAAAGAAAAGGTATCTAGATTTGATGAAAGCAAAAAGATGATTTTTGATTTAAAGACCTAGGCAAAAGAAGCAAAAATAATTAAAGAAGTTCTGATGGAGAAGTTACTATCAAGAGAGAAAGACTGTGAAAATTTAGAAGTAGAAATTGTGACAATAAGAAAGGAATTTGAGAAGGTAAATCAACAGGTTCAGTTGAATTTTAGTAAGAGTACTAAAACTATAGATCAAATTTTGGAAATTCAGAAAGCTTCGCATGGAAAAACCAGAATAGGTTTTGATGATCAAAAGAAGAAAGTGGCAGAACAATGTGTGAAGACTATTAAGGAAAGTCTGGAAGTTACCAGCTTCAGAAGTTCAAATTCGGAGAGGACCATGGCTAGTGATGAAATCATGACACACAATGATGACTATATTCAAGTGCAAAACAAAAGAAGAAGACCCAGAAGACAAGGATGTAATACCAGGTTTAACTTTCCTTTCTCCAGTTATTGTTTTAATTGCAATAATTATGGACATAAAATTGTGGAGTATAGAAAGGCTCTGGTAAGAAGAAATAAATTTGTTAGCAATAATGCATTTGAACCTCTATATAATTTTAATATCATATTTTTTAAGTGCAACAATTTTTGACACATTGCAAGGAATTGCAAAATAATTTTATGAGTCCTCCACTATCGGCTAATGGAAGAAAAGTGCCAGAAGGTAGAAGTCATGAATCAAAAAAAGTATGGAAGGTCCTTGAAGAGAAAAAGTCAGAAAATTCAATGATTTCTCAAACAACACTACATTCTCATAAATAGAAGAACCTATCGATCATAGATAATGGTTTCTCAAGCCACATGATAGGAGATAAAAGTAAGTTCGTGAATTTCAAGAAATTTGAAGGTGGTTCTATTACCCTTGCAAATAATTCAATTGTCATAATTTGAGGTAAGGATACTTTGATTCTTGATGGTGGTAGAACAAATACATGTGATGTTTTGTGTGTTGAAGGTTTAAAGAAAAATTTGTTAAGTGTAATTCAGATGTATGACAAGGGTGTTGGAAGTGATGCTAAATTTTTTCAGTGATGATGTTGTCAGGAAACATTAGCATAGTAAGTACATTTTGTATGATTCGGTGTTGTCAAATTGATGTCAAAATTGCTGTGGATCATTTTTGAATACTTTTGTACAAGATAAGTTGGTCTAGAAAGTATAGCTACAAAGGGAATGTCTAAGTGTCAAATCTTCCAGTATAGTAGTTTAGTGTGTTATACTTTCTGGTCCACACTCCACCGCAAATTGAGATGTCACTCTTTGATTCTAATAGTGTCTTGATGATCATCAGATATATATAAATCCAAGAGTTCATGTGGTTTGGTGAAGTATTCAAGAAGATATGGTTGACGAAGCTTAGTCTTGTATATTGCAGTTATTTTTTGTACACAACGTCAGTGTGGGAGATTTTGCATTCCTTCATGAATAATTATTTTATTCTATGATATTGAAGATAAAAAATTTGATGCCGATTGAGTGGGAATTCAAAGCAAGATCAAGTGTTGAGTCACATGTTTGACATATTTTGTAAAACATATGGAAGTCTTGTGTTTAGGTCTTATTTGAGGCCAACCTAACACGTGTTGATGTTAAGTGAAGGATAAATAAGTGTTGCTATACTATGTAAGATCATTTATAGGTCTATCCCAACCTATCTTAAGTTGAATTAAATTTGTGATTAAGGTATGAAATGTGGATGAAATTTTTTAAGGATGGAAACTTCAATTTTGTGTTTTATTTCTAATTAGGCCGACCTAATTGAGGTTACAACTTATGTGGATATAAATAATGAATCGGTTTCAAAGTTTTGAAGAGAAGAGGATGATCATGGTGTGAGTAATGTGTGAAAAGTGACATACATGATGTGAACTTGATCATAGTTGAGTGAGTTGTATTGCAAAGTGAGTGAATGCAAAGCAAAGAGGAGCATTGATCCAGATCAATGAAAATATTATTTTTGTACTTTATTGGAACTGTATCCCAACATATCGTAGATGCATTTGTAATAGTTCAAAAGGTTGTGAGACACCCATTTCTTCTTCTATCTCATTTTTTGTGGACAGTGAGTCCATTGGACAATGAGTCCACCTACAGTGAGCATTTTTGTAATATACTATAGATCCGGATATAATATATTGTGAGCTAACCTTCATCGTGATTTTTCCCATTTTGGGTTTTCCACGTAAAAATATTGGTGTTCTTGTGTCATATGATTTTGTGGATGTTTCATGATTTCATTCATCATTGTATTTAAATACATTTTGGTAATTGAATGGCTAGTGTTAAAATGGTTTAATGGAATATTGATTCACCCCCCCCTCTCAGTATTTTGTGGGTTCAATAAAGGGCTATAAGCTATCTTTTAGTGTTGAAGGTTGTGAAATCTAGGAAACTAGTACTGATGAATTGATTACAGAAGAAGTAGGATAGACAGTGATATTTATCACCTAAGTGAGTTGAATGGATAGAGTTGTCTCACTGCACAAAAAGACATGAAATTTGGCTTTGCCACAAAAGGTTGGTATATATAATTTTTGATGATATTGTAAAGGTTATTTCAAAAGGATTGGTCTGGGATATGCCAAGAGTCAAGAATTCTCAATCAACCAATTGCAAACCATGTAATGAATGGAAGTAGACAAGAATCAAGTATTTGACAAAGGAGTATTCTACATCAAATCCATTAGATCCAGGGTTCATACATATCTATGTAGACCTATGAGAACTAAAATTCTACAAGGCGACAAGTACTCTATGATGCTTATTGATGATTACACTACGATGACTTAGATTATATATCTAAAAGAGAAGTCTGAAGATTTTTAGAAGTTTAAAGCATTCAAGGAAATGGTGGAGAATGAAACCGGAAGAATAATCAAGGTTTTGAGATCTGATAGAGGTGGAGAGTTCACTTCTAAGGAGTACGATAAATTCTATGAAGAGCATAGAATCTGGAGGAAATTTTCTACTCCTAGAACTTCTCGGTAGAATGGAGTTGCAGAAAGAAAGAACCAGACTATACAGGAGATGGCAAGAACTATGTTATGTCAAGAAAATCTACTAGACATGTACTAGAGAAAAGCTACACATACTATTGTGTACATTCTAAATAGATTTCAAATCAAGCATAATACAAAGAAGACACCATATGAGTTGTGGAAAGGAAGACTGACATCATTAAGAAACCTCAGAATATTTGGAACCAAGTGCTACATCAAGAGAGATGAAGAGAATTTGGGTAAGTTTGATTCAAGGTCAGATGAAGGTATTTTTCTTAGTTATTCCTTAAGAAGTAAAGCTTATATATATTACAACAAAAGGTCGAAGAAGATAGTTGAAAGTTTAAATTTGAGAGAACTGATGAAACTATTCGGTATTCCAATATTTTAGAACAATAAGATGATGAAGAACTAGCTCAGAGTAGTATTGAAGATCCAGAAGAAGTTGTTATAAAGACTCCAACAAAGTATGTTAAGAGAAATCACTTTGAAGATCAGATCATAGGAGATAAAGATTGTGGGGTTCAGACCCAAAAGAGACTTGAGAGAGAAAATGAGCAAGTACACTTTTCTTAACTTTCAAAGATAGAACCTTTAAAGTTACATGAGATTCAAGAAAGGAGAAAGGTAGGATAGATGTTATGAAGGAAGAACTTAATCATATTGTGAAGAGTGAAACTTGGGAACTTGTCCCAAGACCTAAAGGCAATAATGTAATTAGAACTAAGTGGGTATTTAGAAACAAGCTAAATGAAGGTGAAGTGATCTAGAACAAGACAAGACTTGCATGTAAAGGATATACACAAGTTGAAGGCATAAATTTTGAAGAGACATTTTCTCTACTGGCCAAACTAGAGGCAATCGGGATGTTTTTAGTACTATCAACATTCAATAATTTCAATGTACATCAGATGGATGTTAAGTTAGCATTTCTAAATGGACAACTAGAAGAATCTATATCTACATTAATAGTACTTGTATATATTCATTGCAAAGGATCCCAATAGGAATTTTATCTTCAAAATTCCACAAGTATTTTTATCATCCAACTTGTTCATAAGCATGGGAAACACAAGAGATGAGTTGTGACATCTTTGAATAATTTGATCTACTCAAAATAGTCTAGTGGCATCCAATGTGGTGGCTTCATTTTTCCTTTAAAGGTAACTATCTTTTGCGAATATCTTCCTTGGCTAATACAAATGCCTACAAATAGGCTTATATGCTAGAAAAAAGGCATGATGGAATTCTAGATATTTTATTTGTTGGCTCCTTTACAGATATTAACATGTGATCTCCTTATGTTGTTGTTGTAGCTATAGGCTACATACTTCCACCTTATTGTGAATAATAAATTCATATAGCCTAACGACTATTCATTTATTGAGTAAATCAAAGTGAAGAGGCGCTTCACTTGGAAACAATATTATTTTCTAATTGGGCCGACCTTCCTTGTAATTTGCATCATTTAATTGTAACTATATTTTTCATATTATGGCCGACCTTGTTCTTGAAGAGGTGTGACTTGTCCCTCTCATTGTATTTATACAAGTTCATTTCCATCCATTTGACATCAAGCAAGTTCATTAATTCCTTCAAGTGTGAATTTCATCAAGAGTAGGTTGAAGGTTCTCTAAGAGAAGATTTCAATATCAAGGAAGAGCAGATTATTATTTGTCATTACATCTAGATTTGGTGTTGGATATTGGCCTTGTGATTGGCCTCATTGTAAAGACAATTGTTGCCATTACTTATATATATATATAAGAGAGATCTATGTTGTTGTGTTTTTCTCCCTCAAGTGGAGGGTTTTCCCAGGGTATATGTTGTGTTTATGTGTATGAGTTTAAATTACATTTTTTCCTTTATATCTGATCATAAAACTAGCATGGTATCAGAGCAGGTCTAAGAAAAGATCTGATCAGATTTATTAAGCAATCTAAAGATATGGTCTAGGCAAAGTTGTGAATGAAATAAGTTGGCGTGTAACATTGGGACTGATCTTAGGCATGAGCCCTTGAATGAAGTCGTGGGAAGTTGTAGGAAGTCATGGAACCCTTGGAAACTATCTGCAGATCATAAGTTGGGTGTGAAAACTATTCTGGTCAAGTTTAGAGTGTTGGTTGAGTATGCTAGGGTTGGGCGCATGTATTTTCAAGGTGTAGTTGCATTATAACTGGCAACACCATCCTTGAGTCGTATTTATTTGAGATTTCCATGAAGTTATTTGTTGTTGTTGGGTGCATAAGGAATGATGGGTAGTCATCGTGGATGGGTTGACTATCTTCAAAACTTGCTAGACTTTCCCTTATACCTATGCCAAAGCTGCAAGTTGTGCAACCTCAAATAATCACCATTTTTTTCAGAAGGTGTTGAACTATGCATGTCTATTATAAAGAGAGGAGACCATATCTAATATGTCTTGCAAGTTGTATAAAAGATAGTTTGGAAGTTACTAAATGATTCTAAGTTAATATGAGCCTTTGAGAGGAGAAACAATTTTCTGTGCAATGTGAAGATTGTGGTGTACCAACAGAAAGTGATAAGTATTTTTTGTTTGTACCCTTGAAATTATTTTCTTCTAGGTTGAAACTCAATTTGCTGAGTTGTGAAAATCGGACATTGTTTATTTGAATCATGTGTGTTTAGAAAGAGATAAAAAGATATCATGGTTTCTCTTGAATAGTGATCACTGGGATAAGATCCCTTGGAGATACCAATTATTCTTTGCAAGTTGGTTCATGCTAGGTGTGAAGAATTATGAGTGTGACTCGGAAATGAAAGGAGAACTGCAATTTTGATTGTGATCAGTTGGTCACATTGATACCATTCTCTATGTGCATGGACTATGATGGTGCCTTGAGAGGTTTGGACCTATATTGAATATGTTGGTTGCATAATGTATCTAAGAAATCCGTGTTGAGTAGATTGTCTTTTGTTGTGCTGAGATTAGCACTTCCGAGAGAAAAAAAATATGAAAGAAGATGTATCAGAATCAATAAAGATAAGTCCTATTATTTCTTTATTTTGATCCTTTTTTTATATTTTCTACATATTTCACTTATAGTTTTTTCTTATATATAAACTATTATTGATCCTTTAAAATGCAGGATGAGATCGAGTTGCAAAATGGCTGCAACCAAATCAATTAAGAGATAAGTGATTCATGTTCTTAATATTGTTCATGAATTCTTATATAGTCTTTGGGATAGTAAATATTGCATGATTCTAGTCTTCATATTTCTTTGGGAGGTATGTGCAGGATCATCATGGAAAACACAGGCCCTTAAGTGGCAATAAAATTCAGAAAAAACAGATTTGGGAAACTTGACGTAAAAATTTGAATAAGTTATCTATATTATTTCAAAAATATGTAAGAATAAAATCTGTAGAAAATTGAATTTAGTTTCTAAACAACTAGGTTTATTTAAAAAAACATTAAATCTATTTGGTGAAAAATTGAAATTTCAATGCAGTAGTACTTAAATTTTAGGGGAAAAATAAGAAGAAGGTGTCTGTCTGACCACCCTAATCACAATAAAATGATAATATATTTTTGTAATATTTTAGATATAAGTAGAGGACTCATGTCCCGATGTGATGCATATTTTTTTGTAATTTTTTTCCATGCAAATAATTAATTATGATTTTTTTATTACAAATTTTAAAAAATATAAAAACTGGTATGTCTAACCACCTTAACTTGGTCAAAACTTCATGAAATTTAATTTATTTATTTTTAATCCTATAATATGTGAAGTATAGAATGTGACGCATGTTACGGATTCAAAAAATGGGATACCGTTTCAAAGCTATAGATGTTTTTCAATCAGCACATAAATTAGGACTTTAGTCGTAATTCAAATAGAAAATGAATAATAATTATTTATTAAATTCAAAGTAAAGCATAATTTATATTAGTGGAAAGCTGAGAATCTCCTTTAAAAACCCTTTTCGTTTCATCAATTTTGGGTAAAAAAAAGTGATCAGCCACATGGGCTATCATATCACTTAGATATCACCACTTTTTGGCCCATCATGATCCTGCACATACCCTGCCAGCACCAACACCAAGATAGTTATAAAATGTTAGTAATCTCTCTCTAAAACGCTTCTAGGACATATTAAGGAGCGAGAGGGTAATGAGAGATTGCACAAAGAGGAAGAGTTTGAGGCATTCTGTGAGGAAGTCATGTCGATCGAAGAAATGATCAATGGAGTCATAGCTTGCAGCCATGGGACTGAGTTGATGGCTGGAGACATCTCTCGAAGATGAACAACCTATTTAGGTTGTCATTGTGATCAATTACTTTGAAGAAGGGGTTAAAATCTGAGGATTTGAGGCTCGAGTTGAGAGCATGATCGAGAAAAGGATTGAGGTTCTGAGATCTATTAATGATAGGATTTCACTTCCGAAGGATTTCTTTGCAATCTTTGAGGCAAGGATCAAGAGGGAGTTTCGTAACTCACTGAGAAGAAGTGAAGATTACTATATTGCAAGGCTAGGTGTTAAATCCTTGGAGGACCTCTTCAATTACTAAGATCATAATTGCTCAAAACAATCATCTGGATTTGACATTGGTAGCTCTGCAAACCTATTCATAATAGAGTGATCTAGGATGAGGTCGAGGAGCACAATCCTGAACTCTCTACAATATTACAGGTCTGTGTGGGAAAACATTTCTCTAAGGCAAGCATTACAGACAATCTTAGATGAAGAGGTCAAAAGGTTGATGCAAGTACTTGAAGATTCAAAGGTAGCCTACTGAGCCTGAAGAAGATGGTGATCTAGTTGAGCCTCTAGAACCAATTGATGGTGAAGCATTGATCTTGGTTCTTTATGATCTATTTCTTACTGGAGAAGAACACCTCATTATCAAATGCAAGAAGGAATTAGCTTTTGAATATGAAATGAAGGATCTTGGTCTCATGCACTACTTCCTTGGTTTAGAAGTATGACAGAAGCTGAATGATCTATCATTCTAAGTCAAGGGAAGTATACTATTGACATCTTGAAGAGATTTGGTATGATGGATTGCAAATCCATGTCTACGCCTATGGAGACCAACTTGCAGAAGCTAAAAGAGGTTGCAACTAACTCAAATCTAGTGGATCTCACTATGTACAAGCATTTGATTGGATCGTCAATGTATCTAGTCAATACTAGACCAGATATTTTTTATGCAGTGAGTGCACTTAGTCAATTCATGTGTGAATCAAGGCAAATACATCTAGTTGCAGCAAAGCATATCCTAAGACAATTGTGTGGCACGGTTGGGTATGGCTTGAGATATTCTTTTGATATAGTCTTGAAGCTGCATGGATATTCTGATTCTGATTGGGCAAGGTGTGTTGTTGATCAGAAGAGAACCTCTGGATGTTGTTTTAGTTTGGGGTCTATGATGATATCCTAGTGTAGCAGGAAGCAGTCTTCAGTAGCACTAAGCACCATAGAGGCGGAGTATATTGCAAGTTGTGTGGCAGCTCGAGAAGCAGTGTGGCTTCGGAAGCTCCTTACAAGATTGTTTGGACAATCGTTGGAGTCAACTGTCATTCATTATGATATTCAAAGTTGTGTGAAGCTCTTTGTCAATCCAGTGTTTCATGACAGAACCAAACATGTTGAGATCAAATAGCACTATATCAGAGATATGGTATTGAGGAAAGCAATCCAGTTGAGATACATTAGCACTGATGAGCAAACGGCAGACATTCTCACCAAGCCTCTCTCCAGAGTAAAGTTTGTGTACTTCCGAGATAAGCTTGGTATTGTGGAGAATGAAGCCCTAACTGAGAAGGAGACTCAATGTCAGTGATCTTTTGTGATTTTCTTTAATGCATTTCTCTCTATTCGAGAGATTTAAGGTGCAAGCCCTTGTTTAATGCATCTTTCTTTGTGAGATAAATTTGAGGTGAAAGCCCTTGTTTCCACCCTCTAGGAGTATCCATGGTGGATTTCATGTTGAGTGACTCCATGACAACATCACGTGAGAGAATTTGTGATGATTTTCTTGTACTTGTGCTTTTCACCCTGTGGGAATAGCCATGGTGAACGTCATGATGAGATGACGACATCATGTTGAGTGATTTAGTGATGGGTACTTGTGCACATATACCATACATGGGAGTAGCCATGATGGTAGATATCACGATGAGGTGATATGTTACTCTCCACATATGGGTGTAGCCATTTTGGGTGTCATGTTGAGAGAGTCCATGACATTGTATCATAATTATTCCTCCCTAGCGAAGAGGGAGTGTTGTTGTTGTAGCTACAAGCTACATACTTCTGCCTTATTGTGAATAATAAATTCATATAGCCTAATGGCTATTAATTTATTGATTAAATAAAAGTGAAGAAGCGCTTCACTTAGAAACAATATTATTTTCTAATTGGGTCAACCTTCCTTTTAATTTGCATCATTTAATTGTAATTATATTTTTCATATTATGGCCGACCTTTTTCTTTAAGAGGTGTGACCTCTCCCTCTCATTGTATTTATACAAGTTCATTTCCATCCATTTGACATCAAGCAATTTCATCCATTCCTTCAAGTGTGAATTTCATTAGGAGCAAGTCGAAGGTTCTCTAAGAGCGGATTTTGATATCAAGGAAGAGCATATTATTATCTGTCATTGCATCTAGATTTGGTGTTGGATATTGGCCTTGTGATTGGCCTCATTGTAAAGAGAATTGTTGCTATTACTTATATATATAAGAGAGATCTTTGTTGTTGGGTTTTTCTCCCTCATGTGGAGGGTTTTGCCAGGGTATATGTTGTGTTTATGTGTCTGAATGTAAATTACATTTCTTCCTTTATATTTTATCATAAAACTAACACCTTATTCCTCTATAATTGTTGGCAAATCCAAGATCTCCTTAGACAACCTCAACTTTCCTATGATCTTTTCACTTTGATACCATGACAGAAATTCAAGGGGTGTGGTTATTAAAGTATACAAAATTTTATACATGGGATAATATATTCCATTATATTATCTCTTATTTCATTCAATATGATATTACATGTTTATAAGATTTTTGTCTCCTATATTATAGGAAACCTCATATTAAAACTCCCTTACATAGATCATTACATGATAACAAATAAATAGGTCCTTCAAACAACTAATTTTATTGTATCCTAAGACTAACAAACCAATCACATGGGATTCATGACTAGGTTAAAAAATATAACTAATGATATAATATCCCTAACACTATTATGGTGTCCTCTATATTTCCATCTACTATGATTTTTCCATTCTAAACTATGTTTTTTATTCCAACTCCACTTTTCCCTTTTTTCTATCAAATTTTTAGACTTAGATCCATCCTTGCATACCTTCCATCTACCACCCATCTCACCATTATATATATATCTATCAAATTTCTTCATCCTATCATTCTTGTTGCTTAACCCCCAACACTTCATCCTCTAATTGAATCTTGTGTTATGGTCAACCTCGACCCCTGATATTTGTATCTATGTTTACATTTCCCTCCTAACTTCCCAACATGTGTTGTATTATTTCTAATATTTTAATATTTTGGTGTCATTATTTATGGAATCTTTCACTCTCATGATTAGTATTTAAATTCAAAGTTGAGGGTATTCATAGTGGCTAGCTTGTTTATTTGTGGAGGATATAAAAGAGAAAATGTTTTAGAGATCATCATCTATGGTAAATCAATTCCTTTTAGAATCTATTTTAGCACTTATATTTGAGCATCGAAATCCTAAGATGAAAACCCTAGTGATTTTGGAGGAAAATCTCATACAAAAATTTTGTATTTGAGCTTCATTGGATGTAGGCTTCAGTTGCATTGTATTCTTCTAATTTGGTATTGCTTTTGGTATGAGTTTTTGTTGTAGGTAATGATATTGTAGAATAATTTATATGCAATATAGTCATTATTGTAATAAAATAAAGATTGATATTTACATATATTATTTTTTTCATTATAATAAGAAAATTGAGAGTTATTTTTGTCATTTGTTATTTGAAATGTAATGATTAAATTGCTAATACATAAAGAGTAGTTTCTAATTTTTAATCTAAGCTATCCAAGATGTGAGTGAATGTTAGGGTTGGTAGTGTTATTATTTAAATAATAAGTGTTTAAGGAAGGTTAAGAATTAGATTTGCATTATTATCTTGGCCCAAGACATTACAATTACAAGCCCTTTAAGGGATATTCTTGGATATCTCCTCACCTACACATAGTTCCAAAATTTAATGCTAGGTGGAATCTCTAGTCCACTACTATGTAATGGTGTAATAGGTTTCAAATAGTTTGGTCCATACTTATGGAGCCCAAGCTACCTCATTTTGCTAGGTGTCTCCTATACAAGGGTCTCAACATTTAATCTTGTATTATCCATTTGGGCATTTTTATTCCCTTTGCCCTTTTCTTGACATTTAGAAAATCTTAAGCATTTTTTCTAGGTTTTCTTGCAGGCCCAAGTTGTTTAAAGTTGGATTTATGATTTTTTATGTATTTTAGCTAAACCCATTATTTAAGCATATGATCCTTTTATACAATTGGCCCAAAATGCTTGTAAGATAAACCTAAATTTGGCATACTTTCAAAGTGGATATTCTCTTTAAATATAGAAAGATAAAAATAATAGTTTATTTTAGGTCTACTATGGAAAGTTCTTTGTGTGTTTACATTAAAGCAATTATATGCTGTAATATCATATTACACATACAAGTCTAGAATAATAAAGTAGATTTGGAACTTTTTAAACTTGTAGAGAGTCATAGAGCACTTGGTCAACACCCCTTGTATTGTTTCTTGTGTGCCACCTAATCCTATCAATTGAGATTATTTCCTTTCATATGAGTATCATCATGGCTATAGCTACAACTCTAGGCATGACCTCATTGTTTGCATGGTTCTCATTGCCACTAACACTATGGTTGGTCTTCTACCTCCCAACATGATTGTTGACATTTTAGTTGGTCTAATAGAAGAAAGTTCCCTTGTCTAAATTGTGTTGTCTCTTGTGTTCACGTAGATTCTAATCAATAAGAAGAAAAAAGCTAATGATCATACCATTAGGGGTTGGGAGCCCATTCTTGATGGGCAAGATCTCCTACTAATAAGGGTCCCCCTCCTTCTCTTGTTCATGTAACCCTAGTAACTTGATGATGTGGTTGCTTCTTGTTGTTGTTACCTTTTAATTTCAGCTCTAACTTGCGGGGTGTGATGTCATACCACCTGCTTTTTATATGAACATTATATTAATTTTTTAATTAATCTAATGTTTAACACTCTTCATCAATTTCTTTTGTCTTCTTATTATTCATTTGATTTTTTAATTATTTGATAATCTAAACAAAATAACAAAATTTGCTTAACTGCCATTAGAAAATATTTTAAAATAAAAATAATAAACTCACAATAATATGCTATATTCATTCATCCACCCTTGTTCGAGTCACAACTGTGGAGTTGGTTCCATTTGGGCCTTCTTAGCAAAAAATCAAGAAGCTTTCTGGATGCCATTAGATGAAATCAAAAAAATTGAAGTTCATACATAGGGAGGACGGAGGACATTTCAGAAATGAGCACTCCCCGATGGGGAAAAACAAAGACAAAGCAGGTCGAAGATTTAGTTTCTTGGAATATTTTATGGAAGCATCCCGAATATGACAGCGGAGTAAGACAAGAGATAGAGGTCTAAATTGTGGCACCTGGGTCTAAACAATCACAAACGGCCTCGTGATAGAGGGCAGTGCAAAATGCTTAAATTCTCCGCTTTGAAGTGCGTGGCTAACATAGTTGTGAGAACAAGCCCCATGAATTTTTTGCAATGAGATTCGTAATGTGTTGGAAGACTAGAGGTTAGTGCCTCCGCCTGCCCTGGATTTCGTTCCATCGGAATCAATGGTGTTCTATGACCAGGAGAATAAATTTAGCACGTATTTTAATCGAAGGGAGGACGTAATAGAACGGCAATTACGTCGGCCATTAAACTACGCATCTTATTTGTCTGTATGTTGGTGGACGCATTGCTTGTGACGGTATTTTAAATCGATTTAAATATAATTTGCTACCGACCAAGGATCGGTTGCCATTACAAATGCCAAGCCCATGTTTATTAACATGACTTGGTCTCAATTTAAAAACAATTCCTTGACTTCAGAACATTACTTAGTCTTTCATATTCATATGACTTTTTCCTGTGTGATCTCAGCCGATGGAATGCAAACGCTTTTTCACCAACAATATAAAAGATAGCCATTGCGAACAAAGTTTACGCTGGAAGCATAAGCGATTGCTTTGTCTGATAACTGTAGCCAGATCTTCATGTCGAGCTTATCGAAAGTAATTTTAATTCAGTGGATTGTTTTTATATGGTGTTTTATCCTTATTTCTGAGCTCAAAGCAGATGGATGCTTCGACAAGTGTGGAGAGATGGGCATTCCCTACCCCTTCTCAATTGCAGGAAAAGGAAACAGCTGTGGTCTGCCTGGTTTTGAAATTAACTGCACACAAAATCAAGTTTTTGAAAGTACTCAGCCTATTCCTTTTCTATCTATTCCTTCTGGGGAAGTACAAATCTTGAATTTCTCTCACAATCATCTTCTCATCAACGCAACCAAATACTTTGCTTCCACTTCCAATTGTCCAGGTCAACCGAATACCACAGAAATTATTATTTCTAGTGAAGGGCCATTCCGACTTTCTACGCAGAACAAGTTTGTTGCAGTAGGGTGTGGAGCGTTGGGCATGTTTGGCATGGTTGAGAACAGTAATTACACTACGTTGGGTGGATGCATATCTGTTTGTCCTGATTCTCCCACTTTTTCTACCTGCAATGGGGATGGTTGTTGTCAAACTTCTATTCCTTCAAATTACACGGAATACCTTTTCACTGTAGGAAATCTCTCATTAGGAGAAGATGCCATTGAGACAAAATGTAATTATGCTGGTATACTTGATCAAAGTAGCTGGGATTTGATTTCTAAATCAGATACCCTTAACTTAAATTATGCCTACATAAGCTTGAATTGGAGTATTCCAAATGACACTTGTGCCTCGGCTAAAGCAAAGGGTTCATACCAGTGTGCTCTAGAGGCGGAGTGCAATGAACTAGAATGGGGTTATTTGTGCAATTGTAAAGCTGGTTTCCGTGGAGACGGGTACTCGAATGGAACCGGCTGCAAAGGTATTGTGTTTATGATGTGGATTTATTTGCTTTAATGAGTTGTGGAGCCATATGATGTTTTCTAACTCTTGCTTTTTTATTTCACTTCCGACTATCGCAGATATCGATGAATGTTCAGATCCTGGTTTGAATAACTGTTACCCTCCATCAAAAGGAGGTAGATGTGAAAATACAAACGGCTCGTACAAGTGCTTTTGCGCAAGAGGCCGTGGGGATGGCACAAAAGATGGCACCCGTTGTTCTACACGAATGTTTCAGACTTTACCCGTCGCTATAGGTACAACTTTGAAACAATTGCTCTACATTGTACAATTGTATGCACGGTTTCTTGTAATGTTAAAAATGTTAAATTTTGTTTTGTATATTGGAGTGCAGGAGTATGTGTGACGCTAGTCGTTGTGCTTATCGGTGGCGGTACGGTGTTGTTGATTTTGAAGCGCAGAAGGGCGAGACTTGTCAAGCAGAACAATTTTCTTAGGAATGGAGGGACTCATTTGCAGAAACTAATTTCATCGCAAGCAGATGGGATGAGAATATTTTCCTTGGATGAGATTGAGAAAGCAACTGAGAGTTTTTCTCCAAATTTAATCTTGGGATCCGGTGGCTATGGCACCGTTTACAAAGGTACTCTTTCCGATGGCATTCTAGTGGCTATCAAGAAGGCTAATTCCAAAGAAGTTGATTCCAAAGAAATTGATGATTTTATCAATGAAATTGTTATTTTGAATCAGATAAGACATAGAAATGTGGTGAAGTTGTTGGGCTGTTGCCTAGAGACTCCAGTCCCCTTGCTAGTTTATGAATATATTTCCAATGGTACTCTGTTTGATCATCTATATGGTAACAAATCTGAGCAACGCTTTCATTGGGAAAACCGCTTGCGCATCGCTACAGAAACTGCTGAAGCGTTGTCATACTTGCACTCTGCTGCATCAATACCTATTGTGCACAGAGATGTGAAGTCTTCCAACATTCTATTGGACGATGTGTATACCCCCAAAGTTGCAGACTTTGGGTTGTCTCGCCTAGTGCCAATGGACCAAACACACATAACCACACTTGTGCAAGGCACAATGGGTTATTTGGACCCTGAATACTTTCAAACAGTTCAGCTTACAGAGAAGAGTGATGTCTACAGCTTTGGGGTTGTGCTGGTGGAGCTTTTGACAGGGCTGAAGCCTGTTTCCTTTGAAAGAACAAAGAACCAGAGCAACTTGGCCATTTATTTCCTCAATACGATGAAGACTAACAGTCTAACTGAAATTTTAGATTCTCGGCTCACACAAGAGGAGGCGGGGAATATGGAATCGATGGAGAAGTTGGCGAATTTAGCAAAAGATTGTCTGAGCGTGGAGGGGGAAAAGAGGCCGACGATGAAGGAAGTGGTCCAGGAGCTGCTTTGGATCAGAGGGGGCCCAAGGCCACACGCGTGGTTAAAGTCTGATGCAGCACAAAATGAAGAAGAATTTGTCTCTCTTCTATTGGATGGGGAGGTGAACGAGGAGCATACAATTCAAATGGCGGACCTATACCCACCCAGTGAACTCTTGTCATTTGATGTTCAAAGCCTTCGAGATAAACTGAATGCTGGCAGATGAATGCTGACTTTGAAACGGAGACCCTTGAGGATCAATTTGGCCGACAGGCCATTGTATGTTAACTTTCTTGGCATACGCCACACAGTTTGGTCTGATAAAATTCTTTATTTTTGTAATTCAAACAGACAAAAACTATGAACGGTAAAGATTCCTCCTCACCATCAAGTGATTACTTATTGCAATTTGTAAAGTGGACAATAGTGTTGCACCAGTTCTTTCAGAACCACTCGTTGCCCTTGCCATGCTTCTCCAAAGTCAACATAGCTTCTATTGGTGGTTGTTAATTTCAAGTGGTTTATGAGAAGGGTGCTGAAGAGAACCCAGCTGTAATGGATTTACATGAAATCAAATCTATGCTATTTTTTATTTTGTGCTTGGCCTGCATGTTAACAAGTATAATATGATTGCAGGCCTCCGATAAAACAATACTGCAATGGACCCCTTCAAGTGTACAAGACTTTGTTGTTTTGTGTTCTCTCAAAATTTAGGTCTTCCTCCTAAATATTTCTTAGATGCTTTTAGATGTGAACAAACAATTGGCATATGTGTGAGAATGAACTGCTATCTAGCATGCCCACAACCAAACCTCACATTTGATCTTTCCCCTCACTCAAACCCAAGGGGAATTACCATTCTTATTTAAAAGATGTTTGAGGTAAGTTAAGAAGGGTAATTATTGGATATCAAATTGAGTCGGGTATTTTACAACTTTTCAAAACATTCATGGTAGTGCATATAAATTTTTGGTACTTATAGATTTCATTAGTTTCTGTAGGCATTAACAAATGACATCTATAAAATTGTAGAACATACATGCTCTTAAAGGTGAGGACTTAAATAACATAATGGCCAATCATTTTGTAAATTGAGAAAAATCAAATGTAAAATATATCTTTTGACACTATAAATATACAAGAAATTTTGTTATTATTGATAAGAATTTCCAAATATCAATCCTTTGATGCACATCTCTCCCACAACATGCATGAATTGACCATAAGGCATCATCACAAAAGTACTCTATTGTCTAATAGTGAAAACCAAGATTTTTGGTTTGCTTGATATCATAAATATAACATGTGTGTATAGTTTGGTTGGGGATGTAGCTTCCAAAATTTCAAGGGATTTTAATATATTTTCCATAGTTTAACATTTTCCTAAGAATGTCAACACAAGTGATTACTTGACATAATGTTCTTTCAATCTTTGAACCTCCAATGTCACTGCCTTTATAGAATCTTGGTTGTGAGTTTTATTCCTTCAATAATGCCAGTCATGTTTCCAAGGTTATAGAAAGTTTTAATTAGTTACAATAGATTGTTTGGTTGTTTTCTTGTCAACTTTTTCTAGTTGCAAAAGAAAACATTTGAATACGTTATCAATTTAGTTATATTAAGGTTTTGGCCATTACCTTAGAAATATAACAGATCTCAACATTGACAAGCCATCCAAATTTCCAACATTTCAATATTGAATATCATTTATTCTCAACATATTAGATTCCATATTGAGGTTCTTGTACCCAAGGGGTTAACAGATATCTTTGAAGGACAACCAAGAGTATTATAAGCTTATTTTAAGTTATAATTGCCCAAATCCTACTTAAGAAGGTTGGCCAACAAACCTATGTCCAATAGACCAATATATGTAAATATAATCCCATTAATAATATTACCAATAATACTCTTGATAGATTCTAAGTTCCTTTACCTTATGTTGCACCCTATATTCCTATAGTAGTATAGTTAAATGACTTAGAGATAATATATTCATACTTGTCATTTGGTCTAAACTTGACCTCAATGGTCATTAGTAAAGTATCAAGAGATGCTACATAGGATTTATCTCATAACTCGATCTCAACCACATTGTCAAATTAACAATAGTTGTATTCCATTTGGAATACAATTATATTGTGATTCTTTATAAGTATAATAATAATTCCAATATCAAGGTTCTCGTATCTAAGAGATTGATAGACATCATGTAGTCATATAAAACATTATCATGGAAAACACTAAGTGTCAAGGCTCTTATTGATCATATATGATTTGTGTTTCCTATTATAAGATTATCTTGTAGCTAATGATTTGGTCTAGGATTCTTTGCCATCTTACTATTACTTTTCAAGTATATATAATCTAGGGTTTTATATAGGACTAGAACAAGATATGGTGATCTTAGATATCACAAGGGTATTGGTTCTTAACATCTTGAGGGTCACTATATTATACTTATGAGAAACCCTTTGAATACACATGTGTGAGGATAACCTAGAAGAATTAATATCAATTTAAGGTAAGTTTTCTAACAATGAAGGTATTAATTCTCAAAATCTATTCACATTACATTATTCTATAAATTGGCCAAGGTTCATAATGACATAAATCTCAATCTCAATTGGAACACATATGCCTCTCTAAAGCCATACACACATTATTGAAACTTTGGAGGAAATAACACAATAGTTATAAACTAGCTCCAAGTAGAGTCAATATACAAGTCATTTCTAGATAGTTGACAACATTATATCCATTGAATCATCATTCGGAGATATACTTCCAATTATAATATATGCTCAATTTCTTTACCTTTTGGTGAAACCCTATACTTCCAAAATAGTCTAACTCACAAAATATAATATTCACTCTTACAACATATATAACTAAATATAACCTTATTGGTAAGCAATAAGATACCAAGAGATGATATATACTATGATTACAAATAGTTTATCTCTTAATTAATTCTTAACAACATCATCCAATTATATGACACTTGTCTTTTGTTTGATAGGTACTCATACCCTTGCCTCTAAATCTAAAGTGGGTTGACAAGAGTGTCGATTTGTAACATTAATAATGTGTTCAATGTAGTGCGGTTCTAGTGGCATGCAATCATAAATTGCAGCTCCTATCATAACTCTAATTTACCTTAAGAGTTAGGTACATGTTTACTTTCAAATTCCTTTGATCAACTTCCATTTAGGTCCCATCAATATAGTCATGTTGCTCACAATGGGACTTACCACTCACATCACATTGTTTCTTAAGTCGGTATTTCACTTAAGTAAGCTTATTTGATCATTAAGGAATACCAAGACAACTCCCTACATCTTAAACTCATACCCATCCATATGTGAGGTGGATTCTTAATGCCCTTATTATGCCATCATGCAAAGTAGCATGAACATGATCCATTCCCCTCTAGCAATAAAAGCTACCCAAAACACATAATGCAAAGTAAAAGATAAGCACAAAGCAATGGTATTGTCTAACAAACTTTCTTACAGAAGATAAAGCATGTATTGACACATGAATGGTTTGACAAAACCTTAATAAATGTGAAACATGCACAAATTAGGGGAATAACACCTTTCATTTCTCACATAACCTCAAATCAAGTATATCAAATTTATTTCAGTTGTGGGAGTTGATATTGCAAAAATAAATGTTATTTCAAGGTAGTAAATGAGAAGAAGTATACTCAACTCTAAGGGGTAAAGTTGATGGCATTCAGAGTAGACATTATAATCTACCCTATTATCTGGTTTGACACTACTCCTTCAGTGGCCTTGCCCGTGTTGCCTCTACCATTATTTCCCATTTTATGGCACCTCTAGGTCTAAAATCCATCCATCCTTTATGTCTAGTGGATGCCATAACCAGTTCACAAGCTCTCCTCCTCTTATTCTTTCTCTTTGTTCTTGCTTCTTGCATCCTTCCCTGCGTTAGCATTTTTATTCTGCCTCCTACCTTCTATCCAACTGATCTCTCCTAAAATTGTTTCCCAAAAAAATAGCACACCTTCACCCTTTATCCCTTCGCATTTTCTCTGTAAACACAATTCCCATATGTCTTCTACACATTCCTTCAGCCTTCCTCCTCTCCCACAATTTCCACTTCTCTTATCAACCTATGCTCTCTCTCTCCTAAACGATTTTTGGTGCCCTCCTCCATTCTACTTGAAACACCTCTTTTAACGAGGTCAATGAAAGATTGAGATCTCTCATTTTGTTTTGCGTGCCAGACTGACCATCTTTCCATATTTTGATAGCTCCTGCCCACCCTCATTTTCATTCTGCTCTCCCTTTTTTCTATTTCCAAAATGCCCTCAGAAATTTACAGCCCTACGTCTTCACCTCTATTATGGTCATCGGAGTTATATGTAGAAGAGCTCATGAGAATCAGAAACAAACTTGATGTTCTAGAATCGAAGGGACTGTTTGAAGATAGCAGGTTTAAAATAGTTTCAGAGGTCAATCGTAGGCTAGAAAGAGATAATAAAACACTGCAAGAACAGATTTTAAATTTGCAAGCTAGCATGGAAAAAGAACAACAAGAATTGATCACTCTAAAGCAAGAATTAGATCAACTCAACACAACTGAAAACAAGAAGGCAGAAGTGGAGGGAGGTGAAAATAAAATGGAATTAAAGACAATTCAATCAACACTAATAGACATGGAGAAAAAAGAGATTCAATTAAGAGACCTGATTGAAGAGGCCAAATCATGGTCACAAATGGTAAGTGGAGCATCAAATGAGCAGAAGATAATAATCAAAAAACAATTCAGACGACAACTAAGGGAAGAAGACAAAAAAAGCAAGGCTACAAACATTATAATCAAAGGTTTGAAATATTTTGGCGAAAAGGAGAGAACTGACATCCTAGCAAGGGACTTCCTTAAAGACAAGCTAAAGTGGACAGGTTATATTCAGCAAGCAAACAGGATTACAAAAAAGATAGATGGAGGAAGAGATAGGCATGTAAGAGTTACCTTGAGTATCTTAGAGGATAAGAACATGATTCTAAAAAATAGAGGGTTACTTAGAGGCTCACATATCTATCTAGACGAAGATCTAACCTTCGAGCAACAGGAAGAACAAAGGAAAGAATGAGAAAAAGTGAAAACAACAAGAAATGAAGGAAAGTGGGCATGGTTGAAGAATGCAAAATCCCAAATTGGTGATCGCATTTCAAACAAGAAATAGGAATTTGGGGCCCCACAGGAGTACTTACGTGTTGTAAATTGGAATTGCAGAGGATATCCATGGAGAAGAGGACCTGGATTGGGTCCCATAGCAAAAGGAAAAGATATTATCATTCTTACCGAAATGCGTGAACACGATGGCTGCAAGATTCCAGTTTTTGAAGGGTATAAGAAAGTTTCAGTTTGGAACAAAGGGAATGATTTTGGCAAAGGTCACAGGGGAGTTATAGTGCTAATAAGTGAGAAGTGGCAAGGAATTGTTGAACTCGAAAAACAAGATGCAAATAAGCAGTACATATGGCTGCAAATAACTGAAAATAGGGTGACTTTTAGACTGGCAGCTTGTTATTTTGCTCCAAAAAATTCTAAGTTCTATAGAAAGAGAAATTTAGACAATGAAGATCTGTATGCCTCACTGAAAAAAGATATATCTATTTTCAGCATGCTTGGAGATGTTGTTTTAATGGGAAACTTTAATGCAAGGACAACTAATAATTAGCCTCTTCAGTTGAGCAGGGAGGAAAAAGGGGAGAATAACCCTCTTTGGTTGGAGGAAGGTGAAGGCCATTGTTAGGAAAGAACATCCCAAGATGGGAATGGTGAGGTGACTCCTTTTGGGGCAGAATTACTTGGACTTTGTAGTCTATATGGCATGGTTATCTGCAACGGGATGAGAGATTGGCTAGAATCGGGGGGTATCACATGCAAAACGTATAATGGGCAAAGTGTGGTGGACTACATGATTTGCTCTCAAGGCTTTTGTCTCTAGATTGATGGAGTTTTATATCAAGGACTACCCTATCAAGGTGAAATCCAATCACTTACATCTTTTGGTTAAGCTCCGCATGTCCCCAATCATCCAACACATTAAGCAAGCTCAGCACACGCAAAAAAACACCCTCCCCAAGGGTAAAATCCTCTTGAACAAACAAAATAGAGAGATATTTAGTGTTGTTCTTGAACAACATTTCCACGATTTAAAGAATAACAGAGAGGCCAAAACAACAAAAGAGGGGGATATCCACATTCACAGCAACTCGTTGATTCCAATAATTCACAAAGCCTTAAAGGCATGCAAAAGGTCTCACTACAAGATGAGGGTTGCAAACACTTTTCCAACAAATCTGTGGTATGATGAAGACTGTAAGGCAGCCAAGATATCGCTAAAAAAGAGTGGAATGGACAAAGAATACAAGAAAAATTATGAAAAAATAGTGCAGTCTAAAAAATCTGATTATGTTAATGACAGAAGGAAGGAGTTAATCTCTCTTGCAAAACATAACCCTAAAGGCTTTTGGAGAGAATTGCAGCAAAGGAAAAAGAAGACTGAAAACAGTATTACAGATGTCCAATGGTTTGATTATGCTAGGCTTCTTTACGAGCAGATCCACGAAAAAAGACCACCCACCTGTTCTTAACACGTCAATGGAACTATTCACTGTGGAGGATATTAAACAAGGAGTAAAGAATTTAGCTAGTGGTAAAGCTCAAGACATTGATGGGTTATAGGCTGAATTCTTAAAATGGGGGATTGAGACTCTTACCCCTCACATAAAAATAATTTTCATTAATGTCAATCGTGATGATTTCCCTGGGGAATGGACTACCAGTGTGGTCATTCCTTTATTTAAAAGCGGTGATATCAATAATCCATCTAACTACCACACGATTATGGTCAATCCTATCTTTGGCAAGCTCTTTGGGAGCATAGTTGAATGGAGGATCAGCAGTTGGGCAAAAAATGAGGGCAAAAGGGCAAAGGGGCAGGCAGGCTTTATGTCAAGACACTCTACCATTGATCATTGTATCACCCTTAGACATTTGATTGAAAAAAATTGGAACATCCAGGGTGAGGAAGCTTACTGCTGTTTTCTAGACTTTAAGAAAGCTTTTGACACGGTACCGAGAGACAAACTATGGAATAGAATGGAGGAATTAGGCATCCCAAATGAGTATAGAGCAGTTGTTCACAGATTGTATGAGAAGGTTAGAGCTAAAATCAAAACTACTGATGGTATGTCAGAGTGTTTTGGTAGTGACATTGGCATTAAGCAAGGTTGCCCTCTATCCCCCATGCTTTTTGGGCTATACATTGATAAGTTGGAAACTTGGTTAAGCAATATGGATGGGGATGGTATTCAGTTGGCAGGCTATGTGGTGAAACTTCTATTATATGTCGATGATCTTATCCTAATTTCTAAAACAGCCCATGGGTTAAGAGAACACTTAAAAGCTCTCGAACTCTTTTGTCAGGAGGTTGGGATGCAAGTGAATATCACCAAGACCAAAATCATGATTTTCTCATTGAACAGAAAGGATAAACAAAATACCTTTCTTTTTGAAGGTAGCCCGCTTGAAATTGTGAAAGAATACAAGTATCTTGGGATATGCTTTCATTATAAGCTTAGTTGGGAGACTTGTCATACGAAAAGGATGCTAGGAGGTTGGAAAGCCTCCTACCTTCTGCAGAACAGGTGTAGAAAATCTGAGCTTTGGGATTGGAAAACTAAGAAAACCCTTTTTGGTTTTCTTGTTGTGTCGATTATTCTTTATGGGTGCGAAGTGTGGGGAAGCAGTATGTCAAAGTGCAGTTGGAGGTAGCTGGAAAGAATTCAGAAAAATCTAATAACAAGTAGTCTCAAAGTTAAAACCATAGTCCCATATGAAATTCTTTTAGCTGAAGTCGGGACTTTTCCTTTGGAAGCATCGGCGTTAACTTGGTTGATAAGCTATTTAAAAAAGGTTGAAAACATGGATGACCACCGTTGGCCTAAAATGGTTATGAAGGAGATGCTAGATCGTAGGAAAAAAACTTGGATGAAGCAAAACAACAAGTGGATGAACAAGTGGGACATCAATTTGCAAGAGTGTCCTAGCACCAATAGTGAAATAAAAAGCTACGTGAATGAAAAATTTAGAACTGTCATGTGGGCAAATCATATTGGGTGTAAAAAAGCTTACTACATCAAAGAGTTTAACCCGGAAAAGGATCATGGTGAAAAAAATTATTTAGGTGCAGCTATTAAAGGGAAAGCAAGGCTGTTAGTTGCTCAATTGAGGACGGGATCGCATCACCTTAGGTGTGAGACCGGTAGGTGGAAGATGCCCAAAGAAACTTGGGAAGAAAGAACTTGTATTTTCTGCAATAAAGGGACTGTGGAAACGGAATGGCACTTCATCATGGAATGCACCGCTTACGAGGATATTCGTACTTAGCATGAAAATGGTTTGAAAGTTGATAATATGCAACAGCTCTTTGGGGAAGATAAGATTAATCAGACGGCTAGCCTTCTAGTCAAAATTAATAGTAGGAGACTCGACTAGGAAAAGAGCATGAAGACTGATTAGGCGTGATTTTGTCTTGGTCCCTTAGACTATTTAGTCTCGTGGACGTCATTAAAAATTTTCATTAATTCATTCAAAACCTTTGAATATCTACAAACATGAGGGACAAATAAGGTATGCCATTCTTCTAGTTTCTAGCATTGATAGTTGACCATACCTTCACGTGGTTCCTTCTTTGACACCATCCCTCTTCCTTAATTTCTTCTCGAGCACCCAAAACTTGCAATTAATATGCCTCTTGTTTCAAGTGAAAGTTCAATGAAATGGTGAGGATGCCATGCCTTACTAATGACATGACACCTTGTTCACCCTTGGTCAACGTTGCGTCCTTATGCACATGGTCCCTTGTGAGACTTAGTTGCATTTATTTTGTTGCTTCTCCCCCACATCCATCCATCATAGAGGTAGCTAGTGTGGGGATGTGACAGAATATTTGGCAATGTGCATGATCAATGAAACTCCCAAAACTTTAAATAACATTCTTAATTACTGATTTTTAATGTTTTCTTTTAAATATTTTTGTAAATTATTTTAAATATAACTTTTCACTTGTAATTTTTTTAATTTTTATATTCATGTCATTTTTCATTTAGTTTAGTGTTTATTTTTTCTTAATATATTTGTATGTCAATCGATAGTATAAATCTATGTAAAGTCAAGTCCCTTTTTCTATGATATCTATCTTTCCACTTAAACCAATTCCTATTTATTTATTCCCACCTTATCCACATTAAAACAAAAAACAAAAAAAAATACTAATTAATATATCAATCATATACAAACATTTTTAACATCCATGCATTCACTCATCTCTATGTACATATTATTCAATTGGATTTGGCATCATTTTACATCTTTGGGGTATTTTTTTGCAATCATAGGATTGGCCTTCTGGTCATGGAATTGACACTCTCAAATTTAAATTGTGTTTTACTCTTGCCCATTCATTTCCTTCCTATATCCAACTAAACACAAATTTACACAATTTGTTATGTCTTGAAAAAAAAAATTATTTATGTGTGATTAAATCTAGGTCAACAAAACGATATTCAAAAGGAAAATATATAATCCTAACTCTAAACTAATCTAATCACATAGGAGCTAGGTTTTTCAACAAGATTGAAAGCATAAATTTGGAAACAACTTTGGAAATAGCAATAATCAACTTAAAACTAGTCCTACTAAGAGAGAAAACTAGAAAACATAAGGTCAAGATGCACATAGAATTTGACTACATAGTTACAAAAAAAATTATAAATACTAAGATGAATGTATAGGTAAAAGTTTTGGTCAAATAAATGGTGGTACAAATTTGTGGGGTGCATGTTCGTTGTCCTAACGATAAAAGAAATGTTTAGATTAGGTTGGTACATTGATACATCTTTGATTAGTTTGTACTTTGTTCTTAGACAAAAACAAATCAATTAGTGAAATTATATTTCCTAACATCTAATTTAGATGATGAGAAAAACATGTAAGGAGTAGAATATAAAATAATAATTTGAAACACTAGATCTAATTAGAAACTAGTGGAAGATGAAGAAAGTAGTCCTATGACAGTATAAAAGAATACTTGTGAAATATCTAAGTTTTAGGGCTATTATTAGAGGATAAAAATATATGGGATGCAAGCTCCTTGTCTAAGAAACATAAAACTAATGTTGGGTGCAAGTTACTTGTCCCGTGGAGTGTAAACAAAAATGCTCAAAATGACCTAAACTTTTCACGATATCTTTGTCATGCCCACAAAATAAACACAAAATAACTCAAATAGAACCCACTTTTTAATAAATTAAGAATTTGCATATTACTATATAGCAATACACTCACACATGCATCATTGCCACATATAATTGTTGGAGTGAAAAATAAATTAAGAGGGGGGGGATGAATCAGTGTTATTAAGAGTTTTCAAAAAATTTAATAAAACTGAAATAAACCAGATGTATGCTCTCATTTATCAATGATAAACTCATTCATGTATTGAATGCAATCACATAAATTGAAATGAGAATTATAATAGTGAAACATAGCATTTTAAATCATTCATGCAATGAATCAGATGAACCATAGATAAGAAAAATAGACACAAGATATGCCAAGTGGAAAACCCTCCTGGGATAGAAAAACCACTCCTAAATTGCTGCCTTTTTAGGCTTTCATTTTAATAATCACTTTTGATAATGCCTCATAGGGTGATTTCTAAGCACCAACTCAAGGAGCACCAACCCCTTTTTTGTTTTTAGTAAGACATACAATGATACAGAGGATCTCTCTGTTTCTCTAGTTTCTCTCAAGTGCCTCTTGATGGACAATGTTTACAATCCTCAAGGTTCAAGCATGACCCTTCAGAATTCTAACCATTATCAAACCTTAAGACAGCTTGATAATTAACTCAGATTTTTTATTTTCAATCTCAATGCTCAACATTTCTTCAATACAATAACAGTGATATCCTCACATTGGTTTTTCACTTTCTTTTTCATGCATTTCTCATGGTTCCTCAAAAACAGTTAACACACTCTTGTTGTTTTTCCCAAAAAACTAAGAACCCTTATTTCTCACTAATTTTCCAAAACAAAAACCGAAAGCCCTAATCTCTTTGTTTTCCATCTTTCACATATTTCATCATCATTTTAAGATATTGCAACAGTAGCTCGTTTTCTTTTTCAAAAATAAAATAGAGGTGATTATCATAATACCCACTTTCTGTCAAACAACCTTGCTAGATATTCCTATGTTCTTCAGAGAAAGATCATCATGAAGGTTTTCTTCTGACAAGAATAGTCAGGAAGTATGCAAACTTAGAAAGGAGATTGAACCCTGTCCACACAAGCAACTTGCACAGGCAATACTTACCCAAACAACATTAAAGCATGTATACATTCCATGACCAATAGCCTCTAAAACTGTTGCAACAGTAATGTAACTGAAACCACAATGCAGTGTAACCGAAACAACATAATAATGCACCCAAGAACAATTATCAACGAATCCATGTGAGAAATTGAAAAGATTTACAGACTTCATGATTACCCACAAACCAAAAACCGATTACCTTAGTCTTATTTGTTTCCAAGTAATCCAGGCCATGTCACTTCCATGGTGACATTTTAAATCAACATAACCTTATACCTGTTGTCGACCTTAAGGCCTAGTAATTTGTTAACCAAAAGACCCGATAACATATGCACAAGTAATGATCAAATGTTTTCCATTATTCAAAGTCGATTGCCACAATATAATGCCATATATACCCAATGCCTTATGAAATATAATAAAGGCTAATTTTCATGCTAAATCCAATATGCCATACATCCATGCCAATATCACAATATCAAATGCCCATGCCATTAACAAATATTTAAGGAAACCCGGTAGGGTTTTCTTAAGACTCAAAACCAGCTGCAATTGATCATCCCAAAAACCAAGATAACTGAAAGCATTACCTAACAAAGAAGCACACCTGAACATGGGAACATAAACCAGTAACCAAGATTCCTTATTATCTGTACATGGAGTCAAGAGATCAGTGCCACCAAAGATAATATCATAATATGAAGTAAGTATGCCAATGACATAATGGAAATAGTTCAACTGAGTAATCAACCACCAAGATGCCAAACTGAAAAAAATATTGTCATCAAGGACAAATAGAAAAAGAGAAGCTCGGCAAACTCCCCCTTTGTGCTTGATGGCAAAAATTGAGCCACCAAGCCAAAAAAACTGAACCAGAACTAGGAGCTCATAATTCTCCCCCTTTTTGTCATAAGGATAAAGGGAAGACAACGGTGAATCGCCATGAAGCTGCAAATATAGCAATGGAGCGGAAAAGTATGAGTTGCAAGGAGAGCTAACCAGCTCCCCCTATCACCAAGATAGAGTATTAAGATAGTAAGGATTGAGAGACAACTCCCAATCTAGACCGAAGTCTTTCAAATACTTCTTTAGCCAAAGGCTTAGTAAAGATGTCAGCAACCTGTGCTTGTGTAGGAACATATTGCATAGAAACCTCATTAGCTAGCACCTTTTTACGAAGAAAGTGAAATTTAATAGCAATGTGTTTAGTGCGAGAGTGCATAACAGGATTTTTGGAAATATTAATCGCACTAGTATTATCACACATAATAGAAACGAGTTTATGAGTTTCAATACCCATGTCAGATAGGGTTTGTGACATCCAGATTACTTGAGTACAGCAGGAGGTGGCAGCAATATATTTTGCTTCAGTAGTGGAAAGTGAAACAGATTCTTGTTTTTTATTGTGATATGCCACTAATCAATCACCAAGAAAGAAAGCAGCACCACTAGTGCTTTTCCTATCATCCAGACAACCAGCCTAGTCAGAATCAGTATATGCAACTAATGAAAAATCATTGCTTTTGGGATGCCATAGTCCATAATCAAGAGTGCACTGAATATATTTAAGAATCCTTCTAACAGCATTAATATGAGATTCCTTAGAAGATGATTGAAATCTTGCAACCATGCAAACAACTTGCATTATGTCAGGTCTTGAGGTTGTTAGATATAGCAAGTTACCTATCATTGACCTATAGTCAATTGGATTTACAGCGGGAGAATCATCAACCTTGTTGAGTTTACAGTCGGTAGCCATTGGAGTGCTAATTGGATGACATTCATCCATTTGAAATTTCTTCAGCGTCTCTCTTGCATTTTTTTTTTGAGAGAAAAATATCAGATTCAAGTTGAGAGATTTGAAGACCTCAAAAGAAGGATAGTTTTCCCAACATTGACATTTCAAACTCAAAATCCATAATCTGTGAGAATTTTTTATACAAAGCAATATTGTTGCAGCCAAAGATAGTATCATCAACATAGATTTCAACAACTAGAATATCAGAACCTTCAATCTTAACATAAAGATTGTTGTCTACACCTCCTCTAATAAAACCTTTTGAAAGTAAATGACTGTCTAGTCTAGAGTACCAAGCTCTAAGAGCTTATTTTAAGCCATATAAAGCCTTTTTCAGCCCGTAAACATGATTGGGCTTGTTTTTGCAAGTAAACCCTTCAGGTTGTTCTATTTAAACTTCTTCATCCAAATAACCATTCAGAAAATTAGTTTTTACATCCATTTGATATATAGTAGTTTTTGAAAACAGAATAGGCCAAGAATATTCTAATGGATTCAAGTCTAGCTACAGGTGCAAAGGTTTCACCAAATTCAATACCTTCTTGCTAAGCATATCCTTTGCAGACATATCTAGCCTTGTTGTGAGCAACATGGCCATTTTCATCATGTTTGTTTTTGAATATCCATTTACCTCCTATGACATTTTTGTCATCTGGTCTTGGAACTAGCTCCCAAGTTTGATTTTTCTCAATTTCATCAATTTCATCTTGCATTGCATTAATCCAACATTCATTAGTTAGAGCTTCATCAAAAAAAATTGGCTCAAACTGTGTAATTAAACTGAAAGCAGTAAGCTCAACTATGTGAGCTTTTTCATCAGAGTTAACAATTCTTCTCCTTGTTTGAACTCCTACATATTTATCTCCAATGATCATATTTTTAGGATGGTTTCTTGCAAGAGATTTTGAAGGAGTTTTTGTTACACATTTTTCAGAATTAATTTCAACATCTTTAGATTTTGCTTCAGCTAGTTTAGGACTTGATGATTCTATTTCAAGCTTTGCTAATTCAAAGCCTTCTGAATTTATTTCAAGTTCAAATTCTTCTTCCTCGTCATCTTATATAGGTTCAGCCTCTAAAAGCATATTTTCATCAAATTTGACATTGACAGATTCAATAATCTTATTCAGCCTATTATTAAAGCATTTATAGGCTTTGATGTGAGTAGTGTATCCTAAAAAGATACCTCCATCAGACTTAGATTGAAAGTTGCCTAAGTTATCATCTCTCTTGATAAAACATTTGCAACCAAATATTCTGAAATATTTAATTGAGGCAAATTTACCATACCGCGGTTCATATGGAGTGAAATTGGATTTCACTCTAATTTGTACTCTATTCAAGATATAGATAGTTGTATGAAAAAATTCTTTCCAGTACATGTTTGGCAGTTTTGCTTCATCTAGCATAGTCCTTGCCATCTCTTTTACAACTTTGTTCTTTCTCTCAACAACCCCATTCTGTTGAGGTGTTTTGGTAGCAGCATATTGTTTTTTTATGCCATGTCTTTCACAGTAGTCAATGAATTCTTATGAGGTGAATTCACCACCTTTGTCAGATCTTAGACATTTCAATTTTAAATTTGACTCCTTTTCTACCATTTTTCTAAAGACTTTAAAATGTTCAAAAGATTTAGATTTGTGCTTGAGAAAGGTAACCCATACCATACGAGAGTAGTCATCAACAAATAGCATGAAATATTTATCACCATTAATAGATCTAGTCCTTGTAGGACCACATAAGTCTTCATGAACAAGTTGCAGAGGTCTAGTAGAATAATGTTCTTTATATTTAAAGCTTACCTTTGTTTTCTTTCCTTTGAGACATTCTTTGCAGACTGCATTTTGAGGTTTTCTTAGAATAGGCAGACCTCTTACATTATGATTCTTACTAATCCTAACCATATTGTCAAAATTAATATGACCTAGTCTCTTGTGCTACAACCAACTTTCTTCAACATGACTCATTAACCACATACCTTGATTATTTTCATTTTCAAATGTGTCAAGGAGATTGTAGACATTTCCCTTAGTCCTTCTTCCAGCAGCAATAGCTTTTCCAAGTGAATTTTTAATCTCACATCCCTGTGAAGTGAACAAGACCTGATAGCCACTATCACAAATTTGACTGACACTCAGAAGATTGTGTTTTAAAACTTCTACGTAATACACATTGTAAATAGGAGTTTCTTCATTTAGAAGAAGTGAACCTCTACCTTTGATTTGTATACCTGAGTTATCTCCAAACTTCACATATCCACCTACATAATCTTCAAGATTAGTGATTTTTTCTTTGTCACGAGTTATGTGGTTTGAACAACCACTGTCCAGGATCCATAAGTCCTTTTTCTTGGAGTGGAAAGCAATTTGAACTAACATAGTTTTTTTCTATGTTGTTGACAATTTTAAGTTTCCAAACCTTTTTAGTTTTCTGTTGTTTATTTTGTTGATCAGCTTTACATTGCTTAGCATAATGACCCATGGAATTGCATGTGAAGCATCTAATCTATTTTGCAAAGCCAATATTTTTCCTATAACCAAATCGAGGTGTTCTAAGATTTATAAATCTGCAAGAGCTCACTTTGTGGCCAAATCTGTTGCAGAAATAACAGTACCCATAAAAGAAAGGGTTAGAATTATATGCTATTTTGTTATCCCTAAAAGGATGAACATGGTCCTTATCAGAATCAGGATGTTTAGATTCATCATTTTTGTTCCAGCAACAACATTATCCTTTGCACTATCATTTGAACATTCACCTTTCATAAATCCAATACCTATTTTGTCCTTGCTCAATTTTCGTTTACTGAGCATGTCATTCAGTTTAAGAGTACTCTCATATTTCTCTATGGTCTTCCTGAGATCAACAATCTCATGTTCAAGTTTTTGAATTTCTTGATCTTTAAGATGTATGCCAATACGAAGATAATATTCAACTCTCTTGATTTCTTCAAGTTGAGTTTTCAATGAGACAATTTCAAGATTTGTGAGTTGCTCTTGAGCAAGAGCTTGAGCAGAGTTTTGTTCTTGAACAAGCATTTGTTTTTTGAGTTTTCTCAACTCTTTTAATGCACATTTCAATTCACCTTCAAGATCCACTTCACCAACTTTAGCATCATTGTTGTTAGTTTCTTCTTGCTGAATAATTTCAGCCATGAATAGATTTTCATCCTCTTCATCTAAAGAATCTTCAGATTCAAAGTTTGTTTCATTTTTGCTGAATAGACTCTTCTTCTTTTTGAAGTTGAATTTTTGTTTAGGTCTATATGCCTTTTTCTTAGGGAATTTTTCAGATTTCTCGTTGTCACTATTTGGATCACCATAGGGGCACTTTGCAGTAAAGTGGCCTATTTTACCACAGTTAAAGCATTTGAAAGGAAGTTTTCCCTTATACTTTCTAGAGCCCTTTTTGAGCTTCCTAACAAAGTGGGATTCTTTGGAATCAAAAAAATCTGATTCAGTAGCCTCATCTTTTTCTTTCCTTTCAGTATTAAAGGCAGTTTCTTTTGTAGAGGAATTTTTTTTACTTATTCTCATTTCATAGGCAGTCAGAGTGCCTTGTAGGTTGTCTAGGGTAAGTTGGTCAAAGTGTTTCTTCTCTTCTAGAGTAGCGACCTTAGCTTCAAATTTGGTTGGTAAAGATCTAATGACCTTAGTTACAACATCAAATTCTTTCACTTCTTCTCCCTGACCTTTCATAACATTGGCGATTTCATCAACTGTCAAGAAGTAATCAGCAAATTTTTCATCGTCCCTCATTTTTATTTCTTCAAACTGGCATTTTAGAGTGAGGACTTTTGACTATTTTACTTTTTCATTTCTTTGATAGATAGTTTCAAGTCTAGTCCAGATATCCCTAGCAAAGATGCAGTACATGACTTTGATAAAGACATATTTAGTCAAAGCACACAAGAGAGCATGTTTTTCTCTTGCATTAGTTTCATATTTTATTTTTCATCAGAAGTTGTGCGCAATGTAGTTGGTACAGTGTACCCAGTTAACACTATGCTCCATACATCGAGGTCAATAGATGTTAAATAAGTCTCCATTCTGATTTTCCAGAATACATAATCAGTTCCATCAAATAATGGAGCTCTAGTCATGGATGTGCTTTCATGAGCTTAAGACATTTCGAATAGACTCCAAAGCCAAAATCAATCCTAGGTTGGAAAGACCTACCAGAGGACCCTAGGCTCTGATACCAATTGTTGGAGTGAAAAATACACTAAGAGGGGGGGGGATGAATCAGTGTTATTAAGAGTTCAAAAATTTTAATAAACTGAAATAAACCAGATGTATGCTCTCATTTATCAATGATAAACTCATTCATGTATTGAATGCAATCACATAAACTAAAATGAGAATTATAATAGTGAAACATATCATATTAAAGCATTCATGCAATGAATCAGATGAACCACAGATAAGAAAAATAGACACAAGATATGTCGAGTGGAAAACCCTCCTAGGGTAGAAAAACCATTCCTAAACTGCTATCTTTTTAGGCTTTCATTTTAGTAATCACTTTTGACAATGCCTCATAGGCTGATATCTGAGCACCAACCCCTCTTTTCGAAACACTGATTTCAAGGAGCACCAACCCCTTTTCTATTTTTAGTAAGACATACAATGATACAGAGGATCTCTTTGTTTCTCTAGTTTCTCTCAAGTGCCTCTTGACAGACAATGTTTACAATCCTCGAGATTCAAGCATGACCCTTCAGAATTCTAACCATTGCCAAACCTTAAGACAGCTTGATAATTAACTCAGATTTTTTATTTTCAATCTCAATGCTCAACATTTCTTCAATACAATAACAGTGATATCCTCACACTGGTTTTTCACTTTCTTTTTCATACATTTCTCATGGTTCCTCAAAAACAACTAACACACTCTTGTTGTTTTTCCCAGAAAACTAAGAACCCTTATTTCTCACTAATTTTCCAAAATAGAAATTGAAAGCCCTTATCTCTTCGTTTTCCATCTTTCACAGATTTCATCATTACATTTTAAGATATTGCAACAGTGGCTCATTTTCTTTTTCAAAAAGAAAACAGAGGTGATTATCAAAATACCCACTTTTTTTCGAACAACCTTGCCAGATGTTCATGTGTTCCTGAGAGAAAGATCATCATGCAGGTTTTCTTCTGACAAGAATAGTCAGGCAGTATGCAAACTTAGAAAGGAGACTAAACCCTATCCACACAAGTAGCCTGCACAAGCAACACTTACCCAAACAACATTAAAGCATGCATATATTCCATGAACAATAGCGTCTAAAACTATTGCAATAGTAATGTAACTGAAACCACAATGCAATGTAACCGAAACCACATAATAATGCACCCAAGAACAATTATCAACGAATCCAGGTGAGAAATTGAAAATATTTGCAGACTTCATGATTACCCACAAACAAAAAACCGATTACCTTAGTCTTATTTGTTTCCAAGTAATCAAGGCCATGTCACTTTCATGGTGACATTTTAAATCAGCATAACCTTATACATGTTGTCAGCCTTAAGGCCTAGTAATTTGTTAACCAAAAGACTTGATAACATATGCACAAGTAATGATCAAATGTTTTCCATTATTCAAAGTCAATTGCCACCATATAATGCCATATATACCCAATACCTTATGAAATATAATAAAGGCTAATTTTCATGCTAAATATTGTTAGTATGTGTAGCTTAGGGAGATATTTTCTCCTAAGTAAAAATTAAGATAACTAATCTCCAAGGTAGGTTGGCCTTGTGTCACAAATCATATTTTTTATATTTTTTATTTTCTCTAGAGGCCAACCTAGAGAAGAGGTCACCCCAATTTGTATATATACAAGGTCAAGATCATTCATTTGATAATCAATTCACTCTCTCTTCAATTCACATTTCTACAGAGCAGAAGTTCGCCCTTCAGCAGCAGATCGGATTTCAAGAAGAAATATATTCATTTGTGTCTTTGCATCAAGGAGAGATGCTACTATTTATTGTACGAGATTCGACCCTGTATGAGGCCTGAGTTGTAAGCAGATTCCTGCTCTTATTCATCTAATATATATAAGAGAGATCATTTCTTGCAGGATTTTTCTCCCTCGAGTAGGAGGGTTTTCCCAGGGTATATTGTTGTTTTCTTTGATCTGTGTGTTACATTTCTGCTTATTGCATTTCTGATATAATCACTAACATGGTATCAGAGCGGGTACAGGGGAACATCTGATCAGATTTGTTTAAGCATTCTGAAGGAGCTTGTCATTCACTGTGATTACTAAGGCATCGATTATACGCTGGGAAGAGTATACAATTAGAAGGTGAAGAAATGAGTATCCACAATTTGGGCAGAGAAGATTTTCAGGAAGAGATGAAATTTTGAAAGACCAATATATTAAAAGATAAGTTAAAGTATTACTGAGGCAGTTTCAAAGTATAATTATGGCAAAGACTTTGGTTGAGGAATGTAAATAATTGACAAGTATATGAGCAGGTAGCTTAGTGTCATCAAAAGATATATTCGGAGGTTTGAAGATCTAATTTAAACACATTTTCCCACTGCCGCTTCTTGTTAAATAACTGTTGTTGGTGTTATTGAATTAATTTTGTCTTCTTGTGTGGTGACACGTGAGTTGTTGGTATCGGGATTTCAATATTTGGAGGAGTTGATATTAATAAAGGGAAAGACATGAGTCTCTAATATAATACCAGAGTATCATTTAAGAGCTAGCCACCTAAATAAGGTATTTAGGTCAGATTTACAAATAATAGAAGCATTTGTTAATTGCTCGCTCAGTCAAGAAGAATGGAAACTAGCAGTGTGGGAATCTTCAATTAAGCTGGCACATCGTTAATGATAATCCTGAGAGTATTTGAACAGGTGTTATCGATGTTCAGTTGGGATCTATCATACATGTCAAGAAAAATAGCTAATTTATGAAGAGAACAATTGAGTCACAAGTAAAGGAAGCTGCTAATTAATTCATTTAACTGGCTAGAGTCAAGAAGGGGTCACTAAAGGCTGAGACATGAATGTTTGCAGGCGCACATATTTTTCAACAGAGCTCAGCTCGATTCATTTCATTTGAAGGCTCTAGTTTACATTTGCTAGCATCACAAGGATTCAATAAAATACTCTTGCAAATAAAGGGAAGCCAACAAACAAAATTGAGCATAGAGACTAAGCCATTCCAGGTGGGACGCAACTAGAAAAGGAGTGCATCGATAAAATTGAATGGTCAAAGACCATATTCAAATTTACCCAGCCACCACTTCAAATCCTAGTGTTGATGTATTACTAGGTTACTGTTAATACTAGGATGTGGGCCTGTGATCAATTCGTGGACCTATAGAAGGAAGGTTGTGGACTGATCTAAGCACAAGAGCAGAAAATTATATTGAGTGCAGAGATTAGCATTTATTAGAATCAATAAAGAGATAAGTATTTTATGTTTGTATCTTTGAATAATGATGTAGTTAATTCGTGCACTAACATTGGGAATATTGAATCATGTATGCTTCTAGCATTGGTCTGGATATTTCTCTTTGGGGTAGTTTGATTATATGAACTATTAGTAATCTCTCTAAAAAAATTCTAAGACGGATCAAGGAGGAAAAGGATGATGAAAGACTACATAAGGAATTCAAGGGAGGAAAATCTTGAGGCATCCTATGAGGAAGTCACGTAGGCTGAAGAAATGAACTAACATGATATCAATGGAGACACAACTTGCTGCCATGTGACTGAGTTGGTGGCACATAACTTCTCTAGAGACATCTCTCGAAAGTACCTATATAGATTGTGATCAGTTTCTTCAAAGAGGGGGAAATAACATTCAGAGGGAGTCTGACAAACCAATAGAGGCAACCTTAGACAAGGAGGTCAGGAGGTTGATGCAAGTACTTGGAGCTTTAGAGGGATTCACATCATCATGAAGATTTGTGTAATGTATATTTCTCTAAGACAGAGAAATATGAGGTGAAAGCCCTTGTAGTGTATATTTCTTTGAGATGGAGAAATATGAGGTGCAAGCCCTTGTTCATCTCTAAGACTGAGATGAGAGACTCCATGATGACATCACGTTGAGAGACTCCGTGATGGACCCTTGTACTTGTGTTTCTTTCCACACATGGGAGTAGCCATGGTGGACGTCATGGTGGACGTCATGGTGAGAGACTCCATGACGACATCACGTTGAGAGACTCCATGATGGACACTTGTAAATGTGTTTATTTCCACACATGGGAGTAGCCATGGTGGATGTCATGTTGAGAGACTCCATGACAACATCACGTTGAGAGACTCTGTGATGAACTCCTTTCCACAAATGGGTGTAGCCATTGTGGGCATCATGTTGAGAGACTCCATGATGAGGATATCTAGAAAATACCTCCCTAGCTAAGAGGGAGTGTTAGTGTTTGTAGCTTAGGGAGATATTTTCTCCTAAGTAAAAATTAACATAACTAATCTCCAAGGCAGGTTGGCCTTGTGTCACAAATCATATTTTATATATTTTTTATTTTCTCTAGAGGCCGACCTAGAGAAAAGGTCACCCCAATTTGTATATATACAAGGTGAAGATCATTCATTTGATAATCAATTCACTCTCTCTTCAATTCACATATCTATAGAGCAGAAGTTCGCCCTTCAATAGTAGATTACCATCTCTTTGTAGCAGATTGGATTTCAAGAAGAAATATATTCATTTTTGTCTTTGCATCAAGGAGAGATGCTACTATTTATTGTATGAGATTCGGCCATGTATGAGGCCTGAGTTGTAAGCAGATTCCTGGTCTTATTCATCTAATATATATATAAGAGAGATCATTTATTGTTGGGTTTTTCTCCCTCGAGTAGGAGGGTTTTCCCAGGGTGTATTGATGTGTTCTTTGATCTGTGTGTTACATTTCTACTTATTGCATTTCTAATCTAGTCACTAACAAATTCAATATGCCATACATCCCTGCCAATATTACAATATCAAATTCCGATGCCATTAACAAATATTTAAGGAAACTCGATAGGATTTTTTTAAAACTTAGAACCAGTTGCAATTGATCATCCCAAAAACCAAGATAACTGAAAGCATTACCTGACAAACAAGCACATGTGAACATGGGAGCATAAACTTGTAACCAAGATTCCTTATTATCTACACATGGAGTCAAGAGATCAGTGCCATCAAAGATAATATCATACTATGAAGTAAGTATGCTAGTGACAGAATGGAAATAGTTCAACTGAGTAATCAACCACCAAGATGCCAAACTGAAACAAATATTGTCATCAAGGACAAATAGAAAAAGAGAAGTTCAACAGTAATGCAGACCTAGGAACACACATTGATAATTCACAAAGGCAAGAAGGTGGCAATAATATGAAATGAGCATATAAATAAACTATGTGAATAAGAGTTAACAACTTGACTAGGGTTGAGTTTTCACAATAAATGGGATACCTAGGAAAACCCACCTGATGGAATAGGAACCTCATTTAACTAGATATAGAGTATTAATATTAAATGGAACATTGGTTATTTAAATACATTTAAATGTCATTTGACATAATTAATAGTAAACTATTTAAGATAATACATTAATAATTAATAATGCAAATACAATAATATGTAATAAAATCTTGTCTTTTACTTAATAACAATATAATTTAAAATGCAAGATCAATTGATTTTATTCTAAATGTATAGATATCAAATTTTAAAGAATTATTATATAGGATGATTAATAAACAAACTTAATCTCCATCCCAGGAACCTACAATTCCCCTCCACTCGGATATAGTTCATCTCAAATGGATATAACTGGTTTTCGGTGACACCCAATTCCAAATGGTTTCATTTCATCGATAGAACATTCAATTCACAGTGATCATTTTGTCACTACAATAAATATGGATGGGAAAATTATAAAAACAACTTGTTTGATTCTAATTAAATGTAGATTGAACAACGCTTTTGAGCCCTCATGATGGGATGTTCAAACCATTCTCCACGTGCAACCTCTTCACAAATCTATTTCCAAGTGGGGTGGGAATTATAGACTAAGGACACTTTACAATATTCAATCGAAAAGTAATTTAATTTTCTTTTTAAAATAAATTAATTTATATCTTAAGTCATGGGGTCCTAGTTAACATGACTCCAACCTAACAATTTCAAATTCTATAATTAATTACATTAAAGATACTTTTATTTGAGTGGTCAAGATTTTTATCTTGAGGGCGAACATCAAAACTCATATCCATTAGATGAGATTTTGGCCTACCCTTGGATCTAGGGCACTAATTGCCCAAATTCTAAGAGATTCTCATATAATATATCTTCTCAAAAAAAAATCTTATTTTGCAAGTTGGAAGCAAGATCACGGTGGAGAGAAGAGAATATTTCAACACTCGATAAAAACCATGGACATATTTTATTTTTTTAAATACATCCTCTCTTTTATTATCTTTTACTTATTTACTTTTATATTTTTAATTCATTTTTTTTTAAAAACAATGGAGGGTGGTTGCTATGTCCATGCCACCTCCCATGACAAGGTATGCACCCCTTATATGGGTTTCATTGCCCTCATTGGGGTTGAACCCTCTCTTTAAGAGCATAGCCATTCTAACAACTATTGGTAGGGGAGGTAGTTTCATCCCCTATAAAAAAACATCATTTAAAAAAATTACCTTTTTTAATTAATATATTCAAAATCCATTTTATCTTAAATACTTGTGTATTTATTTATAAATATAAGAATAGTTTCCATATATATTTTACATACACACATATATAGTTTCAAATAATGAATGTAAAATGAAACACATTGGTTAATATAAGTGTATATTTCTTCACATACATGCATACACACACATATGTATGTATATGATATTTTTTTTTTTAAACATATATGCATGCGTTATTTTTCAATACTATTTCTTCATTTAACCCATTTCTCTATATATTATATATTTCTTTTTGCATAGGTTCATAAATAGTTATTTCCATTGTAAGCTCAAATTCACTATCATTAATTTTATACAAATATTAGAAAAGAAATGACTTTTTTAGAAAAAGCAAACATACTCATAGCTTTATAATCTAATGCTTTTAACAATTTGATCTTTTAAATTTCTTATACTTCCATGTGAACCAACATAAATATATAACTTGATTTAAATATATAACTATACATATCTCTACATGTTATAACTCTTATCTCAGTAAATGAATAAACTATCTAATGATTTTTTTTTAATTATAATAGTCACATGTACAATGTTGGAGAAATCTTTGTCTTTCTCATTAGTACAACCCAAGTTTATTTTTATTCCAACTATGAATCTCCTTCCAAACTAATCATATACAAAGAAAACTCCATATGAGATTGATTGAACCAACAAAGAGAGAACTCTCTCCACCCAGCCATTATGGAATCATTGATCCATCAAAGGGTCTTGCCAACCATCAAGCCAAGAGATCAAGGAAGAATTAAGGTGCAACACAAAATCACTAGTTATAAAACCACTCAAAAATACATAAGAACTATAACACACCAGGGGTCCACTTCAAGGAGTTTAAACTAAGGCCAAAATACATACACACTCACATTTCACACACACCTGTATCTCCGCCATTTTTACACATGCAAGAGCTAAATAAATACATACACTCAAAAGAAAAGGGGAAAAGTTTACATATCAAGGTAGCTCCCAAAGACAAGGGACAATCCCTAAAGGTATTTTTCCCTAAGTGCCATGTGTGTCAAACTCAAGGTAGAATACTTCACACTAATGATAAGAGAGAAAAACTAACAACCAATTTACTAAGGTGGGTAAGACCGCCTTTTAATTTAGGCTTTGCTAGGCCAAGGGGGGTTCCCTGAGTTGTTGTGATAGATACAACTATAGGAAATGGATATATACCTTGACACAAACCATAAACAGTGCATATTATACTCCAATTTGTATTTCACTAAGTATCTATATGTCGACCTACCAATGCAAGGTCCTAAGCCTTCATAAAGCAAAAAAAAAAAACCACGTAAAGTGTCTAAAAATATGGCTTTGATAGTTCCTCTAGAGTTCTTGTACACATCTAAACATCAAAATAAATAAAATGTAATCAACACAATATGAAATTAAGTTTAGGTTTAGTTATTTAGTGTGTTGATGTGATGGGAGGTTGAGCATGAATCAAATAGGTGACTATATCTAACTAGGTGAATAGAGCCTAAAATTTTCATATGCAAAATGATGTAATAATTGGAATCCCCTTTGGAACACCTTAATCACGATACCAATGAAGAATATATATTTTTAACTTCACACATAATCTAGGCTCTATGCATGTAAGTAAATAGATAAATAAAAGGTATAGAACATCAAGATGAGCATAACTTCGTTATCGATGAATAAATCCAATATTTCTTGTATTAATTTGATAAGATATCTCATAAAAAAATTACAAGGATGTTATAGCCATCTAGATGACAAACTAATCAATCTTAACACTCAAATCACTAGAATGTGACTAAGAAGACTTGTGAAATCTTCAAGTACATACACAATACACATAGAGACATTCACAAGATATTGAATCTACATCTTTAACTCATTCTTTTGGGATTACAACACTTCTTCACACCTTTGAGACAAAACCCAAATCATTATGATACAAAAATTCCTTTACCCCTTTTGTTGGAGATGAATCCTTATAGCATGAATACCTCTTCCTCTTTTTTTCTCTACAACCTATTTTCCATCCTTTTACAAACAAAAATCTAGAAATATGTAGATCATTCAACACCCTCAAATAGTCTTGGGAGAAGAAACATAGTAGCTTGTAAGTACAAAAGTCACTCATGCTTTCTTGCATCATCAATGCGCAATTGTCTAGTATTGGTAAAAATCATGTGAAATTCATCATTTTTTGGTCACATCCAACTTAGGCTTTTCATGTCCTCCTTGGTTGTGCTTGAAGTAAAATAACACTACAATCTCTTGCTTGCAAAAAACTATTCGAGAAGTGGACATCATCATTTTGTAGTGTAGCACAAGGTCAAATCCATAAAATATGTGAATGATTAAGATTTGGCATGGAGATCATTGGGAGGTGAAAATCACCTACCTCATTAATGGTAGTATGGTTACCCTCATCCTCTATTACTAAATTTTGTATTTGAATCTACACCCTTAGGGTTAAAAAAAACTTGTGAAGGAAAAACTTGACTAGGTAGTTGCAAGGTCAAATCTAGTCATTAATGGTAATTTTGGGAAGATCTAGGGAGTGGAGGAAGCAATCTGGAAGAAAAAAAGTTAGAGGTAGACTAGGATGCGAGAATGGGAGGTGAAATTTCACTGAAAAACTAGATATGGCAAGTGGATGGAGTGGAGGAGGTCTACAAGTTAGGTTTACCTTCGCATGATAGGAAATAAATTGATAAAGGACTTGGGTTTGTTCCTCTATTGTCTTAGATTTTCCTCTTTCTTTTCCCTTTTTCATGGTCATGGTTCGGCCTTATGCTTTTGGGTCTTCACTTTAGCTTTGAGGGGTTGAAACCCTACCAACCACTGTTCTTGCATTCTCCAGGAAAACTTCCATTTTGCATATCTGAGTTTATTCCTCAAGGCCACGACTGCATAATTTGCATGCAGGGAAACTTCGAGGGCTTGTTTTATTTTGTGGTCAAGTCTCTTTAGTTGCATGCCAATATTTTTCTTGAACCCTAGTGAGTAAAATGGAACTTCAACTTTGTATCTCACCAGTTCCTCTATGATTATCCATACTTAGCTTCCATGAAGGTCCTACTTAATCTAAGGTTTGACTCAGTCCTTTGCAAGTGTATTTGAGGTTGTTATTTTGAAAAAATAAAAACACTCCATATTCCAGTGGTACCCTAAATCAATGCTCCAGATGACTGTCGACAACTCTTTAACTTTCATACCTTTCATCAATATCCGGAATAGGAATGCATTACTTATGACCTCTGAAATATCACTATATTTTAACTCTCATTGCATTATCATTGAATAGAGTACTCCACTTAACATGACAATAAAATAATCTCATATCTGGATAAGAGGAAACAAAGCTACTAGAAGAAGCATTGGCCTATTAGAAAAAATCCAATTACACCTCCAGTACAAAAGAATAAAAAAATTGTTATATCCACATAAACAGTATATTCATTCTACCATCATCTTTTACTTCCTCTAATAAATTCCCCAAATCTAGTATACTTTGATTATTATAAATTATGTCTGTGACTGGAAACTCTACTTGTTTGATGTTGAGATCTAAGTTGCCTCCATCTCAATGAAGAGATCTTTTCTATTATTTGATTCTATCATTTTAATTCTTTGCATATCAGAGTTTAAAGATTATATTGATGATCCTTGTACATTGTAGATTGTGAAGAGGAAACTTTGATTGTTTAATTGCACTGGATTAGCACTACCTTTCACTATTTGTAAAATGTACCTTCCTTTAATTTGTAAAACATCAAATAGCTCTATTTGATTGAGCTAGCAACAAAATTAGGTAACATTTTTGGCGACATTTGTTATATGTTTGCCTACTAAACATTCGACCAGTTGCCTAGGCTTATCCATTGGGCACATAGTCACTTCGAAACTTGACAAAAAATAGAAAATAGTCTCGTGCCTTATGTAACTCATTAGAATGGTGAATAACACCTTGAAAACTTATTCAAACACCAAGACCTTAGAAGGAAAACTACCTAATTGTGATAAACAACACTTAGGGAATTGAAAACTTAACCCTACTCTACACTAACCAAGAAAATACTAACTCAAATGAAACCATTCACTGGTTGGGTGAAGTAGCTACCTTTTCTACAGAATTTACAATGTTTTCCCTACTTGAGCACAACTAGAAAGAAATGGGACATGAATAAAAATTCAACAAATAACTGCAATATCTCTTGGAGAACATACACAAGCTCACTAACCTTTTCATATGGAATATAAACATTCTTGTTCTAAGGTAGAAAGGTAACTTGAGTCTTCTCTTCCTCATTTGTACCTTCATGCTTGGGTACAAACAAGATATCAATATTATTATTGGCCTCCATTCTGGCTACATGCCTAATTGGGCATCCTCTAGAAAGTGTGAATCCAGAACTCTTCATGTTGGTTCCTTGTAATTCCAAAACATGTTGCTTTTGATCTTCTACTTCAATTGTTGTTGGTTCAATATCAAAATTTGGGCAAAAAAAAGCTTCCTCATGTTCATTTGTCTCCTCTTGCTGATTAGGAGAGCATGGTTCATATTTATGAGCTATCTCTTTGATCTCATCTTGTTGATTGGAATCACTTGATTCCTGAGATGCAAGATAAAACATGGATATATCCTCCACTTGCTCCTGCTATACCTGGATTTGTTCCTCAATTTTTTTTGCTTTACCATCCAACCTTGAACAAAATATCTCAAGACTATCCTAGAACAAGTCTTTCTCTAAGTCTTCTTCACTTTTTTGCATGAGAAGAACGTTCTCAATAGCATGACAACTCTCTTGAAGGTTTATGAGAACATCTAGATATGCTTCCTTTAGCAAGGGATGTGAATTGGTAACAAGTACAACTTTATGAGAAACCTTATGGTCGTCAAGCTCCCCAAAATACAAAAATTGGTTGTTCTCATGTTCTTCTTCATGGTTCAATGCTTGATTATCACACCGATTTTTGTAGACCAGAAACTCACCAGAATGCCTAAAAAACTTTTGTTGTTCCAAAGCTACCTGTGATGTTTCCACAACTAGGTTTTTTTCATTATATTCAACAAAAGGGGGGATTTCATTAAACCATATTGTAGTATCTTCCTTTTCACCACCCTCTTCTTTTTCTTCATACTGTTGTCCAAACTCTATATGCTCATCTTGTTCATGTGACACTTCTGATTTTTCATCAAAAGAGGGTTCATCTTGTTTGAAGCTTAATGTATTGAACCTCATAAACCCTTTCCCAAAGAATGGATTTGGATAGGTAACAGCTGATTGGGCTTATTTAAGGTAAGAGGGCTCTTGAGAAAGCTATTTTTTAGGAGATTTGGGCTGATTTTGTGCAAGTACTACACTCATATTGAATGAAATCCTCTGAAACGTAGAATTTCAAATTTAGAAGACTTACTAGGAGACTGAAAATAATCATTTAAAATTTGTGCCTCCACCTCCTGCTGATGAATATAAGATTGATAAGCGATCTCCTCTTGCTGCATATCAAACTCTTGTTGCCTCTCGATATCATCCAACTGCCTATGGAAATCTAGCAATATATTTTCAATATTATGAATTCCCATATTGTCAGCATTTTGGGGCAGGCTATTAAAAAAACCATTTTGGTTTGGCATAGAAATGATTTCTTGTGGTTGATTATGAACATATGTAGGCTTCCATGAGGCTTGGGCAAGGGTGGGTGGGTGGCACTTGAGCATGATGGGGATGTTGATTATATGCTACTACAGGGTTATTTTGAGTAAAATTAGCAATATATTTACTATGATATGGTTGATGAGGGGGTATACAAAAAAAAAATTCATGATATGGAGGATGAAAGGAAAAGTTTCCAAGAAATGAAGACATGCTCCTTCGTTCAAGAAGCTTCAAAATCAGCAAAATTCAAACTTTTCTTTTAATAATGTTGAAACATACCTACACTTGTCAACTTGAAACCAATAGATATTCTTCCAAAGTCACCAGGTGTGTTGAAAAATTACCTCCAAAGCAGAAAATATTGCTATACACACCAAAAAACAGCAATATGTGGTACAAAAGAGACTGAAAATCAGCTCTCTATCCCACCGGGCATGCCAAAATTGTTATCACTAAAGCTTGAACCCTTACTCAGTTGTCAGAACTCAGTCACCTAGTGAAACATGGGAACACTTCTAGGTTGTGGATCACCTAAATTTGGAGTGGACCTCCAGATAAGGTTGACTCCTAAACTATCCTATTGATTTGCAGAGAAAAAGGTAAGAAGTAAACATAAACTGAAAGAAAACTTTGAAAAGGTGATACACCTAACCGATTGTACAAACTTGCACAACTTCCTAACACACATAGTTCTCAATAAATTAAGAAAAAATTGCGTGTACAACTCAATACTCAAATACTATTGCATAAATAATAAGAAAGCTACGGTACATACGGTCCTAGAAGGATGGTAAGTTCTCTTCATAACTAAAATGTGTTTACATCACTGGCATATCCTATAACCTGCAACATACATATCTCCTTTGTTTAAAGGTGCTACTAATGAGACATATCAACAAGGAATAAGAAAATCACATGTAAATTCATCAATCATCCAACACACTCAATGAAACAAATAACTAATCTAAGGAAAAAAATGTTTTCTTCATTAATCTCAAAAGGTGAAACTCTACCATACAATGTCTATAAATGAGTTACAAAACTCTATCTTTTTCCTCCAAGGACTCCAAAAAATTCACAAAATAGAAAAGAGCCAAGTAAGAACTAAGTGTAAAATGAGTCAAAAAAGACTATATGCATCAACTCCCCATCATCCACCAAAAAAGGATCTAGAGCCTTCTTGGGGTCAGATGCAACAAGAAAGCCTAAAATATAGCATCCAAATCCAATCCAAAATGGCTCCAATATGTCAAAAAGGTCAAACCTGACCAAGTCAACCATAGAGGCATGCAAAACCAGCCCCTAGATGCTCTCCAAGACTTTTAATTTCAGTCAATATAGTCTCCTATATCTTAGGCATATGTTGGATAACTTCTCCAACATTCCCCTATATGATCTCAAAAGCAATAAACTCTCAAGAAACCCTCCTTCGACTATGTCTTTGATTACAAACTTAGCATCTTATCTTGCACTACAATAACATTTAACTTGAGTGTTTTATAATAACATCACTAAGATAAAAAAAAATTACATTTTTCAAAATTGAAAACAAAATTCAATTTATGCAAGGATAAAAATGACTTGACCATGCTAGAACAAAAGACTCAACCATTCTTAAAGGGAAAATGAAAAAGGCATATTTGGCTTGGTCCTTTGCAATGCAAACAATACATATTAAGGGGTAACATTAATATTTGAAAATAATTTAAATAAAAGGAAAAAATGCCTTTACTTTTGTCGGACCTAGCTAGGGTAAAGAAAAACCCTAAATCAAAACTCAAACCCAAGGTAAAAAAACATTCCATTTTGTGCATTTGAACTTTCCAAAGCCTTCATGTCTGCCAACATAGGGTTTCATCGAGCTCTGTGAAGAACTTGATGGAAAATTCTAAGGAAAACAGTGGCATTTCTTCCTCATTTTTTGGAAAAATCATCACATGAAAATGCTCGAGGTAAATTTTATAAGCACATTCAGTCTTTCAATTTCATTTTTTTGTAAAGAAAATGCTCGAACTATTTTGAAACTGAGTTGGGTAAGAAATATTCTATTGTTTCATTTCTTTTCTTGAAGAAATGGATGCTTGAATCAAGCCATCTTTACAGAAAAGGATGAATAAAATCTCTTTATTTTCCCTTTTTCATGGTCGTGGTTCAGCCTTATCCTTTTGGGTCTTCACTTTAGCTTTGAGGGGTTGAAACCCTAGCAACCACTGCTCTTGCATTCTTCAGGAAAACTTCCATTTTGCATATATGAATTTCTTCCTCAAGGCCATGACTGCGTAATTTGTGTGCGGGAAAAATTCGAGGGCTTATTTTCTTTTGTGGTCAAGTCTCTTTGGTTGCATGCCAATATTCTTCTCAAACCCTAATGAGTAAAATGGAACTTCAACTTTGTATCTCTCTAGTTCCTCTATGATTCTCCATACTTAGCTTCCATGAGGATCCTACTTAATCCAAGGTTTGACTCAATCCTTTGCAAGTGTATTTGAGGTTGTTATTTTGAAAATATAAAAACCCTCCTTATTCCAATGGTACCCTAAATAAATGCTCCAAATGACTATCGACGGCTCTTTAACTGGCATACATTTCATCAATATGCAGAATAGAAATGCATTTACTTATAAAATATCACTATATTTTAACTCTCATTGCATTATCATTGAATAAAGTACTCCAGTAAACATGACGATAAAATAATCTCATTTGGATAAGAGGAAATAGAGCTGCTGGAAGCAGCATTGGTCTGTTAAAAAAAAAATGATTACACCTCCAATATAGAAGAATAAAAACTCTAGTATATCCACATAAACAATGTATTCATTCTACCATCATCTTTTGCTTCCTCTAATAAATTCCTCAAATCTAGTATACTTTGATTATTATAAACTATGTCTATGACTGGAACCTACTTTATCGATGATGAGATCTTTGCATCCATCTCTATGAAGAGATCTTTTCTATTATTTTCTTTTGTCATTTTCTTTCTCTGCATATCTGGGTTTAAAGGCTAGATTGATCCCTATGCATTGTAGACTGTTAAGAAGAAGCTTTAATTGTTTAATTGCACTAGATTAGCACTGCCTTTCACTACTTAAACAAGTCACTTTCACATTAAATAACTTTGTTTGTGCCTCAATCTCATTGTGCACTCAAAGCTACTGTCATACTTGGCTCTACTATTTGCTCATCACAAGAGTTCATGCATTTATATGGAACCTCACTGTTATGACATAATTTAAGTTAATGTTGACAACATAATCTATAACTATGGGAAATCTCATTTGTTGACTTCAAAGAGACCTTGTAACTTTACACATAGCATGGACCCTAAACTGTATAACAGACCTAGAATCACTCTCATAATTTTAGCAAAACTTTGATGAAATGTTAATAGAACTTCAAAACATTGAAAATGTACTCAGTCTGTTGTAACTTAACTTCCATGTTCATTCATCTAATGATTTATTTTATGCCAAATGTCAATGACATATTTTCTCCTTCATCATATGAATGTCCATTTCTTGCTATTCTTGTGTTCATAAAAGCTTGGTTGTTCATGTTGAGCAAATATCTTGTCATTTATAATAGCAAATTCAACCGACTCACTATCATAAGTGATAAGATATATGTTTAGAATTGACAAATGTGATTCTCTTACATTCTCATCCCTCTTCAAAATAAAAGGGCAGCATGTTGGGCTCGACCCTTATGGGAGCCACATTTTATCCCACATGTTGTAATTGGATGAAACAAAACAAAAAAAACTTCACGTATACCTGCACAATTAGAAAACATGTTAGATAAAACATAGAATATTATAGATGTGTTTGATGACTCTCTTATTTTCCTATACATCTGTGGTATGCAAGTTATTTTAATGCAGATGAAGGTCAAGTTATATGTTTATAGATGTTTGTAGATATACTGATGAGTGATCCTTCATTGCTCTAACCAACTCTCATCTCACTCATGCAGGAATCCTAAGAGAAGCAAGGATAACATCAACTGAAGATTGAACAAACGTGAAGGATTGAAGCTTATGCAGGACAAACAACTGGGATTCATCATTCGGGAAATGATGGGTCCCCTATCTTTATATGTGCATTTCTTTTTTCTTTCTTGCAAATGTATAGTCTTTCTTTTATTCTCATTAAAACAGTCAGTACATCTTGTGTGGGACACCATACATTTATGTTTATCAATAAAGAATACATTTCTGAAAGTATCGTTCAATCTCTTCTATGTTATATGCATTTGTAAACATGATAATGTAGTAATGTAGTCTTATGTTTTCTCTCTATGCACATGAATTATGATATAGCAAGGTAAACTATACCTTACTTTAATTTGTAAAACATCAAATAGCTCTACTTGATTGAGCTAGCAGCAAAATTAGGTAACACTTTAAACATTTTCCTAAAAATTTCAAGGCAAGTAATTAATTAGGTAAAAAAATCAACCTGTTTACCTCCAACCTCATTTCCCTTCCAAAACCATGGTTGTCAATTTTACTTGTTCAATGAATTCACTCGTATTTTCAAATTTTTAGGATTTTTCATTTAGTTACAATAGATAGTTTGATTGTTTTCTTGCTAAATTTTCCTAGTTGTAGAGAAAAAACTAAAGTATTTATCAATTTAGTTCTATAGGGGTTTTGGTCGTTACCTTGGAATTATAACATATCTCAACATTAACAAGTCATCCAAATTACCAAGATTTTAATAGTTAGTGTCATCTTTAATCTAAATATTTTCTCACCACTAGAGTTTATAGTTGGGTTTTCTTTCTTTTTTCTTAATTATTTGAGTGAAAATACATTAGAACTCCCTTTTTAAAATGTTAATGATGTAAATTCAATAGAATTTATATATCTCATGCTAGTGTTCAAGAACAACATGTTGTGTAGCCCTTACTTTATGAGAACCTAAAAATTATATATATTATCTTATGTTGTGTATAATACACTCCCAATAGACTAATAGGCATAGACAGTCTACACTACATTATTACTTTATGATTTATGCACTACATTCCAATGGTTTTATGAAGGCTCTTCTATGTTGTGTTTACCATGCTATGCTTTTGAGGAAGCTACATTGTGGATTGAATTTAGTGTTTTAACTATTGTAGATTTTAGTTTTTCTAGCTTGGTACTACCAACCTATGATTTCCTTACTTGAGTTGTTAAAAGGAGTGATAAAAGTAGAGTAATGGGGACCAATCGAGCAATAGTTAAATGAATTTACATAGGGGAAATAATGGAGAACAAGAATAACAAAACATAAAGAAGTGATGAAAGTTCTTGCCACTTGGTGTTCTCTAAGAGCTAACATAGTAATGGGCTAATAATTTATTCTCTCTTGGAATTTCTCATTATGATAATTAATATCCACAAGTTAAGTAAAATAAGAATTTTGAGATATCTCTTTCATCGTCCATTAACATAAATAACCTTCAATTACTAGTCTCAATATGATACCAAAATAGAATATGTTTGGTAATACTTTGTTATATAAAATAGAGAGAGCTTTGCAAGTCAAATATATGAGTGGCCTCTAATCTCTATAAATATATAAATTAAAAACTAGTAAGTTTTATTATACATTAGACTATCCAACTTTCTTCCCAAATAATTGGTCCTATCACACCAATCACCGCATTTATAATAGATGGAATTAAGAATTTCATATCATTCAAATTATGGCCTTCTATAATATTTTGAATCATATATACATCTATTTTATTGATGGTCTCCTCATCAAACTCATCAATTATTCTCTTTGTATTAAAATGCATGGAAATCATTCAAGTAAAATGACTAAGAGTGTAAGAAACAAGAGTATTTTGGTTTATCTTTTTGTGAGCTCTTGGTTATATTAAATCATTGTGATGAAGGAAATTATCATCCCTACCTTGATAAAAATGGCTCTAACTTCACCATGGTCAAAGATTCAATGGTGTTTCTAGTTTCCTCTTATTGACTTATTATTTATGTGGAGTTTTCAATCAAATCCAATTAAGGTCATATGGAGTAAAATTGGCATCCTTTATGACAAGGATTTTCCAACACAATCAAACTATAGGAGTAGACAAAAACAATCCAAAGTTTCCAAGGGTAAGCACTGATGAGCCTTAGAACTGACGAGTTTCCTGCTATAATTTCATGCTTTTTATCTTATTTTTGCTAAGATTTAAAGATATTATCAAAATATTTTATATACCTTAAATTATTTCAAAGAATTTAAAGGTTATGTATGTGGTATTATGAATGTATGCATGAATTTCAAATGTCTATTTAAATTTAGTAGAATTTCTTGATTAATTATAATTACTAACTATGAAATGTACCTTTAGAAATAAGACTGACCACTACAGCACAAAGACCTATCGGCCCACAACAAAGGGATGATGATTCAATACAACAAAGGAGTCAATTGACTATAGCATCAACATGTTTTCCAGAATGTGATGAAGAAGACAATTGGAGGACATGGAGATATTTATCCATGTGTCATTCCATCCGCTCAAAAACTCTGAAGGAGGTGTTGAAGGAGATCTTAATTATATAGTTTGGCACATACTAGTGTGGTATAACATGGTTTGATTTGCAAGTTCTCTCTTTGTGGGAATATTATCTTCTTGAAGGTTCTTGTGTTAAGAGATGTATTTTGCATATGATTGTATGCTTCTTTGACACTACGATAGAGGAGTTAGCCACATCCTCTATGTGAAGTGCTATAGGAGACTTGTAAATGTTGTGATCTTGTTTTCAAATTTGACATTACCTATGCAGTGGGATTTCCAAAAGGTATATGTGTTCTATATGAGAGGGGCACCTCTCTTGGATTGGTTACACTTTACTACAGTGAGTTACTTCAGAGGTTTTTTATCGCATGTTTATGTGTTATTACCTTGAAGTCTTAATTTGCAAGATGGTGGATATATAGGGACTTGTTTGCAGATTTGGGTTGTTATGTTGATAGCATGAAGTTCTACCTATGATAGTTTGGTTACAGAGACTTGGGAAAGTTATTGATTGAGAAAGTTGGCTCTTTGATCAATGTTACAGATAAGTTATCTTGGTGTAGGAAGGCCATTGGCCTTGAGTCCTATACTTGATTTATAATAACGATTCCTTGTTTAGAATAATTGCAATGTATAATATCAAGTGGGAGAATGTTAGGAATAGGATGTCATTTAATTGTAATCATAAACATATTTCATGTATCTCCTAAGTCCTTGGAAAGTGTTCATCAACACTAGGATTAGAAAGAGATTAAATTCAAATGAGATGAACATGTAAATTGATATTTATAATTATTCCTAAATAATAGGAATATGTGGGGGCATCCAAGAAGATTTCCTAAATAATAGGTTCACATGGGGCACCCACATGGAAGGTGAAACCCACCTTGCTTCAGTTAACTATTTTGAGGATTGATAACACTTCAATAATGTATGTCTTGTTCCTACAAAATAGGGATTGATATTTACAAGAATGGAGTGGCACTATTAGTTCAGTTCAGTTCAGTTTAATTATCGTTCAATTAACTTCAGTTGCATGTATTTATTTTGAGTTGCATGCTAGTTGACTTGAGTTGCATTTAGCTATTTTAAGTTGCATGATAGTTGACTTCAGTTGCATGATAGATAACAAGTGGATACTTTCAGTTAAGTGGGGATGATCAATCATGCATAATGTTTGCATGAATTGATGGAGAGATATGTTTCAGTTAACTAAGATTGACTTGGTTCCACCTTGGGTGCCCAAGTTGGCATCTTTTAGTTAACACATTTTGCATGAGAAAATATTTACAAGGCTCAATTAAGTGGGCCCATTCTTGGGCGCCAACTTTGAAGCAATGCTTGCAAGATATTTTATTGACCAATGATCAGTTAAGTGTTCAGTTTGGGGCACCTAAATTGAGAAGACTTTGGTTTGACTTTTGTTTACATAGTGAACTCTACGTGCCAAATCTAGGCATAGGATTTTGAGAGGAGATTTATGCTCTTATAATTTTCAACTCTTATGAGTTGGCATACTCATTAATTGTCTATTTATTGCAGCAATTGCATCAGAGTTTGAAGAAGGTTAGAAGGTTGAGCTTGTGCATGTGTGAGGGTTTGAAGCGTGGCATGGGATGTGTGGATTCATGCTTGGTCACATGGAATGCATGGATAACTTGTATTGCAGAAAGTGTATGTGAGTTTATTGCAGGTTGTGAAGAAGGATTGTAGAATCAAAGGAAGCATATCAATCAAGGATTGATACAATATTATTGTAATCTTGTTCTAAGGTTAAATTATACAAGCACTATTGATTCCAATGAATTTTTTTCTTGAAAGGGTTTCTCCACGTATATGTTGTGTCACTACTATTTTCTGTCTCATTCTTCTACAATATTTTGTCTACTTCTACAATTGGTAAAATTGATCTAAACAGAATAATCATTTACAAAGAATTGATCTAAATAGAATAATCATGCACAAAGAATTGTGACAAAGAATACTTAATTAGATCTATAGTCACATAGTTTTACAAATTGTAGCTTAAAACTTGTGAAACTATGTGACTGTAAATCTAATTAAGTATTGTTTGTCACAATTCTTTGTGTATGATTAATTTGTTTAGATTGATTTTACCAATTGTAGAAGTAGATAGAATATTGTAGAAGAATGAGACAGAAGATTGAAGTGACACAACATATATGTGGAGAAACCCTTTCAAGAAAAAAATTCATTGGAATCAATAGTGCTTGTATTATTTACCCTTAGAACAAGATTACAATAATATTGTATCAATCTTTGATTGATATGCTTCATTTGCTTCAACAATCCTTCTTCACAACCTGCAATAAACTCACATACACTTTCTAAAATACAAGTTATCCATGCATTCCATGTGATCAAGCATGAATCCACACATCCCATGCCACGCTTCAAACCCTCATACATGCACAAGCTCAACCTACTAACCTTCTTCAAACTATGATGCAATTATTGCAATAAATAGACAATTAATGAGCATGTAAATTCATAAGAGTTGAAAATTACAAGAGCATAAATCTCCTCTCAAAATCCTATGCCTAGATTTGGCAAGTAGAGTTCCACCATGTAAACATAAGTCAAACCAAAGTCTTCTCAATTTAGGCACCCCAAACTGAACACTTAACTGATTGTTGGTCAAGAAAATATCTTGCAAGCATCACCTCAAAGTTGGGGCCCAAGAATGGGCCCACTTAACTGAGCCTTGTAAATATCTTCTCATGCAAAAGGTACTAACTGAAATATGCCAACTTGGGTGCCCAAGGTGGACCCAAGTCAATCTTAGTTAACTGAAACATATCTCTCGATCAATTCATGCAAACATTATGCATGATTGATCATCCCCACAACTAAAAGTATCCACCCATTATTTGTCATGCAATTGAAGTCAACTAACATGCAAATCAATTCAACTAACATGCAACTCAAGTCAATTAGCATGCAACTCAAAATAACTACATGCAACTCAAGTCAACTAGCATGCAACTCAAAATAACTACATGCAACTCAAGTCAACTAGAATGCAACTCAAAATAACTACATGCAACTGAAGATAATTGAACTGAACTGCATTGAACTAAACTAAACTAATAGTGTCACTCGACTCTTGTAAATATCAATCCCTATTTTGTAGGAACAAGACATTCATTACTGAAGTGTTACCAATTCTCCAAATAGTCAAGTGAAGCAAGGTGCGTTCCACCTTCCATGTGGGCACCCCATGTGCTCCTATTTTAGGAACTCTTCTTGGACACCCTCACATATTCCTATTATTTAGGAATAATTATAATTGTCAATTTGCATGTTCATTTCATTGGAATTTAATCTCTTTCTAATCCTAGTGTTGAGGAACACTTTTCAAGGACTTAGGATATACATGAAATATGTCTAGGATTGGAATTAAAGGACATCCTATTCCCAACATTCTCTCACTTCACATTATACATTGTAATTATTCTAAACAAGGAATCATTATTATAAATCTACAGGACTCAAGGCCAATGGCCTTCCTGCACCAAGAGAATTTATTTGTAGCATTGACAAAGTGTCAACTTTCTCAATCAATACCTTTCCCAAGTCTCTGTAACCAAACTATAATAGGTAGAACTTCATGCTATCAACATAACAACCCAAATCTACAAACAAGTCCCTGTATATCCACCATCCTGCAAAATAATTTTTCAAGGTAATAACACACATAGAATACTCTAAAAAACCTTTGAAGTAACTCATTGTAGTAAAGCGTAGCCAATCCAAGAGAGGTGCCCCTCTCATACATAACACATATACCTTCTAGAACTCCCACTGCATAGGTAATGTCAAATCTGAAAACAAGATCACAACATTAACAAGTCCTCCTATAGCACTTCACATAGAGGATGTGGCTAACTCCTCTATTATAGTGTCAAGGAAGCATACAATGATATGCAAATTACATCTCTCTTAACACAAGAACCTTCAAGAAGATATTATTCCCACAAAGAGAGAACTTGCAAATCAAACCATGTTCTTATATCACACTAACATGTGCCAAACTGTATAAAGTAAGATCTCCTTCAACACCTCCTTTAGATTTGTTGAGCGGATGGAATTACTTGCATCAACCTCCTAACGTCCTCGTCCAAGGTTGCCTCTGATGGTTTTTTAGACTCCCTCTGAATGTTATTTCCTCCACTTCAAAGAAATTGGTCGACTTTAGAATAAGAAACATTTTGAATTGACTTTAGAACTTGGCTCCTTCTGAGATGTCACTATGTCAATTTCCGCAATAGAAACAAGTTGTGTAGACCTTAATTTTCAATCTCGAGCAAAGTTACCATACTTGTCACACCTAAAACATTGAATGTGAGAGAGATCCTTCTTCTTCTTCGGTTTTGGGGTAGAATCTAATCCTCTGTCTCTATTCCTCTTTCTTCCTTTGCCTCTTTCTCTAGAAGTATGAGTAGAAAGAACTTGATTTTCTATATCATGATAGTTTCACCCAATTCCTCTTGCTGCCAACTTGGACTCTTCTTGAATACAATCAGCTCGAAGATGATCAAACTTGGGCAACTTAGATCTCCCACTAATGCTTTGGATAAAGGGCTCCCAAGAATGAGGAAGACTATTTATTGCCAGCATAACAAGATCTTTGTTTACAATTATATCCCCAATAGCGCTCAACTGATCTCTCAAATCAGAAATCTTCATAAAGAATGAGATGATTGAATCATCTTTAGCCATTTTTACATGGTGAAGTTGTTGTCTCAAAGAAAGGGCTTTGTTGGTGTTGTTGATCTCATACAATCCTTTTAGAATGTCAAACATTTATTTAGTTGTCTTCAACTTGGAAATGATCAATACTAGGTGATCAATCACATAGTCTATCATGATCTTTCTAGCCTTTGTGCTATTTTTCTTCCACTAGATTTTCTCAATATCATCAGAAGGTTCGAGCATATCACTTTCCACAAAATCAGGAAGATCATTCTTCTCTAATGCAATGAGTACCCTGGGTTTCCAAGAGTTGAAGTTTGTGGCTCCATCAATTCTATCTTCTACCTTGACATCGATCACCATCTTCTTTTTATGCACAAATTCACTTTCAAAGATCTACCCTTAGGTCTGAAATAATTTGCAACCTTTTGCCTTCAAGATCTACCCTAGATGAAAAATTGACTTAACTGCTTAACAAATCTGATCAGATCTTTTCTTAGACCTTCTTTGATACCATGTTAGTTTTAGGATCATAAATGTAAGCAACTAATAATGCAACACATAAACAATAAACATAGTAGTTTACCTTTGGAAAACCCTCCTTCTTGAGGGAGAAAAACCCAGCAAAATATAACTCCAATATATTAAATGAACAAGAGCAAAAATTTGCTTACAAGTATGGCCTTACTCAAGGCCAATCTGATATAATGAAACACAACACCTCTCCTAGATGCGAATACATAATTTCTATGAATTCTCCTTGATATTGATCTTCTCTAAGAACATGATGACCTGTTGTAGATATGTGAACTCCTTGATAAGTGCAACTTGACTTGAGAACTCTTCTTGGATGCCCCCACATGTTCCTATTATTTGGGAATAATTATAAATGTCAATTTACATCTTCATCTCATTTGCATTTAATCTTTGTCTAATCCTAGTGTTGAGGAACACTTTCCAAGGACTTAGGAGATACATGAAATATGTTTAGGATTGCAATTAAATGACATCATATTCCCAAAATTCTCCCACTTAACATTATACATTGCAATTATTCTAAACAAGGAATCATTATTATAAATCAAGTACAAGACTCAAGGCCAATGGCCTTCTTGCACCAAGAGAACTTATTTGCAACATTGATCAAAGTGTCAACTTTCTCAATCAACACCTTTCCCAAGTCTCTGTAACCAAAATATCATAGGTAGAACTTCATGCTATCAACATAACAACCCAAATTTGCAAACAAGTCCCTGTATATCCACCATCCTGCAAAATAAGACTTCAAGGTAATAACACACAAAAATATGCGATAAAAAACTTGTGAAGTAACTCATTATAGTAAAGTGTAACTAGTCCAAGAGAGGTTCCCCTCTCATACAGAACATATATACCTTTTGGAACTCCCACTGCACAAGTAATGTCAAATCTGAAAACAAGATCACAACATTAACAAGTCCTCCTATAGCACTTCACATAGAGGATGTGGCTAACTCCTCTATTATAGTGTCAAAGAAGCACACAATGATATGCAAAATACATCTCTCTTAACACAATAACCTTCAAGAAGATAATATTCCCACAAAGAAAGAACCTAGAAATCAAACCATGTTCTTATACCACACTAACATGTGCCAAATTGTATAAAGTAAGATCTCCTTCAACACTCCCAAACTGAAAGGATGTCAATATCTAACCATTCAACTTATAATGAAACATGGCAGAACTTAGATGTAAACCTCTCACAGAAAGTAGATAAAACTTAGCCAAACATTCCCACAATAAAAGGGAATATGCCCAAAGCCACTAACTATCTCCCATACCTCTCCTACCCAAATCCTCATAACGAACTCAAGTTCAAGATTGCAAGGAGAACAATGGAAATACATAAAATCATGCATCTACTTCTCAACAATCCCTCAGAACTCAATTTTCAAGACTAATGCATAAGAGAAGTCAAGATACATATAAATAATGAATCTAATAATCAGGTGGGCAACACCTCTTAGATCATTTACCTGTCGAGTAGACCAAGAGTGGGATACAAGATTGTCTTGTGCATACAACACCAAGCAATATAGGATTTTAATAAAGACAACCTTCTCATCAGGTCTATGATGGACTCACATCCATTTCCAGGTGTAGGCTACTCGGTCTTTACTATTGAAATTTTTTTATAACAAGTAACCATTCCAACACATATCTCTTAACATAAGAAATATCCAACCTAACCCAGGTCTCTTTAGTATCCGTGAGCACCCACCAATCAATCCATTCCAAATTCAAATGCAACCTGCATAATCATGAAGCTCCAAGAAAATGATTAATACTCAAAACCAAAAAGATCTACATCCTCTCCAAAGGAATAACAATAACACCTTTACTAGAGACTTTAAGGGTCCTCCATGAAATAAGATGTTAGAACCTCTTCAAATTATATGAAGATAACCATATCCTACCAAAGCTCCCACTGAACTGTGATACCGAGCTATACATGGCAACAAGATAAACATCAAACCATCACTGTCAAAAACTCCCATTGAACCATGTAACCAAGCTATCCATGACATCATGATAACCATATCCTAAATGAAGATCATCCATAGCCTCAACACAATCAAAGAATTTGTTGTTAACGAAACAGTTCTCAAAAGGTCAAGCATAACCATAATCTCTAAACCAAGAAGATTAAACCACACTTCTTTTACAAATCTATAATATCACAATACTACAAGCTCCCACTACAGCCAAAAAACCTCCAAACTTTTTAGAGAAAGGTGTTCCAAACTCTACCCAACCATTAGCTTTGATACCAAATGTTGAAAATGAAGGTAAAATTGTAGCTTAAAATTTGTAAAACTATGTGACTTCAGATCTAATTAAGTATTATTTGTCACAATTCTTTGTGTATGATTAATCTGTTTAGATCAATTCTTTGTAAATGATTATTTTGTTTAGATCAATTTTACCAATTGTAGAAGTAGATAGAATATTGTAGAAGAATGAGATAGAAGATAGAAGTGACACAACATATACGTGGAGAAACCCTTTCGAGAAAAAACTCCACCAAAATCAATAGTGCTTGTATTATTTAACCTTAGAACAAGATTACAATAATATTGTATCAATCCTTGATTGATATGATTCCTTTGCTTCAACCATCCTTCTTCACAACCTGCAATAAATTCACATACACTTTATGCAACGCAAGTTATCCATGCATTCCATGTGCCCAAGCATGAATCCACACATCCTATGCCATGCTTCAAACCCTCACATATCCACAAGCTCAACCTACTAACCTTCTTCAAACTTTGATGCAATTGCTGCAATAAATAGACAATTAATGAGCATGTAAACTCATAAGAGTTGACAATTACAAGAGCATAAATCTCCTCTCAAAAACCTATGCCTAGATTTGGCAAGTAGAGTTCCACCATGTAAACAGAAGTCAAACCAGAGTCTTATAAATTTAGGTGCCCCAAATTGAGCACTTAATTGATCGTTGGTCAAGAAAATATCTTGCAAGCATCACCTCAAATTTGGTGCCCAAGAATGGGCCCACTTAACTAAGCCTTGTAAATATCTTTTCATGCAAAAGGTGTTAACTGAAAGATGCAACTTGGGCACCCAAAGTGGACCCAAGTCAATCTTAGTTAACTAAATCATATCTCTCCATCAATTCATGCGAATATTATGCATGATTGATCATCCCCACTTAACTAAAAGTATCCACCTATTATTTGTCATGCAACTGAATTCAACTAACATGCAACTCAAGTCAACTAACATGCAACTCAAAATAACTACATGCAACTCAAGTCAACTAGCATGCAACTCAAAATAACTACATGCAATTGAAGATAATTGAACCATAACTAAACTGAAATGAACTAATACTGAACTAATAGTGTCACTCGACTCTTGTAAATATCAATCCCTATTTTGTAGGAACAAGACATGCATTACTGAAGTGTTACCAATCCTCCAAACAGTTAACTGAAGCAAGGTGGATTCCACCTTCCATTTGGGTGCCCCATGTGCTCCTATTATTTAGGAACTCTTCTTGGATGCCCCCACATGTTCCTATTATTTAGGAATAATTACAAATTTCAATTTACATGTTCATTTCATTTGAATTTAATCTCTTTCTAATCCTAGTGTTGAGGAACACTTTCTAAGGACTTAGGAGATACATGAAATATGTTTAGAATTGCAATTAAATGGCATCCTATTCCCAACATGAGGAAGAAGTATGTTCTAACAAGGAATGATAGTTATGACAAGGATGTTTTTTCAAGCACGTTCCTAAGCTATAACAACCTTCTTAAAAGATGTATAATCCTTATTTGATTTTTTCACTCTCACTTCTAGCAGTTAATTATTTTTTATTAAGCTTTAACGACTCAAGTCATTTTCCTATCTTCTTGGAAGAGTTGACATTTGTTTAATAGTTTGTTTAGTCTTATAATAATCAGACTCTAACATACCCTATTTAAGAAGAGTTTTTGTTGAGAGACTAGGGAGATGATGTTAGAATATATGTTAGATCTTTGCAGAAGATTAGATTGAATAACAATTGCTGCATTATGTTTTTGATGTCTAATATATTAAAATGAAGAAGATTTCTCCTAATATTCTTTGTTGAGTTAATTGAAGAAGATATTGTGTAACACAACACTCGAGAAAGGTCCACTTGAGGTACTATTGATTATGCATTGAAGTTCTAAATTTTGATTCTTAGTTTAAGTTGTAATTCTTTGATACCTTGAGATTTCTAATTCAATACTTTATTCTATATTCAATTCAATGATCAAGTTAAGAGCATGTTGCAACATAGGAACTAATCACTCAACTGGCATAGCTTTTAATGTGGATCATTGTACTTTAATGATTCACAACAAGGATGTGAATCAATTAAGACAATCAAAATTTTCTGTGTGTCGTCGATTTGCTTACCTTTGCTAGTCAATCGCAGTCAATGCAAACTTCTCACAAAATGTCAGAGTTCTACAATTCCAACCATCCTTGTTGAGGATCACTAATTCACCTTACATCTTACTGCAAGAGCTTAGATAGACTTAAAGAGACAAGTCTAAAAAACTAAGTCTAAAGCTCATTTTAACTTGTTTGGGTTCGACCATCAGCCTTACCCTTTACCATCTACCTTTCTTACTCCATCGCAAACCATTTGACTAACTCTCGAATCACCAAAGTGCAAAACTCCGACTTTTCTTTAAGTTGTTGGAGATCAAGGTTTCCTTCTTCCTCCTTGCTGCTTATGTACCTTGGAGTTAAGGCGTAAGCCAACTAACCAATCCACAATTCTTGAATCGCTCCTTCACAAGAATCAACAAACTTAACCCCTTTAGGAGTTGACCTTCAGACCTTCCGTCTACCGCATATTTATCAAACTGATTAAGGCAAAATCCATAAGACCGAATTCGCAAACATCGAAACCATTTCGGGTGTCAAGGTTCAAGGTTTTATGTTACCCATTCCTTTACTTCATGTTAAGGCATAAGCCTTAACATCGAAGCCAGAATTTTGATGTTAATAAACTTAAACTTTTCTATCTTCTTCTTTTGGCTAAGGGATTCAGTATGAGGCATTACCGATACTTGATGTCCGATGTTATCAAACTTAAACTTTTCTATCTCCTTCATTTGGTTGAGACATTACCGATGCCCGAAGTCCGACTTTATTGGACTTAACCATTTTGTTCTTCTTCCTTTCATTAAGGGCATTCGACAAAGGGTATTGCCAAAGCTCGAAGTCTGACTTTTTTAAACTTAAGCATTTTGTGCTTCTTCCTTTTGTTAAGGGTATTACTGAAGCCCGAAGACTGACTTTATCGGACTTAACCATTTTGTTCTCCTTCCTTTCGTTAAGGCATTCGACAAAGGGTATTATTGAAGCCTAAAGTTTGACCTTTTCAGACTTAACCGTTTTGTTCCTCTTCCTTTTGTTAAGGCATTCGACAAAGGGTATTGTCGAACCCCGATGTCTGATGCTATCAGACTAAACCTTTTGGATCTTACTCTTTTTCATTGTAGCGTTCGGTAAAGGGTATTGTTGAAGCTCGATGTCTAACGCTATCAGATTTGACCCTTTTAGTCTTCTTCTTTACAATGAGGCATTCAATATGAGGTAACGTTGAAGCTCGAAGTCCTAAAATTCTTTGGGAAAAGGAGTTTGGTCCACCATGAAACTTGTGGGATAGCAAGGAACAAAATATATTTAGGCTCCAAACTTAGGAAAAATTAAAGTCTCCATTTATATCGGGTGGAAAAAGAGAAGGTTATCATAACCTTGTTGGGGACTGACGAAAGTTCCCTAACTTGAAAAAAACTCTAAAATGACTTGACTTAAGAAAAACATTTAAAGGTTAAAGTGATTCTTTTAGGTGCTAACACACCTTGGGACTTCAAAGAGACGAACCTCAAACTATAAGTTATAATGTGTTAGGAAAAGGAAAGGTTATGAAAACCTGGGCGACCACCGACAAAGTTTTGATAACTAATAATAACACCGATGACTTCAAGATAGCCAAATTTTGGGTAAGCATCAGGAAAAGGAAAGGTTATGAAAACCTAGGCGGCGATCGACAAAGTTTTGATAACACAAAAAGACTGATGACTTCAAGACTTAGCCAAATTTTGGGTAAGCGTCAAGAAAAGGAAAGGTTATGAAAAACTAGGCAGAGACCGACAAAGTTTTGATAACTAACATTTAAAAGACCAACGACTTCAAGGCTTGCACTAATCTTCAAATGCATCAAACTATGATGCCCTAAGGAAATCAACGACGGTCATACTGCCAACACATAGATGTTTTCTACTTTAGAGCTAGCATTTTCTACTTTGTTTCAAAAATATTGTTGGTTGTGTTTTGGCCATTAGTGCAAAATTTTGGGCATGACACTTAGTCTCCAAGGCATGAGCACCCTTAGGTACATAAAATCATGATGATTACAAGTAGACGCAACACACCTCTTTCTTGCTAGTTCTAATGGTGAAGGTGAAGATTTTGAAGATCTCTTCACCACAAGAATTGAAGAACTATTGTAGTTAACTGTGCATGCATCTGGTTGAAACAGACTACCAATCTGAACATCCTTAGCAAAAACCATAGTTCCTATGACCATGTTGCACCCTCCACTCAAAAAAACAACCTACACACCTGCATCATTTAGCTTACTTACAAAAAATATGTTTCATGCCAAATCAGGGATATGTCGTACACCATTGATCCCTTTTACTTGTCCATTGAGGAATCAAATTAAGACTCTACCATGACCAACAATATTCATATGAGAATCATCTCCTAGGTACACTCTCCCACCACCATTTCTTCATATTTTGTAAACCAACCTCAATGTGTTGTCATGTGGAAAGAGGCACCAAATTTTATCAATCACTCACCTTGTGATGCATGAGTAGCCAAGGCAACAACAAAAGCATCACCTTCATCCTAGAAGGATCTCTCAAACTCATCGTTAGACTCATCAAAATCTAATTTATTCTTTTGTTTGTTCTCCTCCTTACAATCTCTTTTTAAATGTCCAATTTTGTCACAATTCCAATATTTCTCCTTGAACTTACCAAGAGACTTGAATCTAGACTTACCTTGTTTTTTATCCTTTTTGCCTTTTTCTTTAGATCTTTCACAAATCGCTAGAGCCTCCTTAATCAACTTAGAAATATTTCTTCTCATTTATTCTAAAAGCAAAATGTAACCACTTTGTCCATCTTGAACTTGGTGGTAGTGCTCCTAATGGCCATAACAAGGTGACCTAGAATTTGAGGCGATCATGCTTTAATACCAAATGAAAGGAAGCAAGGTACACAAAAACATTTCACTAATATTTTAAGGAGAGTGTTGTGCAAATTTTAATATTTTAACAATTACTGAAACAAAAAAAAACATTTAAACAAAAAATAAACAATATATACCATAACATAGGTTTACATGGGGAAAATCCTTTCAAAAGAAAAACCCCACTCCAAAGCAACTCAATGTATTATTAGTAAACCACAATTACAATACACTTGTAGAGAAAACCTTCACAATAGTATCACCAACCAAAGATCTAAATAAATTCTTATAGCTTGATAATATCTACAAAACTCTAAGCACAAGCTCCATCTCAAGCACCTAATATATAGGAGATACAAAACTCAAAACCACCAAATGGCGATTAGAAACCCATGAGCGAAAACCGTCCAAAAGTGGCACACAAATAATACCCCAATCAAATACGCCTTATGATATGTCATAATACACATCATAAGTTGGTCAATAAGTGTAACTCCCCTTTAGAACTCTTTTGTGTCCAACAACATTTTACATTTCCTATGCAAAATGTTTAGAGACCATAACTTTTAATTTGATGGGCTGATTGGGCCCCCTTTTTTTTAAATTGAAGTATTTGAAGAAATCTATGCAATAGGTACCCTTATATATGGTGTTGAGCAATTGATTTTTTATTTTATTTTGACCAAAAACTAACCTTATAATGCAAAATTTGAGTTTTTCCTTTTTATATCAAAAAATCACACCTTTTGTAATCTTAATATTAGGAGTGAGGTTGAGACACCTTTCTCAACAAGAACAAACCCTTCAAAACAATAGCAAGATAGGTGGCTACACATGCAAATTGAAGTTAGAACATTTGTCTTAGGTTGAGGCTCTAATATGTGCTTCATTATGGAAAGATATGTGGAGAGATTGTGAGATGGGTTTAATTGTTGCACCTTATTTTATTTCATATTGTTATTACATTAGGGAGATGGACACCACAATGAGATTAATAAAAAAGAAAAGGAAAACTTATTTTTAAGGGAAATCTCAAACCTCATTTGAGAAAGGTTTTCAAGATTAGTGCTCAAATCATGATACATGTGATGTGGATGGCATTGGATGATCTCTTCCTCACCAATTGGATAGATATAGAGTTAATACAAACATTTAGATTCGTGTTCATAATAGTGTTCTTGGGAGCCTAGGAATTGAAAGAGGTAAACAAGGTTGTTGTTGAGCCTTTGATCAAATCCAAATGGTGGCAAGGCCTTAGGCCCATTTTAGATGATGTTACAAGTGTTGGGTTTCATCTAGCAAAGGATATTGGTCAATTCTCAATCTTATCTTGACATCTCATTGGATTCCCTTCATTATCATAATAATTGGGTCTAATGGCGATATGCACAAACATCAATAAAAATGGGGAGTTGAATTTCTTAAATTTTCCACTAGGGCCATGCCTTCGTCAGGTATTAATTGGACTTTCATTATTGATGATGATTCCACCAAAAGCAGCAACGAGGAGAATACTACTCGATCGGTTTAAAAAATAATTTGCAATACATATTGTGATTAAATATTGTACATAGTTGTATAGATTGTTTGTCTAGTTATTGCTAGTAGCATGTATATGATGTTGTAGTTTCATGCTTGATACTCAAAAGGATTTTTTGTCTAATAGTGCCTACTGGGAATTTTGTAAACTTAGGAATTTTGTAAACTTACCCTCAAGGGAGTAGCTAAAACCAATGTTTTTTCCTTAGTTCAACATATGGGTATGGCCACCTAACAAAAAAATTAATGCTCCACATTATAAAAAGATGAGTGATGAATAAAAAGATATAGATAACTCCCAAATATTTGTTGAGACTAACTAAATTAGTTGAATTTGTTTATCAAATTAATTTGGTGAAATTCTATAAGATTTACTTATCAATGGATGGGTTAAAGGGATTATATAATGAATGGTTTACAAGGCACAATATTTGCTAAAGGTTTTACAAATGGGGTGGCAAACTAAGTGATCTTGATCTTGATAAAATGTCATGGTTAAGTGCTCCTAAGTCAAAACAATATCATGGTTAAGTGCACCTGAGTCAAAATAGTATCATGGTTACACCTAAGTCAAAATAGTACTAGGATGAGTGTCCTAGGAAGCCATGATGTTTCACCCCTATGAGCATGACCTTGATGCAATGAGCTCTAAGTGGGTCATTTGTGCTCATGAGAGATGGATACGTGCAAACCACTACTCATGAAATATGGATCCATGCATTTGACTCAAAAATTATATAATTGAATCCTATTATAACATCATAATTTGACATGCTACAAAGAATAGCTCTTAATTATCAATCAATTCATTTCCACTAATTTAATTATCTTATGTTATTTTATAACAATTTGTTTTGAATGTTGAAATTACCTCTAAAAAAAATATATTGAAAAAAAAAAAAAGAAAAAAGAAAAATAACTTTTACAAATTTAATTTATAAATCAACAACCAATCTATCTACTAATAATGTTTAACTTCCTCTCAAAAATAGATAAATTAAGATTATATTACATTCATTTTAAGTTCATAACCTAAACTCTAAAAGTTTAATGCACATATTGTGTTTTGGCCTAATCAAGACCAGATCCCTAAATTCAACATGACATAAAAAGCTTGAAATAAAGGCATGGCTGAGCCCACAAATAAATAAGTCCAACCATTACATTGAAAATAGGTCCAAAAGAGTATGTCATTACATTGGAAATGGATTTAACTTTTCAAACAATTAAGCTTTGCAATTTTCAAACTATTTTCATCCATGTGATATTTTTTCCCATATTCTTTTTGTTCATTTCTCTGTTTTAAGCCCTCAAGGAAGCTCCAATAAGAAAGTTGTCCCGTTCAAACAGGAATAGAATTGATTAAGCTTGAACAGTATCAGCTAAAGAATCAATGCTAAAATCTGGCAGCAGTTCGTGAATAGGACCATGTTTCAGCACCGAATGAACAGTACCAGTAATTCATTCAAAGGTAAGAATTTTCTTTTAGTTGTTTCATATCCCTAAAAGCCTTTGATGGGAGTTCCTATGCATGCCACTTATTTTAGAAATGCCAATCCAACCGGACGAAAGAAAGATTAAAACACATTAATCCACATAGAAATTCACAATTCAATATAATTCGCTTGTCTAAGTTTCCTGTATTGCCCACCCTACTTGAGAATCTCTAAATAATACATAATATATATGTCTTCCATTGTATATGGCAGGAGGACTATACGTTACCTTCTATGGCTTTATCACATACATTAGATCTCCCGCTACCAGTATCTCCGCAGGTCGTGGATTGGTATAGACATATGAAACAATTGAGTTGTATGTCCCTGTTGGCCTGTGAAGGCCCAATACAAGAATATCTTCTTCCAAAACCTCTAGGAAGAGTTCCATAAATGTTCTCCCTACATAGCCTTTTGGGATTGGAAGCTGGTCAAGTTTTCTAACAACTGCTTGATTACCTGCTACGTTTACTCCGACTGATAAGAACTTCTCTACTATGTTAACTGCATTACGATTAAAAAATGTAGCGTACCTGCAAAAAGACAATGCTTTTTGTTATTCTCACCTTAAAACTTAAGAGATAAAATTCGCAAGTCCATATCTGTATGAGATTTTTCTTACAAGGTACATAGATTATTCAAGACGGTACAAAAACCATGTAAAACTAAACATGACCTGCCCAATTATTTATATGCTAGGAAGCGAACAAGCTTCCTCAGGTGTTACCCAAAAAGAAAAACAGTTTTCTGTCTTTGTATAATCAAACTCATCGAGTTTGCTCCAGGATAATTTATTTGATAGATAATCGAACTAGCAAGAAGCGAAAGAACAGAGTACAACTTTAGAATGTTACCGGAACATTTGAATTAAATAGAGCAATAGTGCAAAGAAAATTACATCAAAAAATTGAGTGCGGCAGGACTGAAACCCTTTCCCTCAATATATGAGGGTGAAAACATGTAGTCTGAAGCCCGGTTCCTAGCATAAATGCCACTTTCAAACATTTTGTTATTTATATAAAGCTTAGGCCTCAAGTAATGAATTGCAGCTTCCTGCTGTAGTTCAACAATAATGCGGTCCCTTGTTGGTCGAAGAAGGCGTTCAATGGTTGCAGCTATCAAAATGTTATTTATATCAAAAAAAGCTTCTGTTACAGAGGACTGATTGCTTTCATCTTTAATTTCCTCCTCATAGCTGCGTTTTGCCAATATAATTATTCTTTCTGTAGAAGCAAGACAAAACCAAAGAAAACTGTTAAACTTACAACCAACAATTATGGATGTAAAAATCGGATGAGAAGTTAATCCCTCAAGTAAATGTAGTATTGCTCAAAGAAAAAAGAACACTGGACACAAATTTGAAACAGTTTTAAAGAAAAAGATTCTGCCATAATTTTGACATTTATTGAGGGCCCGTTTAAATCCTCAAGAAGTTGCATATATATAAATAAAACTGGAAAATAAGTTGGCAAAATTGAAGCGAGGTCATTTCAATAAGGAAAAGATACGTGCCTGCTTGCATGACACCTGCCCGAAGCAGATCTAGCTCATACAATGGTGACCCTTTTACAAAATAGACATCTTGGAACATTCCAACACAACCCCATTCAGAAGCAACTGGTTCTATGGGATGTAAAATAACCAATGGTGGATTTGGTAGATCTGACATTCTAAGATGGCTAATGAAATAGAAAATGTTAATAGGCCATTTTTCTTGAATACACAACAAAATATGTGGCACATTCAGATTGATTACTGACATGGTTCTGGAACACAGGTTTTCCATTATGGCACTCACTCTTCGTTCCAGGACTGATGGATCAGGTTTCTCCCACTTCTGTTGTGGTGGCCAACTTGTTGCAATGTCTATTGCTTCCTCTAATGAAAATGCAAGCTGTAACCCTGTATTAGAAATATTTTTTTGAAAAGGGGAGTCACTCAGTGATTGATTATCCTCATGGCTGGCAGAAATAATCTTTTGTATCTCACTCTGATGTTCACTTCTGCATCTTGACCTCGTGAGTGATCCAGAACCTCCAGAATTCAATTTCCCGCTTCCATCGTCATAACTGATTGAAAAATCAGATGTTGCAGGATCCACAGGTCTTGTTATTTTAAGAGATCTTTGCTTCTTAATTTCTTCTAAGAGCTTGCTGTCTTGTATGGAGTCTTTTTTGTTGGAACCTATGCAATATACATACTTGGGTATCTGCTTCCAGCAAAACAAAGTAACTTGGAGTCCAAATTTAGAAACTTCCTCTGCAGCCCTAAGGTCTTCAGCAATAACTAAGCCAATATCAGAAGATGAAATCTGGTGCCCTTTTGGGTACAGAACTACTTCCCTTGTATCGTCCATCAGAATGTCAAGACCAAACAGGATAACATGAAGCTTCCTGTAAACCACCTCTGCAGCCTGCTCAGACGAGGAAAAAAATAAAAAATACATATTAAAGGATTGTTGTTGATTGTACTATACTTAGAAATCTAATCCCCAGTACTTGAAAAATTACACATATCAAACCCTCAATGATCCAAAGAATAGGAAAAGAGTTGTGCAATGCAATTGAATCAAATATGGAAATGCCAATCTGTCAATGATTGGCATTAACAATTCAGTCCAGCGATATTGTTTTCCTCTTCGTTATCCCACTTTTGATGATATCAAATAACAAATTTTATTAATTTTCCAAAAAAGATATATTTAAAGCAAGGGTAGGCTAAAGGCAGAACAATATGTTTGCCACCTTAGTATTGCACAGACTAAAGCTAGAATAAGTAACGTGCATCTAGCTTCTTCACATTGTCTAGCTAGAGCAGTCAAATTGAAACTTTGAAGCAATGACTGACCTCTTCAAAAAGAAAGCCTTCTGCATGAAAGCAAGGAGGCAATATCACTGGAAACACTTCCTGCTTGAGACCATCTGAATATTGCTGCACCCAGTGTTCAGATACAATAGTAGAGACACCCAAGCCAGACTTGAACAGATTTGTCAAAAAGGTTGGCAGCCCTTTGATATGGCAGCTGAAATGGAGATATGTAAAAATTTAGAAGCACTAAAGTGTAGTTTGGCAAACCAATTCACCACAGAAATTAAACAAATTTAAAACCTTCGAGCAAGCAGCTGAAAACGAATGGCTTCTGGACAGACAATCTCAATTTCATCTCCTACATCATCTAAAATGGCACTGTCCTGATTCCCAGGTTTGAACATCTCTACAATAACTCGAACCCCTCTGCCACAGTGTCGATGTACACTCAATGTACGAACAAACTGTGCTGCATCCTCTGCATCAGCATTCTTCAAGTCCATGCTTATCAGGTTTTAAATCACCTTATACAGCTTGATTAATTACTTCATCTATATTTATGAATATAGAAACAGAGCTAAGTAGTGGAGACATCAACTTAAGACAAGATTATCCACTTGGAATCCATGGTTCAAAAAGAGTTAGTATTACCACAAATCAGATTTAAGACTCTCAGTGACAGTATGACCTTTCAATATACACTTGTGAACAGTGCTCGCAGAAGAAAGAAAAACCATATTAACTGGATAGATAGAAAATCCAGAATCTCACCACAGCCTGTTGATCTGCCATTAAGAACACAGCTGAAGCCATCTTAGCACTAACACGATCAAGGTCGAATTCATTCAAAGGTGAGCCCTCAATAAACTCTACATGACCTTTATAATGTGCTAGGAGGGTCTTCATCTCAAATCTTCACATAAGAAGCACCATTACATAAAGTGAACAAACTAATTTTCCAGAAACACCAAAACGAAAAGGAGCATATAATAATATGTAGATTTGTACCATAACAAATCCAGATATAGAACATTTGGAATAGATAAATGCAAAGATTACAGAATCATTCAAAGCAATCTGGAACACTTTATCCAAAGTTAGAACCTTACGAGGGTTTATATGGAGCCATAATCACAACTCTAAGAGGAAATGCTTGCATATCTGCAAGGAAAAATTAATAATACAAAGAATTAACCAATACCTTTAATTTGGAGCATACCATATCTCTGAATGTCCAAGAAGATGCATTTACAAGACATGTAAAAATTCCCGGCTGTATTCTCGCTTAGTTCAAAACAATACATTCAGAATTTTAATCAAAATAGTCACTTTAACTTCCCAACCTTTATCATGAGAAGGATGATAAAACTCTGAAAGAAAATCCTGTACAGTTCGATATGATAAATTTCCACTGATTATAACAAATCTTGAACCAACGACCTTTTGCACAACAAATTTTCCCCCATATGGCCTGAAAAGGTGTAATTATTTGTGCATAATATGGATTAATATTTCTGCATTAAATCATTCCCTGTGAGCATCTGAGTAAACAATAATAGTTACTAAAAAAATGTGTGGGTTATTAAAGTGCACCTTCGTGATGCAAGCTCCATGATTTTATTAATCTGTACAGGTAAAATGAATAAGGCTATCAATATGGTAAGTAATGTAACAGCACGGCCCCAATCTGAATTCATTGTAATATCACCAAATCCCACAGTTGAAATCTGTCTCGGAAAGAGAAAATAGTATCAGCTTTATTATGTATCAATCTATATTGAAGGTCACATATGATGTTAATGAAAAATTAGAGGATGTAGGCCATACTGTTACAATAATGAAGTAGAAGGCATGATAAAATGTTAAACATCCGTGAGAGCCACACTTGTTCTCTCTCTTGATATTAAGTGGGGTGGCTTTTTGCTCGACCCAATGTAGCAGACCAGCCATAATAAAAACTGCACACATGCAAATCTTACACCCTAAATAAATTAGAAAAGTTGTCATTTAGTGCATATTAAAGGCATATAAACTAGATTGATTCCAATATTACAGTGCAACCTATCTGCAACACGCCCTTCAACCAATAAGCAAATCGAAACAAACATAAAATATTGAAAATTCAACTACTTAGTAAAATTTCAGCATTGATTTTCATGCTTGATTCATTTTAAAAACTGATAAATATAGCTACAGAAATTGTGACAACTAGAAACCATCATAACTTTGTAGAACTGTTACCAGCTAAATATGGCTTCACCTAACTATATTTGAATAACTATAGCAAATATGGTTCATCCAAGACTAGAAATGGAAGAGACAGACGTGAAGAAAAATGGAAATGAACAATATGAATGCCCACTAAAAGAAACAGAGTAAAGAAAACAGAAGATCTGATTAGATATCCTCCCAAGTGATTTTTGTATGCCTTGCAAATCACTTTAAAAAAATTTGAGATCATCATGATGGATATGATACAGATTTGGCATGTTCTTAGGAAGGGGATATGCAGGCACTCTAGGCCAATTTTTTTAGACATATTGTCACAAGATCAATGCCCTTTATCTCCTGAAGGCTCGTAGAAGTGGAAATCAAAGAATATCGCAAGCAGAATGAAGGATAATATCAGAGGCTGAACAAGGGATCGCTAGAAGTGATGAATAAAATTGGATCATATCAGATTCAATTATACATTTCAAAATTGGCTACAACAGAATTGATTTGCAGGTTTCTGGACTTGCAACTTTTGTTGAATCTATATGAATGAGCCCTTTCAATTTTAAAAGATGCAGTGTGATTATTACATTCTTTTATGCCCAAGAGATTATTTTACTGTAGCCTTTGTAATGAAGCTGAAAATGATCAGATCTTCCAAGCAGGCCCCTGGTATTACAGAAATACACAATTGTTTATGAAATGATGGCACCTAGGTTTCAAGCCAACAGAGGGGATGCCTCCATTAGCACTAGTATGAATTTGAATCTTTAAGTTCCCCCATGCATTTTAGAATGAGTATGCCTTTTAAATTTGGAACTTGTAACAAACAGTAAATCCATGTTGACTTGGAACTGAACTCAAAATCATTAATTTGCAAGTGGGATTTGAATGGATCCAGCAAATCAATTATGGTGCATTCTCTTTTGATGTAGAGATTTTTGTGGTCACTTTGGTTGACCTTGAGGTTTTAAGATGCATCTTTTTGAAGCTATAGAGACTCTCATCTCCTTTAGCCAAGGTTGTCCAAGCAAAACTCTGTAAGACTGTTCGGCTAGTTTATGATCCTTAGGTAAAACATTAAATAGGTCTTGAGCCTAAAATTTTCAGCTTGCAATCTAAAAGCAGTCCAAGAGGTTTCATGAAATAATTGTTCCCCAAACAAAAAACAAGTAGAAATCTACCCAATTCTTCCAAAAAATGCCTATGATGAGGTTGCTATTGCTACCTTAAACTGAGATAGCTTCTTGAGTTATAATGTCATTAAACCTAACATGAAGGTATATGTCCAATTTGGCAATCATCAAACACAAGTTGCACTGCTACAAGTGGAACATGCTTCCTTGAGCTATACAGTAACCTAAGTACATGGCTCTCATGAAAGCCAAACAATTTTACATCATGGATTTATAGATATTGTAATCTAAGTCAATTACTTCATGTGCAAACAAATGTTGTAATACACAAAGACAGGGTCAATTAGGCGCTTTGGGTCAACCATTTGCCCTTCTTCATGTGAATGGTGTGCTCCAATTGTGCTCACACCCAAAAGCGCTACAGGGATAGGAAAAAATGCTAATGGTGAGAGTTTCAAGATTAAACATTTTTGCACCATAATCTTCCCACCGCAAATTGGAAAGGACAACATTTATAAATTATAACTTTGTAAATAACTTAGTAAAGTTAAGATAAACTAAAATTTAAAATTTAACTTCGTAAACTTATAACTTAGTTAACATTTTTTGTTTTTTTACTTGGTTGCAAAGTCATTCTCCTTCGTATGCATAGATGTGATCAAAACAACCTCCCCTTGTAATGTCCCCGATCCTTCAAACTAGTTGGCCGACCTCTTGGAAGGAAAAATAGTGTTTTTAAACACTAATTAATTATAATAAAATAATAATATTAATTTGCTGTTTGGGCCGAATCACTTGAGTCAGCGTGTTAATTTGAATTTGAATTTTATTGTTTATCTCTGGCAGACGTCTTTGGAGTTGGCGGGTTAATTTGGTATTTATAGTGAATGATTTCAATTCATTAGGCATCACCGATTTTGGACTCCATGTCTTGCTGAGAGTGCAGAGGACATACCTGCTCTGGCGCAGCACTCAGGTACTGGGCGTAGCTACAGGCCTGAGGGAATTCCTGTTGTCTTCCTTTTTTCCATCATTGCTCGTTCACTCAAAGGTTCATACGATTGCAGATTGAAGGGTGCAATTCAAGTCCAGTATTGGAATCCCACGCACAGGCATCCACCGATACCAGGACAAGCGATATATCATTGCGGGACAGGGTTGGGTGTTTGATAGGAGCAATCACCTCCAAGGTGATCAGGCCGAGCCTCACGGCTCTGGCCGGGAATCCTCATACCAAGACCATCGCCATTAAAGATCCAGCACGAGCGCTCAAATAGGAAACTCCATAATGCACAAGTTGGCTTGTTAGCAACAATGATCACTCCCAGATTATACGCATGGTATACTCAAGGGCGAACATTTCAAGAATAAGAAATTAGCAGTGATTTATCGACAACACCATCCTTCCAGCAGACCGCACGGCTAAGGGAAGAGCGACGCCATGGAACAGGCGGAGCTTTGGCAATGAGTTATCGCCACAACAAATGAATAATCGTTTCACTTGGAGCTGCACCCACTCCCCTAGTTCGATCGCCCATTCTCTATTTCAATGCTTATTCATAATCATTTCTGAAGCATGTAAATGTGTCCATTCTGAAGGGTGTCATCGGCTAGCAATGTTCCAAGATTCGATATAAGCAAATAAAGGTGTTGTGTGTATTTGGCCTATTGCTATCAATTGAATTCTGTATTTGTCCATTTACAGTGAATCGAACTGCAGTTGCTCTCCAGATTGCTTGTTCATTGTGTAAACTCTGAGCGGATTATATTTCTTTTTTTGCATACAATATTTGTATGATCGATTTCTAGGCAAGTTATTGTTTTGTGTGTCCAATTAAAATCTGGTAAAGTTTGGGAACTACAGTGTTAGTTTGTTGGAACTGGGCTGGTTTCTTACAAAGTCATTCTCCTTTGGATGCATAGATGTGATCAAAACAAACTCCCCTCCAAGGCCTTATAAGTTTGTGTCTTATTCAAAATGATGTCTCGAAGGCCTTCATTAGGGACCATCCTCTTTATGCATGTGTTGAGACCATCCATAACCTCCTCATCTTCCCTAAATAAACTAGAGAAGAAAAACTTTGGATTTAAGCATTAAGCACTAGCATGAATGTGTTGATGGAGTTGTTTGTTCCATCTCCAATTAATAATGTGCCAAATGGGTTCATATTTTTTCTCCTTGACCCATACAAATGTTGGATGGCCTCCTTGGCTTTGTCAATGACCATACATAGACAACCCATAGAATTTTTCTCCCTATCCACCAACTATAGAACACTAACCAAAGATTCTAACACCTAAAACAATAAATGGTGAACTGCAAGTTGATCTGGGTGGGCATATGAATCTGGGAGGCAACCACATTTTGTAAAATCTTTTTGATATTTATCAATACAAACAACTCCTTATGAATAAAAAAAAAGAATATATGATAACATCTAAATTTTACAAGCACTAACAATAAATATCAAGATTTTATGATAACATATAAATCCACATAAACACCATTAAAATTTAAACCAAAATACAACAATAGCATTAATAATTATTCCAAGGCATATTCTTATCGTAACCATATTAGGAATTTGTTGGAAATGTTCACAAACCGCAATCTCAAGGATGGTTGTCCTTGTATTGCGAGAGCATGGGTGGATCCCCGTCCATCCATCTCGGGGTGGCATACTTGAGAAGACCGTCAAGCCCAAGAGCACTCATCCACCTCCTGGCCCACAAACATGGTAGGATCTCAGGTCCACTTCATCCCTCAATCCACCTTGGAGGCACACCATCCTCCTTGATCAAGCCCAAGAGCACTCATTCGCCTCCCAACCCAAGAGCATGGCAGGATCTCCAATCCATCCATCTCAGGGTGGCGTACTTGAGAAGACCTTCAAGCCTAGGAGCACTCATCCGCCTCCTAGCCCACGAACATGGTAGGATCTCAGGTCCACTTCATCCCTCAATCACCTTGGAGGCACACCATCCTCCTTGATCAAGCCCAAGAGCACTCATTCGCCTCCCAGCCCAAGAGCATGGCAGGATCTCCAATCCATCCATCTCAGGGTGACGTGCTTGATAAGATACATGAAGATTGCCTTCCTCAACAAGCCCAAGAGCACTCATACGCCTCCTGGCCCACAAGCCCTCATCTCGGGGTGGTGTGCTTGATGAAGGAAAGGTTGGTACTTCACCTCTCATGAACTCGGAAGGCTGGCTGTCCTTCCTATTTGCAAGCCATTTCTAATAAATTCAAAACTGATTATTTATAGAAATTAGCTATATGAATTTTCTATTAAATACTCTTAAAGGGAAATATAATTTAATTACTTACAATTAGCAATCACTTAATTTCTACAAGGTATATCTATGCATCTATTTATTTGTAATCTAATATTATTCTTAAACTTATCTCACAATATTATTAGTGCTGTAGACTATTTATTTTTGCCTTTATGGCTCAATTTCCTTTTTAATTTTCCAATTTCCAATCTCATCCACTTCATGATCTCTCCCAAGAAAATGAACTCCCTTTTATATCTTTGTATCTAAATGAAATGATGCACCCCTTGGAATAGAGATCTCCTTTCTAAAGTTCATGACTTTTTGTTTAAAACTTAATGTTTTGTTTTATTCCCAAGCGCTGCCTTTGTTTTTTAATTCCTTAATCTCTAACTTAAGTAATGAGTACTCCCTTTAATAATGATTCCTGCCTACTCATTGCCCCTTTCTTTTATTAAGGTCATCGCTGCATGTTTTGGAAGGTAATCGCTGCATGTTTTTTGGCGGGGGCATGGCATAGGCAAACAAATCATCAAAAATAGTCTCTAGGTCCCTCTCCACTTTTGCCTTCCTCAAGTGAAGAAACTCCATCCACCTAGAGCTCACAAACATCTACTTAAGAGATGTTAGTGACACTTCAATACTCTACAATGTGATGAAATTTGTGCCAAATTGTGTGGCTTCCAATTGCGTAAACTCATTACCCTTGGTGTACTCATCAAGTTAAGCATCCAAAGGTGGTTGTAGATGTATTTTATGATGTTTCTTAGGTCCACCATGGTTTTGACCCATCCAAGTTTGCCAATATCTTCAAGGAGAGGATCAATTAGTGGGCAACACAAGGGATCAAAATAATTGTAGGGTGCCTTGCCTAAAGTAGTCTCCTAATTGCCACATATGTTTTTGTATTGTCTATCACAATATGGACAACATTCTCCATGCCTACCTCCATTACCACCTCATCCAACATGTTGCATAGTGTCTTGGCATTTTTTAATTTAGTAAGCATCAATTGATTTCAGAAACACCATCTATCCACCTAAAGCCATGAGGAAGTTCATTTGTGTGTGGTTCCTACAATTTTTCCACTTGTCAACTAAATATCATAGCCCTTATTTTACCAAACCCACTTTTGTTCTTCAACTAATTATTATCCGTGTCTCACAACATCCTCCAACAAGGGCCCACTCAAATCATAAGGGCTTGGTGCCTTGAAACTTTTTCCTACTATAGTCAATGTATTGACCAATGACTCCCAATAGGGTCCCCTTGTAACATTGAATGATACGTTGTTGTGATACCAAAAAATAGCACATGCCAACTACGTCTCATTATGCCTCTCTTGATTACATCAATACCTTCCAATGAAGGTTCTAAACTAGGAGTGTTACAAGAAATAAAGAAACTATGTGCATGCAATCATAACCACCAACTTAAACTATTTGCAGTGAAAGAGCACAATATCCTTGGGCCAATGCAAGAGCCTACTAAATCAACTTTTAATCCTACAGAATTCATAACACCTACAATTGCCTAAATTGTCCTCTTCTTTTAATTTTTCTTCTCCTCATATGAAGCAAGGGGAACATTAACTTTTCTTATAACCTCAGGCTCCATTACATTATATAGCTACACATCTCAACCAACAATCCATGCAAGGTGAAATTTGAGGCGATTGATACCTCTTCTCATATGCAATCCACAATAATTGCATGTTGTCATTCCAATCTTTGTATCTGGTGTGCAATACTTCCAAGTGCAATCTCTAGCATTGCCATCACTTTTGTTGCATGATGATATCATTTCTCTATGAGACAAATGAAATGAAACCCTAGCAAAAAAGAAAAAAGAAAAAAATTTAAACATTCTACATGTAAACTGTAACAAGTAGCTTAGAAAGAAGCAAATAACAAAAAGACACTATGACAAACCCTAGAATGAAAAGAAAAACAAAAAACAAAAAATAAAAGAAGTTACACTATTACATACATTTCAAATGTGGTAACCATCAATCAATTTGCCAAATTAGTCCACAATCACTTGGAATGCTCAATCCATAAAAACAAATGCCATCTAGTCAAAGTGTCAATAAGTCAAAAGCACAAAGGAGAGAATGCAAAAGATGAGACATTTTTGGGGGTTTTCTAGATGTGTGTCATAAACTCATGATGGCAGGGTTTTCTTGTTGGACTCGCCAAGATAGGCAAATTTCCTAGAAACTCAACTACAACTTGCCAACAAGTTTTCAACAAGTTACTTATCAAAGAGTTTCTACTCACGAGTTAACAAGAAAATCACAAAAAATTTCACCTATGATATAAATTGTGCTTCCAAATAAATTCTCTACACACAACACCTTATTTCCAAAAATGGGTTTAAGCTTCAATGGTTGGCCATTTTGTAGTCATGCCATTTTTAATAGATTATAATAGTGTTAGATAGACTACTTGCACAAGTCATTTTAGGCTTTGATTAGTTTGGGTTAAATAAGGCTTAAAAGTTAAAAACCATATTTGATTGATTGACCCAATGTTTTAAAACTTGCTGAGTACTCGTCGAATTCATGAGCTCTACAACATGGAGATTAATTCACCCACAACTCACAAGATGGGTCTGCTATAGAAACACACAAGTATTTCATGAGTTACTCAACAAGTCCAATAGAGAACTCAATTGCTGCATAAAAGGTTGAAAACCCTATATAAGACCCATATTTTTTGCCATTTTTGTCTTCAAGAACTTGGATCTTAGTGATGTGAATTGATTTTCGAGTGATTAGAAAGATTTAGTGATGATAAGATTGAGATTTGGCAAGTATTTTCTATGGTTTTATTCTTTTTCTTTCATAATTAAAACCCTACTCCTTACTTTACTTTCTTTTCAATGTCTAGAATCTAAATTCTCTACAATTGTAATGCAAAGGTCAAAAGGACCCTGCATGCAAGCATTGTAAAAGTGCAATTAGGGAACAGCAATGATGTACAATTATTGTTCTTTATATGAGTAAGTATCAATCACCTAAAATACCACCTTGCTTAAATTGTTGGCCAAGATACCAAGTTGCGTTGCCATGTGAGAGAATCTACTTCCTTGCTATGAGAAGAAAACTAAAACGAAGAGGGTAAGCAAAGCAATTGCACCAACGATGAATTCCATGGCCACCCCTAATCCATCAATAAAATATTTTATTGGCCCATGAGTTCAATGGTCCTCCACTCACATTGAATACAACTCAAGTTGTATGAACTTCCCTCTTAGCTTCTTCATTATTCACAATGTTTCAAGTGCATAACCTTTGCTTGAAGGTATTGCTTGGAACCAAGATAAGCACCATGAGGCAAGGATGGCAGCTACAAATTTTTGGTACCACAATAATATACCATCTAATGTAGCAAGCAAGCCATATTGAGATGCATTGGTAAAATTGAAATCATGAGCATAAAACTAAGACTATTAAGCCATGAATACATAGAGATATAGCTTTGAATATGTAGAAATAAATTTCATTGATTCAATCAAGACAGATTTTACATGCTTATGAAGCCATTTAATCCCGCACAAAACTACCAAACTATCTTGCTAAAAAGTAACTACCAAATAACTACTAACATTATTCAATACTAACAAAATCTAATGCTCTGATGTTTATTCATTATGCTCTAACCTAAACTATACAATAGATGTAATATTAAAACTCCAACATCCCCCTCCTGCCCCTCCCATCCCCTAACTTATGACATCAATCCAAACAAGGGATAGAACACTACATGGACTAAACACAATAGCCCATCTAGAAATCTAATGAAGTGGCTCCACCAAAACTTTTCACTCGCCCAAGACACGTCAAACCGAACATATTAGTGTATGTCCTAATCGTCCAACAATACTTGTGAATTGAGACATACTCAACTATTCACAAGTAAACAACTCCTCTTGTGAATTGAAACATACTCAACTATCCACAAAAACACCACTCTACATGTGAATCAAGACATACTCAACTATCCACAATACAATACTCCAAGGGACAATCAAGACACACTCAACTATCTATAGCAACAACACCAATCTTTCTATTGATTGAGACATAATCAACTATCCACAATTAGAAATCTCAAATCTGTAGATCGAGACATACTCAAGCATCCATGGTTACACATCCCCAATTCTATACATAAAACAAAATATTGTCAAGCCCCCCTTGCTCCAAGAAGGGGCACAAATTAAGAACCGGTCTCTCATGCAATGTACCAACTCTAAGCAAGAAGCTAGCTCAAGATGGGTAAGATTCCTCTAACCTTCTATGTCCTCCAACCTCCTCTTTTTCATCTTTATGCTGTATTTTTTTAATATAGCTTGAGTTTCTCCAAACTATACATTAGGTTGAGCATGGATGGTCCAAACTCAAAAGAATACAAGCACTATTTGTTACCATATTCAAAAATGAAAAACTAGGTATCATTTTCAACTAATAATGCATTGGTAGGTTAAAAAAAAGCATTTGTAGTGATTTTTGAACCTTCAATTAATCACTTTTGCTTAAACCAAATGCAAGCAAAGACTGCAACAAGTGGGAGCCCAATACTTGATATTGGTAGTGACCACTTTCAAAGTGTTGGAGAATGCCAAGATCAAAGAGAACATGAAACAACTTCCACAAGTGAACAAAATATGCACAATAGTATGTCTATCAATTATGAAACGAAGAGGGCGATGGGCCTAGCTCAATTGGCTAAAGCATCCTATTGCAGGCAAGAGGTCACGAGGTCTAGTATCCCCACCATCCCCGTGGTACCGGAGGGCGTGTCGCGCCAGCGCTACCAGTCATGTGAAAAAAGTTTACCAGGCACACTGCAGTTTATAGGGGGACGGATACCCAACCGATTCTTGCAGTCTAAAAAAATATGAAATGAAGAATGTATATATAATGATCAAGCCTTGCATATATAGGCAAGGATGAGGAGGTAGGAAGGTAGGACAGAACTATTGACTACCCCTCCATAAGTGGGACACTTGTGAGCTCACCTGACAAATGGGTGAGCAAGTGTCAATAGGTGGCTCAAGTCATGAGGAAACATGTCTCAATGCTATGAAGTGAGACAAAAAAGCAAAAGAATCCTAAGTAAACTTAAGCTAGGTGTGAATAGGTCAATCCTAGAAAGGTGATTAGCTACTAGATAGATAATAACACTATTTACACTAACACCCCCCCTAAGGACAACTTAGAGAGTAATGTATGCACAATGATGAGTCTCGGCTACGAGGCCATGTTAGGTACTCGTGCAAATATCTCATAAAGTGGAGTAAAGGAGAAAAACCCAATGGGAAATAAAAAATGTAGAAGTTTTTTATTCAACCCACAGCACCCAAAAATCACCTAAAAGCAATTACCTATCACAATAGAGAAGATCAAAAGCAAGATTGTGCTCAATAACCTGAGAATTGTATTGATGCAAATAACCTGAATGAAAATTACAATAAAGGTGCATTCTTATAAAATCATAAAAAAGCAAACCCTAGATGAGGATTTGATTAGATTGTGACAAGTGTGTTAATCTCATGCAATGAGACAACTTGTCCTATTTTAGTTCAATCCAATAATAAAAAAGCAACTCATAAGTTTAGCTTAAGTAATTAAAGTAAAAAGCCATCTAATAATTAATTAATGATTAATCAATTATCAGATAATGACTTATTTATTCCAACACACTCCCATAAGATCAACTTAGGGAGAACTAAACAACTGATAAAGGAAGCTAAGAAGAATGCAAAATGGGTCCCGACTACAAGGCCTAATGAGGTAACCATGAACAAGCAACTAAAATCTCTCATAATTGGAGAAAAGGAGAAAACCTCATGGGAAAAGCTCTTTTCCAAAAGAGAGATAAAAGAAATGAAATCATACATGTGACAAAGAAAAGTACGACTCAAAATGTCCCCCCAAGTGTTGCTTCGATCACATAATTACAATCAAGATCCCCCCTATAGGAGAGAAAGGATGAGCCAATGAATACCCTCCAAAATGATGAAGCTCCTTTGCCAAAAGTGAATGCTCAAAGAAGGATTTTGAAGATGATCCAAAAACGGCAAACATTGTTCCTCCCCTTATGAAGAAACACATCCAATGGTGTGTGAAGAATAAACACTCTCAAGAGAACAGTGTCATGACGGATGCCATGGAAGAATGATCAAGGGTGCACATGTCTAAATCAAATGAAGCTAATCCAAACAACTGTGAAGATGCTTGTAGAACAACCTCCAAAGGCAATGTTGATGGGATAACTAGTGGGCCATATCTATCATCAAAGAGGATTGGATATCCTCAAGTGTAGGAAGAGGAAGCTCAACACAAGTCTCATGAACCAAAGTGGATGATGGAAGTACACATAGGCTCAACTAACCAAACTTCTCCTCAAATATTTGATCCACTCTAAATGCATGAGTGAGGACCAGTCGATGATAGTGCTTTCTCATCTGGAGCAAAATGAGAGAAGCCATACAATCAAGAGGAATGATTTTTTGTCCCAACTGCAAGAATCTCTCTACTGTGCAGGTCTCTGATAAGCATTGAATCAGGTGTGAACTCTACGATTTTACCTACCCCACTATGTGCAATCTGATAGATGGAAAGGAGATTGGAAGATAATAAAGGGACAAAAGGTACATCGTGAAATGTGCCATCATTAACATCTATGGATCCTTTCCTAGTAACACTCATATAAGTGTTATTTCCCATCAAAATATGTGGCAATGTGCAAGGCTCATACAAAGAGAACATACCTGAAGATGCAACTATGTGATGTGAGGCTCTTGAATCAAGAAGCCATCTACTGGATTGAAGATTGGTGGATGCAAAGAGAGCATGGCCTTTCATCTTGTCCACTCCATGTGCCATTGTGGCTGACCCTAATTGTGAAGGTGTTGTAGTGGAAGAAGAGGATGAAGGCAACTAAATATTGTTCTTTTGTAGAAGATGCTTCAGCTCATCAATCTGCTTTGCATAACACTGATGCTCATCATGTCTTGTCTTTGTGCAATATGCACATTTTGGTCAATCCTTCTTAGATGAATCCCTCTTAGAAGAGGAAGAAGAACCTAAGGTATCATGTGGTTGTGATTCCTTGGCTTGTTCATTGAACTTGGAATCCTTCTGATTGGGTTTCTTGCCTTTTCCATTTGAAGCCTTCTGATCTCTAGTGCTTGATGATGCAAGAAGAACCTGTGATGTGGAAGATTTCAATGAGCCCATCAGTACCAAATTTGCCTGCTCCCGAGTGAGTGATTTAGCAAAATCGTCAAGTGAAGGTATGGTGAATCTAGAACCAAGTGCATCTCTCGTGGCATGGAAAGTAGAAACAAAAACTGAATAATCAAGACCAAATTTGGAGAGGATGGAAATAATCAACTAAGTGTCCTCCTTCTGAATACCACACTATGTCAAATGCAATCTGAGAGACTTGAGTTTGGTGAAGTCTTGAATGCTATCAAAATCTTGAGGAGCCAAGGCAATAATCTCATTCTCCAACTGAAATCCTCTCATAGTATCTTGCTTCCCAAACAAGGACTCTAATTGAGTCCAGATCTGATTTGGTGTGGTGCAAGATTCAACATGAAAGAGAAGATCTGGAGACATAGACATGCATAATGTCCCAAAAGCTTGATCACCCCTATAAAACCACTTTCTCTTTTCAACAGCAGCTTGAGGTTCAAGTTTTGTACCCATGGTCACTCTGTATAACCCTAATTTCTTCAGATGTATCTCCATTTGTGATTTCCAACTATAGTAGTTGTATGGAGTGAGTGGAGCAATATGTGTTGGATCCTGTTGGTGTGTGTTTTGAGTACGCCACCGAACATAGAATAAAATGCCCAAGGACACTTTATCCTCTCTTGAAAAGTTAATGCGAATGCAATTAAGACAGTGCAATAACTCCAATGTTTCTTTGGTCAGGTCATGACATGTGGATAAGGCCAGTGGGCGTTGTGATTTGCTGGTAATCACAAGGGGACTTACGTTATAATCTGTTTGCAAATTGAGGACTTAGACGGTTTTATCTTTGAAGGCTCTTTCTATCGGATATTTTGGATTTTCCAAAAAAAAGGGGCAAAAGGATAAGGGTTTAGAGATCTAAACTATGCCTAAGAACTCAAGAGACGACAGTGACGAGATAAAATAGGGTAACCACACTTTGTTTCACCTCCTTCGGACAACTACGCAAAGTGGGTGCAATCTTCAACGGAAGTGATAATAATTTTCATGTTTGAATTGATAATTAAAACAAACAGAAGTTAAGCATCCACAAATTAATGGCTCAGGCTAACTTTACACATCGAATGCAAATCATCCATTCGACAAAAGTATGAGCTAAATTTTATCCACCACTGCTATCAAATCTATCATTCACTAACAAACATATAAATGAAATACTAATCTAATTCTACTCTAAGTGTTGAAGGAGAAATATGAAAACCTTGCACACTACTTGAAAATAAAAGTGGTTCTTAGCAAATCATGCACAAGAGCTTTTATAAACGGAAATAGTTTTGTCGCAACAATCTTATACAACTCACTTCACAAATTACAAATGAGTGTATACAAGTTTATATAGAGTTCACAAAATTGAATAAACGGCTCAGATTAAAAATGAGCCAACGGCCAAGATCAAAACAAATAAACCCTAATTAGGGTTTCCCAAAATGACTTCAGTGAACAAAGGGGTAATAGCAGTGAGTTGGCACCCAAAGCTATTTTCAAGGGATCACATCCCAATCCTCCCGAGTTGTCGTGTGTTCGACGAATCTAGACACGATTGAGGCAACTTCATCCATGGTGACCTGTGGAAGCATTCCAATCCTGAATTCTAGTCCATCCACACTCTCGGCGCACCTAATAAAGATACTTTCCCACTCCGGCTCAATCTTCTCAAAGGATTCTCAGATGCTCAGGAAGTTTTCCAATTTGGCTCAGTCCTGCTTCAAGATGGGTCTAGCGATAGTGAAGATGCTTTCCTAGACCTTTCCTTTCAAAACCTCCAACCGCAAGTCGCGCTCTCGGAGGGCTTCCTTGTCTAAGATGTCGAAAACCATGCTAAGAATCTTGGTCTGGACTTCTTTAACCTGATCCTCCAACTTGAGACTGTCAACCTTTACCCTGTCTAAGACTTCACCTCATGTTGTTAATGCCCAATACCAAGTATGGAAGTCATAAGCTGCACCAGCCGCAATGATACCTCCGTCTATCAACTCTTGCTTAGGAATCCCTTTCAGAATCCTAAGGCAAGGAATTATCCTATCCTGCACATCCAGAAGGCTCTCCCATACTTCCGCCAAAGCGACTAGTCTAGAAAGTAGCGAAGTGGCCTGACCATAAACTAAGGTCAATTTCTCCATGAACACCTCAGCTTCCATGCCCTTGACCGTTATCCATTCTCTGGCCTCTCGAACTGTGACCCTATTTTCTTCCATCTCCTTGGCTGCCTCCTGCGAAGAGTTTGGGAGAAGAGGAGCTATTGTGTTATCCTAATCAAGTGGCTTGATCAAATGTTGGATATACTCTTTCAAGCACTCAATTTCTAATTGCCACTCCTTCCTCTTGGCCACCTCTTTTGCCAACCTTGACTTAATAGTGGACACAGAATTGTCCAAATCTTCAATTTCTTGGCCCTTTGTGGTTGGACCTAAGTCAATGGTGGTGATGGTATAATCCTGCGGGGCTATATCCTCTTGTGGTTTGTCCACCGTAGGCACTGCAAGTTGTATAGTTCGATTGTCGGCCTCATCTCTCTGTATGCTTGAGAATTTCTTTGCCGATTTCTTGGTTGCAGTTTGTGTAAGCCTGGCTAAGAAATCCGCCGTATCATCTTCTTGTGGTTCCTCCACTGGCACTTGTATTTTCAGCCTTTCCTTCAACCAATCTGGGATTGTGAGCTGTTCCACGCCATCTTCCTCCGGCATGTCTCCTCCACCAGAAACATCCAAAATTCCCCTAAGGGCTGAAATCATCCCTTCCTGGAAATCATCATTTTGGGCTCCTGTATTATCGTCAGATTCCAATATTTCCATGCCCGTGGGAGATGGTGGTGCATCCTCGTCCGGCTGAGGCTCCATATTGTCTTTAGGAATTGGAGAAGGATCCCTAATGTCAGCTAGTGAGGCATCGACAGTAGCCAGCATCTCTTCAATATTTCTAGATGCGGTGGAGCGTGAAGGCTTTGGCTTTGCCTGTTTCTGAACCGGCTCCTTACTCACAGCTATCTCCTTCCTTTTCCTGGAAGTGGTGGCCTCTATCATCTCTATGTCCTGAGATGCATCTGCATTGGAAGAATAGGATTCCGCCTCACTCAACATATCATAAGTTAGTGTTATCCTTTTTCGCCTTAGCTCCTGAATTTGTTGGTCAACCCACCACTGTGTATAATTGATGACAAGTCTCATCAAAGTATTCAAATCGGCGTGCTCTAGTTCCGACCAGCTGACAGCAAGCAAAGGCAAACTCTCATTGAAGCATGGCTGCATTTGTTTTTCATCCTCTTCCAACTAATCTGGAACTCGACAAAGTTTCGTTGCCCTGATCAAGCTGACAGGCAGTCTAGACCACATCCTTCGCCTAACCTCAAATTCATCCGCGGCATCTGCCCAGAAATCCTCCAATTCAACCCTATGCCTATATCTCCTTCCATCCACTATCTTGATGTGGTGATGTGGGTCAAAATTGCCCCTGGATTGATAAGTGGTAAAAGGATAATTTTGTATCTCAAGTCTGGCACTATCGGCAGCCTGAGATGATGGACATGACTCCAACATGTTCCCTATAAAGAAGGGAAAGGAGACTACTGCCTTCTGCTTTGCCCTCTGGAAGCCTTGAAACTTTTCCAACTACCTCAAAACTTCAAGCAGGACCATTTTATTTGTGGGGAAGATTGGCAATCAGTATGGGTTTCCAGTGAATCCTTGGATTCTGATGTAGGTGTACCTTGGATATTGGATGAACCAAGATCCGTACTTGCCAATCAGGCTTTTGGCCTCAGGAGTCAGTTGTTGATGTGTTCCTCCCTGGAGTATCCTTGTGATGTACATCAGGAAGGCGTTGTGAGCTTACCTGAAGTGTGCCTTCTCCCTCAGCTGCAACTGTGGATAACAATCATACACCTATAATTCATTTGATCCACTGCCAACTGTGCCCTTGCATATCAAGCCTGCATATTTGTATGTCCTTGCTAACATATAGATGACATAGGAGCTCATGTAGAACGTTTTAGTCTTCTCCAGGTCGATAAGCTGTTCGTGGAAATTGTTACTTATCATGCGTGGCCAGTTGAACATCTTCACGCCTTCTGTGATGTCCTCAATGAAATAGTACATCCATGGCTCGAAAGGTGCCCCCAAAGGATTGTCGGCTATCCTGTTTAGCAAGATGATGATGTCCCCATAATTTTCCTTGAAGTCTGTGCGTAACAGCTTCTTAGGCATTTCCCTGAAGTGAGGTCTTGGCTTATCCAGCCATGACTTGTTGATGTTGGCGGCACAAAGGTCAGGCTCTTCATCATATAGCCTCTGGGCGTCCTCCTTGGTTTTATAGACCGTTTTGGGGTACGTAGGAATGCCAAAAGCTTCTTGTATGGCCAGCTCTCCCAGATGAGCTAGTACTCTCCCATCTGGTGCCAATCCATAGTAACGAGACTCGGACTCGGCTCGGACTCGGCTAGGGCGACTCGACTCGGGACTTGGGGACTCGGGACTCGGACTCGGCTTAGACTTGGCAAAATGAAAAAAAGTTGAAAAAAACCTAGAAATTTAGAGATTTTTAAGGATTTAAAACTTGTTTCAAGCACCCTTTATTGAATACAACACAAATAAAAGCAAATTTGATCACATACACAAGTATACAACGATCACATAAGTATAAAGTACACAAATTGTAGTTGCGCTGCTGAAGGAAATAGCATACTTACATATATAGATTATAAAACTAGTCAAATGTATACAAAAGTCATGGAATATGAAATCCATAACATCAAATGTTCCATACAAATATGAAATATCAAAACAATAGCTATGAATCTATGACTCTATGGCATAGTGGAGCCAACATCCTTCCTACGAAGGCGTCTAACGCTCCTAGATGATGTTGCAGCTGCAGCCATAGTCTCTGCCTCTGTTTGAGTCTCCATGCCACTCTCACCAACAGCAACTATGTCTCCTCGTGCTCTAGCCTCCTCCTCAGCCATGGCTACAACCTCAGCCTCTCTCTCTGCCTGGTCCACCCAATCAAGGTCCTCGTCACTAAAGACTGCATCTGTAGCCTCAGTGGTCCACTTAGACTGTGGATCAACCTCATCTAGATTGATTGGGGTGTTGTCGTGGTCAAAAAGCTTCCTGTATCTGAGCCGAAGGTTGTAATGAACATAGACCAAGTCATTCATCCTCTCCATTGTCAATCTATTGCGCTTCTTGGAGTGTATGTGCTCAAACATACTCCAATTGCGCTCACAACCAGATGAATTGCATGGCTGGCTCAATAGACGAATGGCAATATTCTGCAGGTTCCGTGCATCAGAACCAAACAACCTCCACCAACTATCTGAGATGAGAAAAAGAAACAAAATCAATCTCATTTCAAGTTTCAAGTTCAACATTTAATAATAAAATACAATATAAAAAGATGATAATTATGCCCTTAAATATATTTTTACCTGATAGTAATGTTGTCCTACTGTCTATGGTCATTTGACGTGCAAAGAAGTCTCCTCGTGCCTTACTGAAGGCATCTATCTCCTGCACTATCTGTGTAGTAACAGCGGGCAACATCCGCTCTATCGTCGAGTAGAGCCCACTAAGAATTTCTCTATCTCCACGGATATCACGGCGGAATTGGAAGGCCGGATTTAGGAAACATGCGGCTGCATGGATGGGCCTATGAAGTTGGTTTTGCCATCTCCTATCAATGATCTCCCAAATGGGACGATACTTATCCTAAACTCCACCATAGACTGATCTAATGGCCTCTTTGGCCCTATCCATGCCCTCATATATGTATCCCAGTGCAGGCTTCTCCCCATCTGCAACTCGTAGGAGAACTAGCAAGGGCTCAATAAACTGCAAAGTGCAAACATGTTTCACAAATAAGTGTGAATGAAAATAAACAAATAAAAGATATGATTAAAAATTAAAACATAATAAAGAATTAAATTTTACCTTCACAATCTCCTCCACTGGTGTCCAAAACCCTTGCTCATCAAAAATGCAATTGGCCACACCAATCCCTGCAGTGCTTGTAGAAAACGATGAGGAAGACCACTCCTCACCAATAAACATGTGCCTTAAGGCTGCCTTTGACCAAATCAAGGATTGCAATGTGATAAAATTAGTTGCAAACCTAGTGATGCCAAGACGAGACAACTCCCTCAACCCCGTGTATTGCCTCATAAGGTTAAGCACCCATGTGTGATTGTATATAAATTTGCAAATGTTTCTACCTGCATCCACACATGTTTTGATCCATGGGAGCTTGCCAAGATCCTCCATTATGAGGTCAATGCAATGGGCGGCACATGGAGTCCAGAATATAGTAGGGTGTCTCTCCATCAATAATCTACCACCAGCAACATAGTTTGCTGCATTATCTGTCACCACTTGCACTACATTCTCTTCCCCCACATCAGCTATCACCTCCTCTATAGCCTCACATAGATATGTGGCATTTTTGAATTGGGCAGAAGTATCAATGGACTTAATGAAAACGGTGTCACCTGAAAGAATAAGCAAAACCAGTTATTCAATAAATTAAAAAACAAAAATCAGCCATATTAAATTATTAATCACTAAATCAAATTCAAATTTCAATGCATTGAGGGAAGTACAATTACCTCCAGAGGACACTAGAAAATTAAGCACGTCCTATTTCTCCTATCGGTCCAACCATCAGTCATGATGGTGCAACCAATCCTCCTCCACTGCTCACGCTGCTCCTCTAATTGTGCTTTCACATCTGCCACTTTTTGAGTCAAAAGTGGGCCCTTTAATTCATCTTCAGAAGGGGCTTTGAACCCCAGCCCACATATGGTTATGGCATCAACCATGTTTTGCCAAAAAGGTGACCTAAAACATGTCATAAATAAATTAATAAGTTATTTACATAAGTATTGTAAAATGAAAAGTTTTAAGATTTTAACTGCACTAAATTTGAATTCGATAATGAGATACATCTAGATTCTAAAATAATAAATTTTAAAACAATTAAACAAAAAAGAATTACCTGGCTACATGGAAGGGAATGGTGCAGTAGTACCAAAAGTCTGCAATTGTCTTTTTTGCTGCATCATGTACATCCTTGTTCCAACCCATGCTCTCAAGCGACGGTTGGGAACCAGGAGTAGTGCGTGGTACAAAATATGAGTCCACCCTAGATTTACGAACTCTAGGGCCAATAATACTACCACTACCACTACCACTAGCAGTACTAGCGCCACCAGCAGTAGGAGTATGCACAGGGATAGCTGGTGCAGAAGCAGTACCACTAGCACAAGCACTAGCACTAGGACGGTATGGAGGCATGGAAGAAGCATCTCCAACAGCACCAAGTCCATGTCCAACTCCCAAACTCACCAATTCATGCTTCTGTTTTTTTTTCATCTCTTTTTGCAATTCAAAAGTTTCTAATTGCACCTGCACTTCACGAACAGCCTCAGGAGGTGCTATAGGGCATCCCGTTGCATCATGGATGGGTATGCGTGCAATATGGTATTTTAATCGATTTATGCCTCCATGATATATTGTTTTGCAGTATTTACATTTTGCTTCCCCTTTTTTCATTCCGGGAAAGATTTCAGCATGTTTCCAAGCAGGGTCTTTTCTGCCTGGGGTTTGAGACATTGTGAAAATAATAATATGTTTTGATTTGCAAATGAATGTGGCTGCAATAACAAGTAGGGTTTATAAAATTATTTATATTGCAAGTAGGGTTTGTAAAAAAAAAATGCAAACTAAAAAAAACAATGATTTTTCAAATTACAATGAATTATTTGTTAAAAAAACACAAAAAAAACCAATAAAAATCAAACTTACCTCTTATATTTGGCTTGGAATGCAATGCAAACTCCTCCCAATCACTGGTAATGAGCTCTCAATGCACCTCCTTGCTGTTATGAAGCTTCCCAAATGGTATGTGGCCCTGTATTTGTCTTCAACAGCTTGCTGGTTGCCCTCTCTTCTCCTCCTATTTTTCCTCACAACTCTCTCTTCTCCTCCTATTTTGCCAAATGAATGAAATGAGGTTGCTTTTAGGGTTGGGGAGATAATATAACACAAAAAAAAAAAAAACTTAAACATCAACTTTTATGTTTTTTATTCACTTTTGCTTCTGCTGTCGCCGGCCGCGTCCAGGGCTCGGGACTCTCCTCGAAGCGGCGAGTCTGGCGCGTTCGGCGAGTCCGGAGAGTCCGGCCAGGACTCGGCCACGTCTGCATCCGGGCTCCCAGGACCCGGCCAGGTGTGCTCGGCTCGGGACTCGCTGAGTTTGGGCGCTTCCGGGCGAGTCTCGTAACTATGGGTGCCACAATCTGCCTTAATTCAGCATTATAATGAAGTGCGCATTCCACCATCAGCTCAGCACATTCAGTTGTAGGCAGAAATCCGGCAACTTGGAAAATTCCATTCCTCACATTCTTCTGGTGGCAGGCGTTGGTAAAGGTCCATTGTGCCCGTATATCCTTCTTTTGAATTCGTCGAGATCAATATGGCCGAGATTGGTGTCTAAAATGTTTTTCCACTTTGACTTTATTTTGGTCTCCGACTGCGATCCTTTGCTAGCGAACTTCATCTGAGCTTTTCGGGATGACTCTCTCTGATTGATCTTCAACCTGCAAGTACAAAATACTTAACATTAATACAAGACCCTTCAAAATTCATTCATTCCGAGGTGTTGTTGGATAAAATCGTACTTTCAGCTTGTTTAAAGTAAAATTTCTGTGAAAAAGCAGGCTGAAAGTAAATAAATTTGCCAAGCAATGTATAAAACACGTGCCGGAAAGAATATGGAAGATAGAAAAGAGCAAACACATATGGCCAATCAATTTCCAAACCTCCAAGATCGACCTCTGGCTGCGAACGAATAAAAATTTCTAGAAACTTGACAGAGGAGGTGCGCCAATCTGCTGGGAAATGCGATTTTCAGCAAAGAAATAAATTATTTCTTTCTAAAGATCACGTCTTTCAACACAAAATATCTTCTCTTAATGTTATTCTCACTATCTTTTCCTTCGCAATATTATTCCTTGAGGATTTGAGAGAGATAACTTCTTCTCAATCGAGATTGTGAGAAATGAGTTGCTGAGACTCATTTATGGCTGAGAAGTGCGATTTTCTCAAGGAATTGCCTCCTTTTTCTTGAGTTTTTTTCAATTTTAGAAACGTTTTTCCTTCTCCGATTGGCAAGTTTCTAATTTTTCTCTCAGTCGTTGAGGCAAGTTTCCAGTTTTTATCTTTGCGCCACTTCTGCCTGAGATCTTCAAACTTCTTAAAAATTTGCCTAAGTGTTGGAGAAAATATCAAAAGATATTAAATTAATTATTAAAATTAATTTTCCAACATGTTTTAAAACTTCGAATCATGGCAAATTTAAAATTACTTAAGGCGGAATAATTTAATCTTCCAAATAATCTCTGTATTTCCAATTTTTAATTAAAATTTCCCAAGTGTTGGAAAATAATTAAAAATATTAAAATATTTAAAATTCCAACCCGTTTAAAATTGATACATGGCTAAATTCGTTTGTCCACGGCCAAATATTTTCTTTTCCGATTCTCTGCCTAGTCAAAATGTGCTCAATAATCCGTCTACCAATTTTCAACTCTCCGAGCGGACTTCTAGCCTCTCCGGACATTTTACTTAGCCAAATTTCATCTTCTCTCTCCTTCTGGGTTGGGCGAACTTGGAGATTTGTCTGCCACTTTGCCATTTTTTATTTGTGCCTTAGGCATTTATCCAAGCTGAGAGGGGCGGACTTCATACTTACTCTGCCATACATTCTTCATTTTGTGTCAAAGAATTTCATTTCGTCATGCCGAAGGGTGACTTTCGTGCTCGCTTAGCCTCATTTCTCTCTAGGCATTTTTCATTTTTTTTCATGCCTTGGAAACTTTTATCTTCCAAAGTTGGGCGAATTTTTAATCTTTCCTAGCCAATGGCGTATTTTATCCTTCATTTGTCTAGGGCGGACTTGGCACATATCCATTCCATTTATCTTTCCCTTTCTCCCTATGGTGGACTTTGACCTCACCTTGCCAGGGCGGACTTCAGCCTTCTTGTGCCATGGGCGGACTTGGCCTCTTCCCTTGCCATCTACTTCTTCCTTCCTTGGGCGGACTTCATGCTTCCTCAAGCCATGGGCGGACTTGGAGGTCTCTCATGCCATGGCGGACTTCAACCTTGGCTTGCCAGTGCCTACCTTTGGCATGCCAAAGGTAGGGCGGACTTCATCTCTTGTCTGCCATTCTTTCTCATGGGCGAACTTTACCAGACTTGTCATTTTTCATCAATTTTTTACCTTTTACCTTGGTTTTCATGTTGATTTGCTCATTCTGGAGGTACATTGGCTTCACAGTCAGTAGGATCTTGAAATGGAAACTTTTCCCAAAATAGAAACTTTCCTAAAATAGAAAAAAAAAAGCAAAAAGCATCCCTAAAAAATAGTAACTCCAGAATGGCCTAAAACGCCAAAAAGCAAAAAGAGCAAAAAGCAAAAAGCAAAAAAGCAGAATCCCTAAAAAATAGGAAGTGTCAGAATTGACTCAAAGCAATGGCGTTCCTTGTCTACCGGAACTTCTAAACACTTCCATGACATCTAGGCACTGATATGGGCTTGAATTCTCTCCTTGGCTCAAAATATTTCCAGAAAACTCTAATTCCTCATTGTAAATAAGATGGTGATAAGCAGTTGCGCTGCCAAGGCAAAAAACCAAAAAGCAAAAAGAAGGGGGTCCCCATTTGCAATGGGGCGATGTGTGAAATAGGTCACAACATATCCATGTTGAAAAAGGTATAGTAACGAACTAATGCAATAGTATAGAACCCCTCAATGCAGAAAAATTCCCCCTTTGATCCCAAAAAAATGCATGTTTTCCAAGAAAATAACCAAAGGAGGAAAATCTGAGATTTGATTGAAATAAAAAATACCTAGTTAAGTTTTTGGAAAAATAGACCTAAGATCTATGTAGAGGACCGAGTCATCTTTCCGATGTCACTTGAATTGCAAAAAAACAATAACTGAGGCAAAAGTTATGCCCTCTTGAGAAAAAAATCTAGGTCTGACTTCAAAGGCTTGTAGAATAAATCAGGAGCAAAAACTAGAAAAAATACTTGCACCATGAGATTGGGCTTAGAACCACCTTTCCAACGATATAAAGTTTGCAAAAAGCAGAGATCGTATGCCCAATTTATACCTGATTTGCCAAAATTTGTCCAATTTTCCCTTCAAGCAGCTCAAAAGGCTAAAAAAAAAGAGCCCCTGGTCGCATGAGTGGTTGGGGGGCTGGTAGCCTAGGGCTATGGCGGAGCCCTTGGTCATCGATGTGACCGTAGGCTAGCGGATAGAGCCCTTGGGGGTTGGCAATGAGCGCTTGGGCGCTCAAATGATGACTTTAAGGTTGGAGTTAAAGCCCTCAAGGGCTATGGACGAGCAACGGGTTTAAATGAGTGGCGACGGGGTTTGAAGCTGGTGGCGTTGCTTGTGGGTGCCACTCACAAGGGCAACATTGATTTTATATGCCCTCAATGCTATGCATTGAGCATATAATATATATATATATATATATATATTTATTTATTTATATTTATGAAATCGGTCATACGAATGAGGTTTTTGGGGGTCGTACGACCTGCAAAAGAAAAAATATATCTTGCAGGACCCCACCCCTGCCACCAATAGGCAAGTATTATGTCAAAATTTGTTTCGTTAGCCTCTTGATCTCAATGGTGAGGTCAATTTTTCTCCAAGATGCACCAAAAATTGCTCAAGGCTTGATCTCTCAAAAATTGGATAGGGGGGTGCAAGCAATTATCTATCACAATAGAGAAGATCAAAAGCAAGATTGTGCTCAATAACCCGAGAATTGTATTGATGCAAATAACCTAAATGAAAATTACAATGAAAGTGCATGCTTATAAAAGCATAAAAAAGCAAACCCTAGATGAGGATTTGATTAGATTGTGACAAGTATGTGAATCTCATGCAATGAGACAACTTGTCCTATATTTAGTTCGATCCAATAATAAAAAAGCAACTCCTAAGTTTAGCTTAATTAATTAAAGTTAGAAAGCATCTAATGATTAATCAATTATCAGATGATGACTTATTTACTCCAACAAAAATCCCTCTCCAAAAGAGAAATGATGCAATGAAATGAAATGTACAAGTGAAGAAGATAAGTGATAGATGGAGGACTCATTATGACCCCCCAAGGACTACTTCTAGCATAATGTACAATGAATGTTCTCCCCATAGGAGAGAAAAGAGAGGTCGTGTGACCCCCCTCCCCCCAACCCCCACCCCCACCCCCACCCAAAAAAAAACTATGAAGTAATGAACTCCGTGTGAGGAAACGCTTTCTCCCAAAACTGATAGTAGAAGAGAAACCATGCAGCCTCCCCTCAAGATGATGCATGTAGTGTTGGTAGATGCTCAACATTGGATGCTGAAGATGATCCATGAACGTTGAACAACATTTCTCCCCTTGGGAAGAAACAACACCACAAATGTGTGCAATATGACTTCCCATTCCAAACAGGAATATGCAAGAAGTGAGATGAATGCCTCTAAATGTTGCACATGATCCAAAGATTGAAATGATGCCAATGATGCTCAAAGATCTCCAAGCCAATGTTGATGTGTGACGGATGTTGGTAAGATGGTGCAAGTACCATAGATGATTTTGGAACAAGGACCACGAATGTATGGTTATGGATGGACCGATGTGAATCTGATACTACTGCAGATGATCATAACTTATGAATGTGTGATGAGCCTTGCTGGCTCTCTACGAAACCCTTGTTTTTTTCTTAAGTCTTTTGGTGTTTTACTTAGTTTTTTTGAGAATGACTTCTAGATAGAAGAGAAGGGGGCGGCAGCATATTAAAGCACATAAAACTGAAATATAGAAACCTTTGGAGCAATAGACGTAATTGTTATTCATTTGCAGTACATACAATAAGATTGCAAGCAAATCACATACCCGAATGACTCCAGAATAATTAAATAGGAAATTTGACAGCTTGGCAGGCAAGAATGCTAAAACTGAAAGAAATCACTGTCGGGGCTCACGATCTATTGTCTCCCACTCAGAAGTTGGAGAAATGATGCTAACCATAGAGGGCGCCAATGATGGAGTACATAACTAGCCACAAGGAAAGGCGTTTTTTTGCCTTTGAGTTCACACACCTCAAGTAAGGAGGCACGCATCCCAAGAGAAAATCACCACCTTCTGATGCTATGGTATGGCCCTGTCAATAAACAATGAATCTGATGCAGAATGGCGTCCCAAGTAGAGAAGCCCTGTTCTTTATTCCAAAACACTGAAATGCTGAAATTAACCTCAGATGAAGCACAATAAAACTTTTGTATGAAGCCCTCACAACTGCACAAATTCAGCTGGTCTTTCACAGCCTCAAAGGTGCTCAACACTGAAGAGATTTCGTTCTCCAATGAAAAAAATGCTCAAAACCCTATCACAGGTGAAACACAGGAAAAAGCCAAAGGCAAAGTCAAAATATTCAAAAGATGGTCTCTCATTGCCCAAAATGCCTATATATGCCAAAAGGCACGATTTCCAAGAAGATACGCCACTTTTGGATATTTAAATCTTTTAAAATATAATTTAAGTCACTTTCAATAGTTTGACTTAAATAAAGTGGGCGCACTTTATTAATTTAAGTGATTAAGTATTAAATCACTTTTTAGGAAATATTTAAGTGATTTAAAAAGCATAAAGTCAATTTGACTTTATAATAAAATATTAAGTTAATAAATAACTTAAATCACTCAAATAGGCATAACTTCCACAATTCTTCATAAAATCCCGTGCCGTCAGAAGCTGTCGACTCCTGGTCTGCTAATGCCTGCTGTGAACCAATACTGGGCTCTGAACACGAGAACGATCCAACTCTCCAGAAAGTACCACTGACCCTCTAACCAATCCAGTTAGCCCACAAGGGTCCAATAAAGGGCTAACACACTGTTCCCGAGAACTGACTAGAGCGGGGACATCACAGTCCGCCCTCCCCAAATTTGCTTACCCACAAGCAAACTCAAAGCTGGGTGCTGAAGAATACTCTCACTCTCCCAAGTCGCATCTTCTGCTGGTAAGTCTTTCCACTTCACCAGATATTCCCTGATAACCCACCTCCGTAGATGACGCTCTCTGGACTCCAAAATGGCCTCAGGTATCAAAATCAACTTCCCCTCATCATCCAGGGGTGGTAAATCTACAGAAGGAATCACCAGTTGTCCTAACGCCTTCTTGAGGCGCGACACATGGAACACATTGTGAACTTTACTGTTCACTGGTAGATCCAACTCATAAGCCACTTCACCAACACGTCTGACAACCCTGAATGGTCCATAGTATCGTGGCTTGAGTTTCTCGGCGCCCTTCTTACGAAGGGTGGACTACCTATAAGGCTGTAGCATTAGATACACCAAATCGTCGATCTCAAAAGATCTCTCCACTCGCCTCTGATCAGCATATTGTTTTTGCTGATTTTGAGCTTTCTGAATATTCTCCCTAAGTGCTTTCATAATGTCTTGATTCTCCTGCAACAAATCAATAGCACTAGGTACCCTACTGTCACTCAACAATAAGTCTAGAAAGCTCGGAGCATCATATCCATATAATGCTCGGTATGGTGTCATCTGAATACTCATATGATGAGTGGTATTATAGCAATACTCACAAAGGTATAACCACTTCACCCATGCCTTCTGCTGTCCTGAACTGTAGTTCCTCAAGTATCCCTCCACCCATTTGTTGACTATCTCTGTCTGCCCATCTGTCTGTGGGTGGTAGCTGGTGCTCGGAGTGAGTTTTGTACCGCAAAGTTTGAATAACTCTTGCCAGAAGTTACTCAAAAATTTGCTATCCCTGTCACTGACTATACTTCGAGGCAATCCATGCAATCTGAATACCTCACGGAAAAACAAGTCCGCCACCTGAGTAGCTGTGTGTGTAGTAGTGATTGAGAAGAAATGTGCATACTTCGTCAACCGATCTACTACCACATAAATGTTGTCTTTCCCTTGAGCTTTCGGCAAGCCCGTGATAAAGTCCATAGACAAGCATTCCCACTTCCTCTCAGGAATAGGAAGCGGCTGAAGTAAACCTGCAGGGTATGTATGTTCTTGCTTGTTCTGCTGACAAACAAGGCATTCCCTGACATACTGAAGAACAAAAGATTTGAGTCCCTTCCAAGAGAATCTCTCCCGTACCTGCCTGTAGGTCTTAAAGTAACCGGGATGTCTTGCCATTGGTGAATCATGGAATGACCTCAATACTGTGCCCCTCATCTCAGAACCTGGGACAAGAAATATCCTCCCTTTGTAAATGATAAGATCATTCACAAGTGAGTATCTGTCATCCTGTACTGTCCCATCCACTATGCTAGAAGCCCAAGGATTCTTAGCATATTCTGCCACTATCATGTGTCTCCAATCCTCTGAAATCAGTGAAATGGAGCTCAAGTGAGGACGGCAAGATAAAGCATCAACAACCACATTCTGAGTGCCCTTGACATAGGCAATGTCAAAATCATAGGACTGAAGTTTGCTGACCCATTTCTGTTGCCTTTCATTCAAATCTCGCTGTCCAAGAAAATGTTTCAGACTATTGTGATCGGTTTTAACACTGAATTTACTACCAATCAAGTATTGCCTGAATTTGGCCATGGCATGCATGATGGCCAACATTTCCTTATCATAGATACTGAAACTCCGTTCAGGACCTCTGAGCTTCCTGCTCTCAAAAGCTATAGGGTGTCGATCCTGCATGATAACTGCACCAATACCCTCACCACTGGCATCACAATGTAACTCAAATGGTCTGGCGAAATCCGGCAAAGCCAATACTGGACAAGTAGTCATAAGAAGTTTGAACTTCTCAAAGCATGCCTGTGCAAGAGGTGTCCACACAAAGGCTCCCTTCTTAGTCAAATCAATTAGTGGCGCAGCATGTCGCGAGAATCCACTAACGAACCGACGATAGAAGGCACACAATCCTACAAACCCCCTAAGCTGTGTCAACGTCTCAGGTGTAGGCCAATCAATGATAGCTCGAATTTTCTCTGGATCCATGCTGACTCCCTCTCTACTGATAATGTGACCCAGATACAAAAGCTCAGCCATGCCCAAAGCACACTTGGACTCCTTGGCGTACAAGGACTCCCTGTCAAGTATACCCAATACCTCATCTAAGTGAACCATGTGTTCCTCCCATGATTTGCTGTAAACCAGGATGTCGTCGAAGAACACCAAAACAAATTTCCTCAAGAGAGGATGGAAAACCCTGTTCATAGTAGACTGAAATGTAGCTGGTGCATTGGTTAAGCCGAATGGCATAACCAAGAAATCATAATGTCCATAGTGACACCTGAATGCGGTTTTCTCAATATCCTCCTCTCTGACCCTGATCTGATGGTAACCAGTCCTCAAATCAATCTTCGAGAAATAGCAAGCTCCATGAAGCTCGTCTATCAACTCATCTATCCGCGGAATAGGATACCTGTTCTTAATAGTCTTCCTATTAAGCATCCTGTAGTCAATACACATCCTAAGTGTACCATCCTTTTTCTTCACCAAAACAACTGATGAAGCAAAGGGTGACTTACTCGGCCTAATGTGCCCCATAGCTAAAAGTTCCTTAATGGTTTTCTCAATTTCATCTTTTAAACGTTTGGGGTGCCGGTAAGGAGTGATCATAATAGGTTTCGTGCCCTCATCCAACTCAATGATGTGCTCAATACCTCTATCAGGAGGTCTACCTGGTGGAATAGCACTGAAAACCTTTGCATGTTTGATTTGGAGTTCCTGTACATCCGGGTGGTAAGGAGAAGCTTGCTGCTCTAACTGTGAAGGCATTAACTTGCACTCAGCAGCCCATTCTACCATATCATGTTGAATCAAACGTTCCATTCTTCGGAGTGAAATTTTTTTTAGATTGCTGTCCTTGATAGCTTTAAAAACATGATTCGTGCCATCAATTTTGAATTTCATCTCCATATCACGCAAATTAAGTGTGAACTCTCCTATAGCATGAAGCCACTTCATGCCAAGAACTATATCCGTTCCTCCCATGTTCACAACATAAAAATCTGCCTTAAACTCAAAATTGTTGAGTTTCAATGGTAAATCAGGAATCATCCTCTCACAGGTGAGAGTGTGTCCATCTGCAACCTTCACACGAATGCCTTCAAACTGCTGCGTTTGAATTCCCCTTTTCTCCACCAACCGTGAATCAATAAAATTGTGGGTTGCACCTGTGTCCAAAAGAGATATGACTCTTTGACCCGCTAAGACCCCACGGAGCCTGAAAGAACCCTCTCTCTGCATGCTGGACATATGAGCCTCCTGTAGCTCACTTTCTACCTCAATCTCTGCCTCATTTTCTGACTTTTCTTCATCTGTGTCATAGATAGCAGCTTGCTGATCAGAAAAATCAGTCAATGTTTCTCCCTCATAAAACCATTCCATGTTCTTGTTTTGCCCTTTAGGCTTGAGGGGACAATCATGATTGAAGTCATATGGACCTTTACAGTAAAAACAAGCTTCCTTCTACGTAGATCATTCATTGTATCCCGATCTAATGGAGCTGCAAATCTTTTCTTTTGATCAGTATTATCAGCCTTCTTTGGATCAGATTTGTTCTCAGTGTAGGAGGAAGAAGGTTTGGTGCCAAATTGCTTACGAGGTGTAGTGAGCTCCATACTGCGAGCTTTCCTCATGGTCTCCTGTAAGGTAGGTGGATCAAATGCCTTTATCCAACCTTTCATGGGCTCGAAAAGCCCCTCAATAAACAATATGATCAGCCTTCTCTCTGAAATGCCTGTCACCATTACAGATAGTCTTTGGAACTCTCCAATGTACGATTCCAAGCTACCCAATTGTTTTAACTGTGCTAGATCCCTGAAGAACAATTCAGAATCATGTTTATCAAACCTCTCTACCAATCTATCAGTAAACTCCTGGTATGAGGTAATCTGGTCATGGTGAAGAGTAGCCATGCCATGAATCCACCAGTCATGTGCCACGCCATCAAGGTGTAGGGCTGCAAATCTAATAGCATCTTCCTCTGGCATAGGACGTAGTGTCAGAAATGTATCCAATTTACTCACCCAGGCACGTGCTGTAACTCTGCCACTGCCATCATAGTTCGCTAAGGTAAGCTTATTGGTAGCCTGTCGTAGATCATTATGTTTGTATCTAGGCCTCCTGTCATTCCTGTTCCTGGTGTGTTCTCTTTTCTGACTCATAAAACGATCAAAGTTAAGGTGATCCTTAACTCGTGGAGGCATTGCATCCCATTCATCATGCATAGCTAGGATGTTGTCAGCAAAGTTTCCCTCACCACCTTCTTCCACCTCCTCTTCCTCCTCAGCGTCATTTCTGACAAAAGTAGGGCGTGTGGCTCTCTCAAAGGTGCGTGCTGGAGCAATATTCCTGTGATGCTCTCCATGAATGCTACCTTCCTGATCTTGATCAATATTCGGCCTCCTCTGAACTGTCAAGTTTTGCACATTGGTGCTAAGTTGCTGAAGGATGTTTGCCACCTGTTCTTGACCAGCCACCATTCCCCTCAGTACTTCTCTAGCATCCCTGTCTTCGTCATTAAGACGAGCATCATCATTCCTTTCAGCCATATTATCAAAATCAAAATCTTCTTCCTGTTCGTCCAATGGAGGAGCCTGAAATGGTTCAAAAGTATTTCGCTGATTTCTGGGACCCCTGCGTGTGTAGTACCTATCAAACCTGTTCTGGTGTGGCCACATAGAAATGTTTTTCCCACAAGCTGGTAGGATTAATAGGCTCTAATACCACTGTGATGAGCCTTGCTGGCTCTCTACGAAACCCTTGTTTTTTTCTTAAGTCTTTTGGTGTTTTACTTAGTTTTTTTGAGAATGACTTCTAGACAGAAGAGAAGGGGCGGCAGCATATTAAAGCACATAAAACTGAAATACAGAAACCTTTGGAGCAATAGACGTAATTGTTATTCATTTGCAGTACATACAATAAGATTGCAAGCAAATCACATACCCGAATGACTCCAGAATAATTAAATAAGAAATTTGACAGCTTGGCAGGCAAGAATGCTGAAACTGAAAGAAATCACTGTCGGGGCTCACGATCTGCTGTCTCCCACTCAGAAGTTGGAGAAATGATGCTAACCATAGAGGGCACCAATGATGGAGTACAAAACCAGCCACAAGGAAAGGCATTTTTTTCCTTTGAGTTCACACGCCTCAAGTAAGGAGGCACGCATCCCAAGAGAAAATCACCACCTTCTGATGCTATGGTACGGCCCTATCAATAAACAATGAATCTGATGCAGAATGGCATCCCAAGTAGAGAAGCCCTGTTCTTTATTCCAAAACACTGAAATGCTGAAATTAAACTTAGATGAAGCACAATAGAACTTCTGTATGAAGCCCTCACAACTGCACAAATTCAGCTGGTCTTTCACAGCCTCAAAGGTGCTCAACACTGAAGAGATTCCGTTCTCCAATGGAAAATAAATGCTCAAAACCCTATCACAGGTGAAGCACAGGAAGAAGCCAAAGGCAAAGTCAAAATATTCAAAAGATGATTCTCTCATTGCCCAAAATGCCTATATATGCCAAAAGGCACGATTTCCAAGAAGATACGCCACTTTTGGATATTTAAATCTTTTAAAATATAATTTAAGTCACTTTCAATAGTTTGACTTAAATAAAGTGGGCGCACTTTATTAATTTAAGTGATTAAGTATTAAATCACTTTTTAGGAAATATTTAAGTGATTTAAAAAGCATAAAGTCAATTTGACTTTATAATAAAATATTAAGTTAATAAATAACTTAAATCACTCAAATAGGCATAACTTCCACAATTCTTCATAAAATCCCGTGCCGTCAGAAGCTGTCGACTCCTGGTCTGCTACTGCCTGCTGTGAACCAATACTGGGCTCTGAACACGAGAACGATCCAACTCTCCAGAAAGTACCACTGACCCTCTAACCAATCCAGTTAGCCCACAAGGGTCCAATAAAGGGCTAACACACTGTGCCCGAGAACTGACTAGAGCGGGGACATCACAGAATGTCTACACAATCTATCACAATAGAAGCCGATGTAGGCGAGGCAAGAGCAATATCCAAAGATGGCAATGATGATGCATCCTCATAAAAACTGTCATCAAATAGAAGACAAATGTCCTCAATAGTGTCATCCAAATCAGCAAGGTGGGATTCTACAAACAAACATGTGATGTCTGGTAGATATGCATCCCTATGTGGTGGATCTGGAATGACGAAAGCAATAACCTAATGCAAAGAATCATGAGAAATCATGAATGAGTCAACACCAGATTCAGATGTAGTATCATATGATATGGGTGATGTGATATCAATACAAGTCATCGAACTACATTGTTCATCCCCAAATTATATTGTCTCACAAGATGTCTAAGTGAGACCGGCTGATGTTTCTGCATGTGTTGGCTAGAGGATTGGGTAAGGCAATACCATGTCTAAGAAGAATTTGCTCGAGTTCCTCAATTCAACAAAACCAACATTCTTTTGTTGTATGCCTTTTCTTTCCACAATATCCACATTTGGTTTTCCATTTATTAAGAGGATTACGACGAATACTCAAATGGAAGGGATTTAGTGTGAGAGACATGATCACATGAACCAACAAACTAAAAAGCAAAAAACACCTAGATTGCCCCTTTGATTTAGAGAGCCCCCCCCAAGAAAGATTAGTGTTGATTGTAACCCCCCAGAACAATGTGCAAGAAAATTTTACAAGTTGTGAAGATCGGATGCCAAAATCTTCCATTTATAATTCACGGAGATTTTTACAATTTTGAGAAAAAATGGCAACCCAGATCTTAAAATTACAAGTAAATTCAAATTCCTTACGAAATTCTAATAGAAATAAAAAAAAAGTTTGCAAAATTTCGATAAATGGGGTGAAAGTTATGCCTCGTCGAAATTTGCTTACAAAGTTGACTTCGGAGGATTAAAAAAGCAATTAAACAACACGATTTCCAGAACGTCTCAACATGAAAACGTTGGCGTCGAAACTAACTTTCCAACAACTATTGACTCTTCGTTTGCATGTTACACAAAAAAGAAAAACTCCCCCCCTTTACAAGCATTTGAAGTTAACCTCTGACCACTAATAATTTATCTAAACATCTAACCCTTTAATTTTGACAATTGAAATAAAAAAATTTAAATAAAATGAAATTCCTCCGCCATTTAGAAAAACATTGAAAGATGGCTTAACAAAGGACTTTGACTCAGTCAAAATGCGCCAATTAAGGGGAAGCCATTGAAGAAGACTGTTGCCTAGTTATGGCTGAACTCTATCTGAAATGAGATACTTCAAATATAGGCAAAATAATTGGAATTTGAGTCTGTTTACTCCACTTTTGTTGCATAGGATGAAGGAATTATGTCTTCTAGTTCCACTGAATGTTGGACTTTGGAAGCCGCATGGGATTTAGAAGGATCTTCACACCAAGAGAAGGTCGCTTGATGGAGAGACTGCGTGGGAGATGTGGATCTACTCGTGGGTCTTCGTGGTAGATTGATCCTACATGCACTAGTAAACAATAAACAAACCTTGAAGATTATAATTCCCACAACCAAACAAAAAACATGTTTGGAGTATAAGCGAGTTGTTGTAAATGCTGACCAACTGCTACATGGAGGTGATTGATACCATCAAGTGCAACGAGGTGTCCCTCAAGGGCGGCCTCCACAGGGTCAAACACGACCTGTAGAAGACAAAACGACATGAGGATTGTCGGGGTGTGGGAAAATTAGAGGCTGCGGAACTGTGCATGGAGCTTGGAGCGCTGGTGGAGGGCAGTGCTAGAGCCGCGAGCAAGAGAAGTTTCTTGTTGAAGCTGCAAAGAGAAATGATGCAAAGTGCAAACCGCGTGCCAAGGTATGGCACAATGAGAAGAGCTTACAATGAACTTCAGGCTATTCTGAGTGTGAGGAGGTGTGTGGCAATGTGGAGCCCAAAAGAATAGAACTTCAAACAATAAGAAAGGGCCGCTAAATCTTAACTTCTTCTCAGGTGCAATGAATATCGATTGCTAATGGAGCAACCAATGAGAAGTCAGAAGACCACGGCTAAGGGAGATGTCGACCAAGCGGGGTAATAACCCTGCAAATATGACCATCTAGACCTGCAAACTAGGTCGAAAAGAGGCCAAAATTTCTGCAAAATAATAAATCAAAAAACCCACAATAATTGAAACCAACAATCAAAATAGGCCGGATAGGCCAATATACATGCAATAGGTCAATTTGGCCAAGATATCTTGCAAGATTACAAATAGGCCAAAATGGCCAAAATCTTGCTAAAAAGCAAACTTTCTACCCTAATTAGTAGATTGGTAGAGGGCAGATTGGCCGTTTGCTAAAAAAAAAAATTGATTTTTTACAACTTTTCAATACAACGTGCACAATGACCAAAAAATTGATAAAATAAAAATTTATCGAAATTGATGAAACGAAAGGTAGTTTTTCGTTTCCCAAGCCTTTTGAATGCGATGGTGCTATCGGTTTGGCTCTATGACACTCCGTTGATAGGGCTATGTGTGGGAGTCACCTTGATGCAAGAAGGAGCATGCTCTCATGGCTCTGATACCATGTTGGAGAATGCTAAGATCAAAGAGAGCATGAAACAAATTCCACAAGTGAATAAAATATGCTCAATAGTATGTCTATCAAATATGAAATGAAGAGTGTATAATACAATGATCAAGCCTTGCATATATAGGCAAGGATGAGGAGGTAGGAAGGTAGGACTGAACTACTGACTACCCCTCCTTAAGTGGGACACTTGTGAGCTCACTTGACAAGTGGGTGAGAAAGTGTCAATAGGTGTCTCAAGTCATGAGGACACGTGTCTCAATGCTATTAAGTGAGAAAAAAAGAAAAAGAAGCCTAAGTAAACTTAAGCTAGGTGTGGATAGGTCAATCCTAGAAAGGTGATTAGCTAACTAGATAGATAATAACACTATTTACACTAACACAAAGAAGATAATTCAAGATATATTTTGAGTCTTTAAATTACCTATTTTTAAATTTGTTTTTCTCTTTATAACCCCAAACTCACATTTTGCAAAATTATATAGACCCTAAGCTTCATGTAATGTCCCCATTTTAGCCATACACTCTTTTGTGACTAATAGCCTATTTCCAAAAGCCCGTAGGCTCGTCTATGGTAAAATTAGGGTTTCCACTTTCAAATGCAATTTCGAAGGTTTGCATGTAGGAGTTTCTGATGCATGTCTGGTGGACCTTCTGGGTTTTTGGAGAGCTTCAGGATGAAGTAACATGCATGTTAAGATAATGACATGCAATTTTGATTGATAATTTGCATGCAGGAAAGGTTTCTAGGTTTTTCTGGGTTTTCAAAGACCTCCAAGATGGTGTGACATGCATCTGAATCTGACATCCTTTCCGGGCACTTACTATTTATAGTAAGTCATGTTGGTTGCCCGGTTTGTGCTCAGTTGATATTTGGAAACACTTACTATTTATAGTAAGTCATGATACTGCTTAGTTGGTGTTCAAAGGAAGTTTTGCAAACTTACTATTTATAGCAATTTGCTATTTTTGGTAAGTCTATCATTTAGCAGTATCATTCTAGCAGCAACTCAATCATTTGCAATTCAGTGTGGCTGATCAGTTTGGCTTTCTGATGGATTTGAAGTTAACTTACTATTTTTGGCATTCACTACTTTTAGTAAGTCCATTTATGGCAGAGGCATCATCATCAGCTTGGTTCAGCTTGACAAATGTCAGTTTGCTAATTTTAGCAGTTTGTTAGTTGCAACTTGGGCGTTGCTCTTGGCTACCTCTTTGGACTGAGTTCTATACTTAGTCAATTTTATGTTATGAAGTTGCACCCCATGCCTAGGCTTGATGATTTCAAATCGTTTTTAAAAAGGGGACATAAAGGGGTTGATTTCAGCATTTAATACTTATATTAAATTTTTTATTGTGCAACTTGTAAATGGACGCTTAGAGGGAGATGATTAATGTTTTAATAATTCAAATAAAGTGCAACATGAGAGGTGGCGTCTCTTGGAGGTAATTGAAGAGTTTCTTGAAAGGAGTTACAAATTGCTTGGTTTGCTCTTTGAAGGCTATAAAGGAAGGCATTGCTTGGAGCTGATCATCTTTGGAAAATATTGTAAAGTTATGCTACTGAATTGATTTCAGAACCTGGCTATGGAGGAGCTTAGTATTTACACCATTCTTCAGGCCTGAAACTATGGTTCCCTAAATGGTCAAGTGGGAGTGTGCTTCATTCAGAAGTGCATATTGAGTTTCAATGTTAGAGAATTTTGGTAATAATTTCCAGTTTTCAGCTGTTGGTTCAGTCATGGCTGAAGTAGATTTTCATATGCAGCTCTTTGAGTGATTTCTATTTGCTTGTGGGTATTTGGCTAATCATTTTCTATGTTAGTGGCGCCCCTTTTGGAGCAATATCAGAATTTATCTTGAAGTCTGCAATTTATAAGAGAGACCGCCCTCCTTCTAGGGCCGCACCATCTCTTCTTGGTGATCTTTGGAGTTCGAGCCTCCTTAAGGTGATTTCTTTGCATTGTTCAACTCATGTATGCTGGTCGCCTTGCTTAAATAAGGAATTATCTTCAATTTGGAGGGTATTGAGGGAGTTTGGTGTGAGAAATAAGCATATTGGTGTTTGTGTTGCTTGCTGGTCTGCACTTTGATTTTCTGGTGTTTTATATCAGACTTAACGATTCCATGTTATGCAATAATTCTTGGGCAACTATGCTGCTAGTTTCATGTGCATTCCATTTGGAGGAGATAAGAGCATTTTGGGTGAAGATGTGAATAATTTAATGAGGGTTAGTTGCTGGGAAGAAATCTCAGTTTGCTGGTTGCGTATATCAGATTGATATTAGTTCAGATTTTGGCTTGTATTTCAGCAATTGAGAAGATTAGAAGTTGGAATAATCATCTTCCTTCATTTTGCTTTGATAATATAGCAATAACACTTGTAATTTGCAGATAATTTGCATTGTAAGACTGTGAATGGTAGTATTATTTCAGTTATTAATACTTCTGGAATTACTTTATGATTTGAATGCAAACACTATAACCCTTGGATGGTTTACCACCAGTGTGGAGAAATAAACATTGTATCTCTCATATTTTACCCACTGTTTAAGTGGAGGATCCCCACTGCTTGAGTGGATGCCTACTGAAAATTGGATGAATTGTTCTTTATTGTAATATCTTTCCCCCCACTGGATAAGCGGTAGCATGGAATCTTCATGGACGGATCACCGCCTACTTTTTTTTCCAGCACTGTAATTCAATTCAGTTGTTGCTAACGATCCCTTCCCATATGCTATCACCTCGCCTTCAATAGGATCTTGGTGAACATTCTTGGCGAAGGTTACATTCAATTTGATTATCTTTTGGGAGCTAACGCTAACATTTGGCGTAGTGCTAGTTTGTGTTGTAAAAACATTGAGAAAAAATTAAGGGGCACATTTCACCTCACCAATCTCTCCAATCATTAAACTTCAACCATACCAAAATATCTTCAGTATGAATAAAATAACCACCTTACCTAACTATATGTTATCGATGTTTGCAAAGAAGAGGAGACCCATGGCTTGTTCAAACTCCATGGAGGATCAAACAACAAATGCCTTTGATCATGTGGCACCTCAAACTCCCACAACCATTGTAGACTTCTAATGGCTTTGACACCTATACAAATGGTAGTTTATTGCAATTGGATACAATATACAAATACATTGTTCTACCAATGCCAAAACAATGGCAGCCAAGATGATATGTTGGGTTACTGCTTTGTATTACTAGAAGTACATGAACATGGATATCTCAAAAACAAAAGAAAAACTGTATAATTCTTCATGCCAAAAAACAAAAGAAATTTATAATTCTTTATGCCATATGTTCACTTTTCACCTAGCATTGGGTAGAACAAACAATGGAGATTGTTTAGTATCTACAAAAATATTAATGTTTCTCTCAAAAAACAGCAGTTATATTCACCTGTTCAACATTCCTCTACACATTATAAACTACAAAATGAAACACCACAAATTTATTTGTGTTCCATCTCTCATGACTAGCAACTACTCTGATACCATATTGAAATCATAAGCATAAAACCGAGATTATTAAGCCATAAATACACAAAGATATAACTCCAAATATGTAGGCATATTTATGATTGATTCATTCAAGATAGATTTTACATTCATATGCATTGGCTTATAAAGTTATTTAGTCCTGAACAAAGCTACCCAAATTATCTTACAATAAAGTAACTCCCGAATAACTATTAACGTTATTCAATACTAACAAAAGAGAACACCCTAATGTTTACTTATTATCACCTAAACTATACTATAGGTGTAATATTGAAATTCCAACTATAAATGTGTTACTAGAGCAAGGTTTAAGACACCAACTATACATGATCCCAATGGGTCATTATTAGAGGAAGCCATAAATAATAAATGGGTAATAATAAGACCAGAAGAGAATATGGCCAAAAAAGGTTGTAGCCTTCTATCTAATGGGTAGACAAATGGTAGTAATAGGAACTTAGTTAACTTTCTAGTGGCATCCAATGGCACATTGGTGTTCTTGAAGTCCGTAGATGCCTCATAGTAAGTCAAGAATGCAAAGACTTTGTACAAATTGTTAAAGTCGTGATACAAGAGGTTTGGGTGGAGAACACTATCCAAATTGTCACCGACAATGCAATCATATATGTAGTCGTAGGGACTTCCTCGAGAAAGGCATCCCACAATTTTTTGAGCCCTTGTGCTATTTATTGTCTTGATTTAATTCTTGAGGACATTAAGAAGATTGGATTGATCAAAACTGTGGTTAAAAGCACTAGAAACATCACAAAAGTTATCTACAACCATATTTTGGTGCTTAGCTTGATAAGAGAGCACACCAAAGGAAACAAGCTTGTGGAATCACAAATCACATGCTTTGCCACAAGCTTGTGCAATCACATATCACATGCTTTGCCACAAGCTTTATCCGTGTTGGTGTTTCAATTAGCACCTCTGGAGTGCTTATTGGAAACGGACAGCTATTGCAAGTGTGTTAGTACATGCTCTTCGGATTATAGAGAGGAAGATCTCTCTTTGCTGATTTTCTACTGTAAAAAAGGGGTGTACTAAGATTTCCTATCTTTTTTACTCAGCGGCAGGACACAAGGGTGCATAAACCAATGCGCCGTAGCTAAGCTTTTTCTCTGGTTTCCGCAGATCTTAACTACGACTAACTAAGCTTCTAAACTATCCTACCTCCTCAAGATAAACAGAGCATGAGGGCGTAGGAGCGAAATGGTATGGTTGGATCACTTGAATCCTCCGTCTCAATGGAATATGGCCGAGGCTCTGAACCTTCGGATATATACCAAGATAGGGCTCGATACAAGCAAACACTCGTTACGGTAAACTGGATCTGAGACTTGCCAAGGAGGAGGAACCCCTATCCGAGGTATAGGCTTGGAAGCAGCTCACTGGAAACAACAAGGAACGATGGCCTTTCTAACAGGATTCCCGAGGAGGTGGATCGACCTGTCCAAGGAGGAGATTGAAACAATGCACTATTTAAAAACAAGACTTTGAATAACTCAAATAATTAGATCAATCAAGCTTGCACCATCTGATTTATTTCTTCAAGGTTCTTCAAAGAATTACAAAGGTCGGGACAGCAAAGGCACGAAATCATGCACAATTGCGATCAACCAACGAACTCTCATCCAAGAGTGAACAGATATAAACAAGCGAACTCTGGCAACAGTGGCGCAGCAATTTTGCTAGCAAATAAAGGTTAAACAAATAAAGAACCTAAGGCTCTTATTTATAGAAACTCAAAGGAGTAGGCAACCCTAAAATCTCCTTGAGTTAACAAACAGTTCTTGCCAATCAGCAAGATATTATTCTATGTCTAAAAGTAGGTGAGCAAACAGTTAACTGGAAATCTACTTCAGTTAACTGAAACTAAACAAAAGTCAAACTGGAAGTCTACCTCAGTTGACTGACACCTAACTAAAAGTGAACTTATGTTACAAATGTGTCTCCAAATAGACATCCACCTTTTGAGGAGATCTGAGATCCACAAATCGTGGGAGTCAAATAGACATCCTAGATTAGTGGGATCTGACATGCATGATCTGTGGAGATCTGGAGTCAACTTCGGAAAGGGGCATCAAGTTGACTTCAGTCGTATTTATTGCTACTTTGGAGGGTAGGACGTCCTTCTTGAGGTGTTTGACACCTCATCACCATTGGTCAACGGTGCTTTTGTTCATTTGTTGACTTCTTCATACGGAGACCGTTACATGTCTGTCAATCGTCAGCTTACCGCTTGTCAGCAACTTGATGTATGTATCTCCTTCATTCTGCTTCCCTTAGGAGGGTTACTCCTTTTCTTTTTGTCTATGTTTCCACTTTGACGTGGAAGGTAGTGTAGTATTAACCGATGGCGGCTCTGTGTTGGGAATGACTACCTTCCGCGTTCTTTTGCAGCCTTGACGTTTTCCTTGATCTTTCTCAATGGAAGAGTGTTGTATGATGAAACCGCGAAGCTTGATGATGAAACCGCGAAGTTTGACCACGATCATTCCAACCGTGAGAAATGCACATGAACTTGCTGCATGTGTAAAATTCCAACAGTTACAATCCTCTAAACTGGCCTTGGAAGGCGATCAGATATACGAGGTGAAACCATTATGGAACCTGTGGACTTGTTTCTATGCCTGTCAATCTGGCTAGATTGACCTTTGGGTGTGCCCGACGTAGATCGATGCCAGTCGTTTTCAGAAAATCATGGAGTAAGACCAATTTGGTCTTGTATTCGTCTTGAGAGAGTTGTGTTCTGAAAACCTTGAAGATTGACTGTGCACACGATGCTGCTCGGACAACTTTTTCTGGAACTGCTAAAAATAGCCTTGCCGAGGGTAATTTTTACGAAAAATTCTGAGACATGGGTTTTGTTGAGAATAATTCTCTAAACAAACCCAGATCGTCAGAAATTCGGAAAAATGAGTTTTTCTATGACATGCAAGAGCCCTTCGGTGGCAGAGGCAGCAGGGGCACCAGAAAGTGATTTTTCTCGGAAAAATCTAACACATGGGTTTTGTTCGTGCTTCAAAGCCAAACAAACCCAGTTTGTCTGTTTTTCAATATTATGACTTTTTCCGGAAACCCTAAAAAATAGGGGCAGCAGGGCTACTTTTTCTGGAAAAATCCAACATGTGGGTTTTGTTCGTGCTTCAAAGCTGAACAAACCCAGTTTGTCTGTTTTTCAATATTATGACTTTTTCCGGAAACCCTAAAAAATAGGGGCAGCAGGGCTACTTTTTCTGGAAAAATCCAACATGTGGGTTTTGTTGAAAAAGCTGTGCTGATCATACCCAGTTGGCCAGATCTGTGATTATTTGTCGTTTCCTGTGACATGCAAAGAAATATAGACAGAAATAGAGGAAGTAGACAGAAGATGGATTGGAAGTTATAAACTGCCACTTTGCAAGAATTATGCCTTTTGATGCAAACTCTGATAAATAGTCCCTCTGTGCAATAGATCTTCAAAAATATGAAGAACGGTGAAAACCCCTCTGTCAGATCTTCAAAAATGTTGGAGAAGAAAAATATCCGTTCTTGAGCTCCTCAACCTGCAAAGAAATAATGAATAATGGATGCCTAGATGCTTTGATATGTCAATTTGGAGTTGCAAGCATCAATTGGGCATCCAACTCATGATTGAGCCTGATTTGGAGTTCAAAAAGGTGATTTCCACTGATTGTGGAGTGTTTGGCCTCTTTTTGTCTCCAAAATTTGTTAACTCAAGTCAACATTTGCTTTTGACTTTCTTAGGCTTCCTTTTTGGAGTTTTGATCATTTTTGCAGGTTGAAGTGCCTCTGTTTGATCTTCGATCCTGGCTACTCGGTTGATCTTCGGCAATTGCTGACGGATGCGTTGTTGAGATGGGATCAGCTTGATGAGATATGCTTGGGAGAGATTAACTCAGAAAACTGAGTTTGGACCTCCAGAATGAGGGGCGCCTTTCTTCAAGAGGGGCGCTTTTGGCTGTGCCTTAGTCAATTTTCATTGACTGTTCTTCGTTTTGGCCTTTTCAGACCCTCTGTGCTCTGATCTGACGTTCCCGTTGATGGATGAGTCGGATGACTCTGCTTGACGATGCATCAGGTAGCCAACTCAATCTTGCTCAGGATGACTGACTTCTCAGTTGATGACAACAAGTTTTGGTCCTTCAGACTTAAGGGCGCCCTTGGCCAGCAGGGGCGCTTTTAGCTTGTTGACTGATTTTGCTTATGCTGTGAACTGCCTGACTTTGATCTCCTCTATCAGATGACTGATTTGTCAGAAGTTTTTGCTGATGGTTTCACTGGCGAGACTGGTCATAGCTGAGAAGATCATCCTAGGAGGCAGTAAAGATTCTGAGTGAATCTGGATGCCTTCAAGAAAGGGCGCCTTTCTTCAAGAGGGGCGCTTTTAGCCATGCCTTAGCCATTTTTGGCTTATCTTTCCAGTTCTTCAGTTTTGGTTTTTTCTGCTTGACCTCAGCGTGTGATCATTTTGCGTGTCCTGTGAACCTACTGTCAGATTGATCACGTAGCTGGGAGGAAGCTGGAAAGATATCATGTATAGAGCTGTTGCTTATGGATTCATCTGGTGCCTGTAACTGAGGGGCGCCCCTAGCTAGCAGGGGCGCTTTTACCATGAATCTCTCTGATTTGGCATCTTCATCGTTGATGGATCTTCCATACTTTGCTGACGGTTGGTCAATGATCCTTGAATCAGATGATTTTGTTGATTGTTTCGTTGTCGAGCCAGCATGAAAGTGAAGAGGATGACTGAGTTGAAGATGCCAATTGATTACATTTGCCCTCTGAGATCCAAGGGCGCCTTTCTTCAAGAGGGGCGCTTTTAGCCACTGTAGACTGTGTTTTGCCTTGGTAGACAAAACGTGCACCTTCCAGACTTAGCCAAATTTTGGCCTTTTTCGTTTTGAGAATCTCCTCCGTTGAAACAGCATCTTTTCATCCTTTTTCGCCATAGCTTCTTGGTTGAAGCTTTTGAGGTTTAGCTTTCAGCACCTGGTACTGGCCAATCTGCCATTAATGGCTGCGGAGCTCCTAACTTTGTTCCTGAAAAATAGAAATAGACCCACCAGAGTAAAACATGCATTTTGATAATTCTGACTTGATCAGTGTGATCGTGAAGGCAATTAATCCTATCAAAATTATTTTCAAACATTTCCGAGAAGGTCCTATTTTTTAGGGTTTCCATAAAAATAGGGGTGTAAAACCCTAATTTTCATTTTTTCAGAATTTTAACCATAGGTTCCTGGACAGAAACCCACAAAGATTTCATGTTTGTTTTGACCTAAAACATACTTTCGATGGCATTTTTACATTGTTTAGCTCAATTTAAGCAGAATGCCAAAAATTTCATTTTGGGTACAACAATCCGAAATGATAATTGATATTCGATATTCATTATTTTAAATTTACAAAAGGAGAGGAATGCTCCTTGTATAGAAAATTGCAAGACAATGTTTCTAAAAAGAAACAATCATTAACTGAAGTAAACTAAAGCAAATAACTGAAAGATGCTAAAACAAACTAAAACATAAACAAAAGTTACTAAAAATTAACTAAGTTATCTAGAAATAAACTATCAACTAAGTAAAGCTAAGATGACCATTAAATAATACAATTAATACTTTAATATTATCACTTTGCAAAGCATTGCAAAGGTTCTACTTTCTCTCAAGCAAATGTTTGTGAGCAATTGGTGGTTGGAATTTTCATATTCTAAAAGGAAAGAAGGAGAGAAGGTTGTGAGGACAATATTGGATGGCATGTTCGCCAACAACACAAAAGAGATACTCAAGGTAATTCAAAAAATCAGAGTTGTCAAAAACATGGTAGCACGAACATTTGATTTGGACTCAGCTGAAAACTAGGCAAATAAAATAAAATCAGAGTAAATTAAATCAAACATCAAACTAGCTTTAGACACATAACCATTAAAGCAAACAATAACTAAAGTGGTGTGATTAAGAAGCCAAGATGAAAGCTCAAGAATCTCTTCAAAAAAGTGAACAATAACTTGGAAAATTATGATAATCTTACCAACTCCAAATGTATATGCAGTAAGAAGAAATATTTGTTGTCCAATGGTATTCCTTGCAAACACCGTGGATGCCAAAGGAGGGAAAATTCTGGTTATACAGAAATACACCAAATAAATAAAGCACATGTCAGAACAAAAATCAATTGGTCTTTTGGTTGTCTTATCTAACAAAGCACTCGTGTGCTACTTGGTTCATGGATTGGACCTCAAATAACCAAGAGAGTATAGGCACCTTAAGAAGCGTAAAACCAATATAAGTTGTGGAATAGCATCATCTTGTTTCCATGGACTGCAAGAAAAGAAAAGCAATTGTACATAAAATAATAATTTCACTTTTTCTTGTCAATATATGGCAGAGCTCATTGAAAATTGATATCTAGGAAATATTATGATGAACCTCCATATTATGAAAAAGGGAAGAGCACTGATCAGGTCAATTATGCCTGTAAATGACACGATATAGTAAAGTCGAACAGGTACGCTGCCACAAAAGGGGAAACAGGTACATCATTTCTTCCACATGACAAATCTTTCTAATATAAAGGTTTACAATTCTGTAAATATAGAATCCTGGTTATTCAATGGACATAAAAGTAGCATAATAATAACAGTCCAGACCTCACCTGTAGAGTTTCACTACATAGTCCACCACAAAGAAAGAAGCACAAGCGATCCTTAAGACTTGAATAGAATGATGAAACTCTGAAGTGTATCTGTCAGAAATAGCTGAAATGAGAAATCAAGTCCTTATGAATAACACCAGTATCCAAAGAACGCATCCTACTGAAGGTTAAGTATTCTTTTTCTTGATATCTAATAATGCCTCGATGAAAGATATCTGCATTAAGCCAAAATATTCTAAAAGTACAATAACGCATACGTTGACCTCACATAAAGGGCAATTAATGTAAGAGCTGCCAAAGATTCCACCTGCAGAAAATCTCACAAGCATGTTAAACTGGCAATGACAATAGAAATTTATCCTCAATATATGATCAAGCGATTATAATGCAAGTATAAGTTATCTAAAGCTGAGAAGGAAACTAGAATCAATAAAATTCTGCCACTAACCCACATGAGTAGAGGACTCCATTTTCCACCTCGAATAGCAGCACGAACTTTAATTGTTGGTACTACTTTTCCATAGAGATAAGAATCATGATAATTTGACAGGACATCCTACATCCCAAAGGCAAACATATTAAAATATAGGAGCTTGTAATTGCAACAGACATAACGAAGTGCAGGTTGGTTGAAACAATACCTCATTTGCATGTATAATCTTATCCTTTCTTTGTTTCTTAGGCTGAAGAAACTTTTCTTTGGTACTCAAGTTTCCAATATCAGATTCTATTCTCCCTTGTTGAGGTTTAAAGTCAGAGCATTGTATAGGTTCCTTCTCTTCATTTTCAACAATTGGAATGCATTGACCACTGGGAGATATAAGCAGTGTTCGGGAATGCATAAGTTTCCTCTCTCTAGAAGCATTGTATCCCTCAAGTTGTTCAATTGCCGGTTCATCTAGGGTTTGAACACACACTTCTAATGAATTCTGATCCTTGAGGGTTCCAAGTTGGCTTCCACCAAAAGAACAGCATGTTAGAGCTAAGTGTGTTGTACAAAAACCGTCTTTTAACTCAAACGGATGAAATATTGAATTACTGAGTAAATATATATATCAACCAATTAGGCAAAGGGAGTTTAAGTTCAATACCATTATTAAAAAACATTGAAAATGTGGGGAAATAGTAAAGGGAAAGCAGTGTTCATAAACAACAATAATTAATTTGATTCACAATTATTCAACCGCCATATAAACTATTCAACAAATAGTACTATATAAATTATACAAAGTACATGAAAACACCTTGTATTTGATGGAGAAAAAATAGGAAAGTTGTTCAGCTAGAATAAATAACTAGTTAGATGAACTGCAGAAAATTATAATTTATCATGGCAGTCAAGAGTAGGGGGAGTGATGCTTATCCTTTGGACCATCCACTGCAATCTGCAAGCATCTGACAATTGCTTGCTAGTTACTGTTGACGTGCTTTTTATGACGATGCCAACACAGAATAAAGTGTCCAACGGTCACTCTATTCCCTCTTGATCAAAGTATTCCGCATGCTAAGATTGCGTGAAAGTTCATGCGTTCAACTCCAAGGTTCCTTTTATTGCGAATAGACTCAGTTGGCTGATGTGAATATGCTGGGTATTCCAAGGGGACTTACGTGAGTTGCTCATTCAGAAGAAAGGATTTTCAAATTTCGGGAAATTTGTCGATGAAGCTCAAGTTCTTAAACTAACCGGATAATGCTGAATGTAAAAGGATATAAGGATTAGAGATGCTACCATCTACTCCTAAAGGGGGTGGAGGACGATGATCGGCTTAAACAGTCTTCAAACCAGACTTTGCTTCGTCTCCCTTCAGACAACTCTGACAAAGTTGGTGCAATCTTCAAAGGATGAGAAAGGTATTCAAATTATGAAACAACATGTACATACCATCACAACGATGCATATGGACATATGAGCCACAATCGAAGTTAAGTGCCAATACTCCAGTTGACCACGCAAGGCGAACTTACCATCAGCAAGCCCGCTAGTGTTATGGATGAAAGAAAATATGCTCAAACCGCAACGCCACACTCCACAATTAACAACTACTTGCATAAAATAAAGTCTACTCTACTCAATATACTTGAATCGGAAAGATGAAAGGGCCTTGCTAGCTACTCATAACAAAGAAGAAATCACCAAGCAATGAAACTCTTTGTATTATGAAAAGTGTTCACAACAACCATTTACAAAACTTTCAAAGGGAAAGTTTTCCTTCCTTTTCAAACTAAGCTATCGCCTAAGCTAACTCTCTAACTATTCTAACTTCTATTTTCTCTACTCTCTGATTTCTTGATCTAATCCAACATAGATTACAAATGAGGGGGATGCCCCTTTTATAGTTGGCCCAGTCCAACGGATGGTTCAGATTGAATTACAATAAAGGATTCAGATCGAGCCACATATGCCCTAATTAGGGTTTTCGCCCTAAAAACCACCACAGAGAGGAGTGGGGCAATGAATGCACAAAAGATTCTCCACTCATCTGCAAGAACTACTACGAGCAATTAATGCCCACTATCTTCTTCTAGAAGATTCTCGTTCAGAAACGTGTTCCCACCATTCTTCTCTGCCAATTATGTTGCATTAGGAGGAGAGTAAAAGAGTCTCTAAGATCGTCTCCGCAGATAATAAAATTCAAAAGGATTTGACGTTCAACCCTCCTGTTGCTTTGACTCTTGGACGCACTTCTTCCTTGTAACTTTCGCATTTCTTCATCTCAATTCCTTGGGCGTATTTAGCCCTTTTTGCACCACGTTCTTAGTGCCTTAGCCAAACCTTCACTGTCGTTTCTTCTTTCCAAAGTTGCAACGTTGTCTAGCTTCATCAAGTCCTCATGCCTTGGCTTCAACGTTCATCCTACAAAACAAAAGAAGAGTATCAGAACACTTTATAATCTAAATTCGCTTTACTTACCTTATTCCCATGTTTTGACTGATTGATCTCTGGATTTCTGATAAAATTCATCATTTTCTAGCAAACTTTTGTCATGGGCCCATTGTGCTAGGGCGCATGCCATCTTGTTGTTTTCATTCTCCCGCTTTAGCAATTTCATTCACTTGCCTTATCCACCTTCCTTTAGGAGCTTGGTGACTTAGATAAAATTTCACTCGTCTTGAGCTTGAATGCACTTGACCCACTCTGCTTTCCTTTTCCATGCCTTAGAAAATTTATCCCTCAGAGCCTTAGGAAATTTGTTAAACGGGTGCCAGGCCGAAATCTCTGCCGAAACAACACGAGCAAGGTGTGGAAGAACCTCAAATCATCTCCCAGTGAGAAATATCCAATACCCAGAAGAAATTTCCCCTCAGAAATCATAATTTCCATGGGTATCCAGACGAAGGGGTAAGTTTAATTTTTATTATTTTGAAAATAATAAAAATTACTAAGGTTTGTTTCATCTTGATTCCGGGTGCACTTCACACCTGCAGCCTCAATTTTTAAATCCTGGTGTTCCTCATATTTTCCGAAGAATTTCCTCCAGCTTATATCACCTTGCATCTGGAAAGATTAATATTAATACATCCTCTAGGCGCATCCCTTGTACTTGCCCTTGCCTTAGAAAATAAAAATGTCGTCAACTCCATCTTGGGCGCACTTCACAAGACCTAGTTTATTTTATCCACCTTAGAAATTTCCTTCAAGTCTCAGCCACTTAACTTCTACCTTGAGGGCTCATTTAGCTAGGCAAGCTTCAATTTTAATGCCTTAGGCATTTCTCCTATCATCTATCGATCTCCCCAAGGTTTGGGCGTATTTTGCCTAGGGAATTTTCATCTCCCTTGGAAACTTTTTTTTTTTGAGGCCTCTCTACCACCTTGGGCGCGTTTGGAGGGTCAAGCTTCCATTTTCAACTTAGAAACTTTTTTAAACTTCACTTCCCCTTGCTGGGCGCATTTAGAGGGGTGTTCTTTTATTTTCACCACTTAGAAATTTTATTCATGCTTGCTCATTCCCCTTGGGCGCATATGAGAGGGTACACTTCCATTTTTGACTTAGGCAAATTTTATGCCAGCCTCAACTCTTGGAAATTCCCAACGCCTCAGCTACTCTTGCCATTCCATTTTTAGTAATTTCTGGAGAAGTGAGACTTTTTGTGGCCTTTTATCTTCTGACTCTAGAGCTGGCGTGGTATGCCTCCTATGGCCCTGCTACCCCATTTATACTTGTTTCTCGAGCTTATCTGTTGTTTTTAGCCCTCGTGCTATTTTTAGAAAACCCTAAAATTGATAGACCTCTGCAACTCTGATTGACCTAAAATTTGCTAGGCGTGATCCTCATCGCATGACAAACACGTTCACACCTACCTCTCGTGCCGACCTGCTATTTATAGCCATGTTCTGGAGACGACTTACTATAAATAGTAAGTTCTCGGATCGCGCCCAAATTTTACCAACGGATAGCCTGAAGGATGCTTATCGCAGTGGGATACCTTCGTTTTTCGAAATTTTGGCTTTTTACCCCCCTTTTTAGGCACCAAAGTAGGAAACCCTAATCTGACTTGCATGTGCCTCGAATGACCTCTGTTTGACTTGATTTCTGCTGCATGTTGTTCTGCTTGCTGAACTGGGGTGTCGAGCGGCTGTCAAAGTGAATCTGCTATTTATAGCAAGTGTCCGGAAAGTGGTCAATCTGATGTCGGATGAGTTTGCATGTCATAGTGCCCGTGCGATCTCAAAAAACCCAGAAAAACCCAGAAAACTAGTCTGCATGCGAGCACTAGCTAAAAATAGTAAGTCCCTGAAAATTGATCCATTCTGCTTGCATGTCACACCACTGCGAAGCTCTCGCAAAACCCACATGGAATATCCGAACATGCGTTAAAGAACTCTGCATGCAAACCCTAAAAATAGCCTCCGAAGGCTGAACTTTGAAAGTGATCGTCTCGGTTTGCATGTTATATCGTTGCGAAGGTTTCGAGAAACCCAGAAGTAATCTCCGGACATGCAATGAAGAATCATATGTTTGACCCCTGAAAATGGCTCCTGAAGCCTGAACTGCTAAAAATAGCAAGTTGTCTGATCTGGCTCAAAATTTACGTGCAAGCAGCTTGATGTGTTTTGAATGTGTCGAAGCTGACCGAATTCCGAAATTTCGATAAAATAGTCCCAAATTGAATACTTACTAAAAATAGCGAGTTGTCGGAATACAGTGAAAATTTAATGGGACCCTGCTGGAAGCTTTGTGATTGTTGTGTTAAGCTCAAACGTCAATTAGCCAACTCAATTCAACTTCAAACTATCCTGAAGAACAAAACCCTAATTTTACGGACTTAGCCAAAATTTCCAATTAAGTCAAATACAGAAACATCCCCAAAAGAATAGAGAAATAAGAGAGAGAGGGAGAGACGCAAAACCAAAGCCAAAAGACCAAAATGGAGCAAAAATAGGGGGGTCCCCATCTAGCATGGGGTGATGTGTGAAAAGGTCACAACAGTTACAATTAATATTCCTCAACTATCATTCCATCTTTCTCTTTTTAAGAACATTATTTTGGTGTCTTGCATCTAGATAGGGTTCAAGTAATGCAACAGTTGGCATTCTTAGTGGTACAACTATAGGCTGAGAGAGAGAGATTAATCTCTATCTTCTTTGTCTGAGAGTTAGCTAAACTACAGAAGTGTAAAAGAAAGGAGAAGATTGTTCTATACAACCCAAGGCATATGTTGGCAAAGACTATACGGAATTGGATTCTAGAAAACTATAGGCTGTGAAATGGGGTCGTATGATCTAGATCCCGAGGGATATCTAGTAGACAACAGGGTGAATGAGAATAATCTGTGTTATGGTCGATGAAGCATGTAAAAGTGAAATGACCATTTTATAGAAAATCACTGGAGTGTACAATTAAGTTATAAACAGAAGTAAAGGAGGATCCTCTATATGTACCTGTTCTGCATTAAATAAAAAAAGTAATAAATAGTTGGTACAATGATTGCTGGGAAGAATTTCTAATGAAAGAGAAGAGCTTCTGAACTAAGAAAAGAAGTTAAAGCTAATGAGCATACTTCTGATGATAATACACATGCATTACAGATGGGTGATCGGTTGAAAAGTTGAAGCAGTTCAACTTCCAATGGTTGCAAGATGCTAAAGTCGTTATTGATGAGGTGTAACAGAGGCAAAGGAAAGAAAAGAAAGAATAAATTAATGTTCATGTTCATGAATGACCAAAAAGGATCAAAGGGACTAGAACATAAAAATAGTAACTCCCACCCAAACTTGTACAATTATAAATAGAAAAGTGGGCAGAAGACCCTGCAAAGAAGTAGAAACAGATGAAGACCACCCAGATGGCGAACCAAAATGCTAAGTTATCAGTACTCAAAGGCATGTAGGAGGAGTCACTGTTACTGTCATCAATCACTGTAGACTACCAGTGAGGAGTCTAAGAATGTTAAGGGTTTTGTGGGATAGAATTTGGCAAAAAAATCACACCAAGATGTTGCATAAAATTTGGAACCAGTTGGTTGTTCAATTTGCTAGTGTTATAGGGTGTGAATTGACGTAGCCCTTTGGCACTACTAGTGCTGACTTAATACCTTGAGCAGCCAGCATTTGCTTGGTTATGGAACAAAATTGAATTTGGAATCAAAGGTAAGATTAGCATAGCTGTGTGAAGTTGAGATTTTGCTTAAGGAGTTGTGCAAAATTGGCAAAGGATTTGTCACCACAAGTTGACACAACAATTATTGCTAAAATTATGAAAGATTTGGCACCAAACTTAAAACCAAGATGACACAAAAATCAACACAACTATAGACTTAGCCAAATTTGATTCTATAAACCAATCATTGTACCCTTTTGAGAAGCAATGATTGTTACACCATCTCTAATCAAGAAAACAAACCACTAGAATAGATTGATGATCAACCTTTCCAACTACAACTAGAGCATCATCCTCTAGTTCCCGAATTACAACTAAACCCGAAGTGCATTCAACCTCTTGCATATACCCGTGTGCATGATCTTATAGATTGAAAGAAAATTGGTTGACAAGGATGACACGCAAAGAACTTCATTGAATGCTCTCTCACCCATGTCAATAGAACCTTTGCCACAAACAACAACTAAAGAATCATCACCCATGAGAATCCATGGCATGGACCATGTCACGTCCCCTTTTTCAGGTTAAATTAAATTAGTAATGTTATTTAAGTTGGGCCCAATAAGCTTAAATTTTATAGGCCACTTAATAATATTATTATAATTAAAATAAAAGGTGATCTTTAAACACTAGTATTAAAATAAAAGTATTTTTAAATACTTAAAATTAAAAAAATAAATTAAATTAAAATTAAAAATATTTTTAAATACTTGGAGGGAAATTTATGACCCAAGGGCCTAATTCGAAAAGGTATATCAAGGAGGTGCATATCTTCATATGGAGATCATTCAAGCTATCATTTGCATACTACTTTCAGATTTGAGCAATTGTTCAATCTAGGGCCTCCAAGCACGAAAACCTCTGGCAAGTTCGAATTCTAGAGGACGAAAACCTTTTGGAATTCATCATGTTGGATCAAGGATGAAACCATTGTTTCCTATTTTGGGTTATTCCATCTGGGGATCACAATTGTGCCAACTTGTTAAGGATTTGAAGACTAATTACAATCTGCTACAGTGCCGCTACAATATTTGTCGTTGATTTTTGGAAATTTCATGCAAGATTCCAGCAATAGGGCAATTTGGGTTTGCAAGCAAATTTCAGTATTTTTTTGCCATATCATATTTGAAGACTCCTATATTGATTTTAATAATTTTGGGAGAGTCATTGTGCAGCAAAAGACACTGGATCTGAATTATACAGGTCTATAACAGTAAACCCTAGCTAAGCACCACCATTGGGAGGATACATTTGAGTCTTTGACAATATATTGCTGTTTCAACCCTATTTCCAGCAGATCTGCATCATTTCCAGACTGATTACAATATTTTCTAGCATTGTACAGCCAGCTATACATCTCCAAACAGCAGCCATACCAGTCACCAGCCTCTATTTGTTGCTAACAAACATTGCAAGGTCTGATCTAAATCTAACTTGCATCTTTTCAGCTGGGTACAACATTCTGTGAGTGCAAAAATATCTTATAAATTCTGATTTGTACTTTCCAGCACCTTCATTCATTGTTTTCAGCTAAGTTGCCGGTTTGGGTACAGATTCAGATGCGGGTTCGGGTTCGGTTTCGCCGGTTCGGCAAAAAAAAAAATTCCTAGGGTACGGGTATGAGTACGACTGTACTATATATATATATATATATATATATATATATATATATATATTTATAAACATAATGATAATGCCATAGACTCATAAGCATGCTAAAAATTATAATCATATGATCATAATGCCATAATGTCATAGAATATTGAAACAATGAAATACGCCATACGGTAATACCTCATATAATCTGTAATCATATTCATAATTTGCAAAAATGTAAACAGTAAATTACTAAATTACTAAATAATAAATACTAAATACTCAAGTCTTAAAATGTCATTACACATCTATGTTACACCGGCGTCGGGGACGGGGGGACAAAGGGGCCTCAATTTGGGGACGGCGGGGGGACGGAGGCGAGGGGGCGGGGGCTATATATACTATATACTATACATATGGTACTTAAAATGCTAATTATGAAAAGATGTATAACAATATACTTGAACATTGAACATTGAACATTGAACATTAACAATGAACTAGTGAATGAACCATTGAACATTGAAGTTTTCAAATTTGAAATTAGAATACTCAATACTACAATGTAACAATTGTTGAATCAGCAAATGGACGATTTCTATTATATGATATATCATAAAGATGATTACAATGAGTAGCATGATATGAATATCAAAACAAGTACAAACTACAAAGTCAAAATGCCAAAATGTAGTGAAGCAGGCGGAGGCCTCTAATCATCCCTCGGGAGGTCGGCAAACTCCTCATCACTGGAACCACTAGACTCCCCAAGGTCAAGATCTTCCAAAGGAACACCAACCAGCCCTAAATCTACAACATCCTCATCCTCATCAATCTGTGATGGCTCCTCTGGCTCTACATCCCATCGTGCTGCTGGGCTCTCCTTGTACACAAGTGTCATGTGGTCAGTGATACGCAAGGCACTATGTACAGCCACTAGCTTCTCTGCTCTCCTAGAGGTAAGTCTGTTCCTCTTAAGAGAGTGGATGAAGCTATAAGTAGACCAGTTCCTCTCAGAAGCTAAAGAACTAGAAACCTCAGACAACACACGAATGGCTAGTGTTTGAGTCAATGATTTCTGTCCATGACAAGTCCACCACAAAATCGGATCCTCCTGTGCCATAGTTCTTATATCCGCCTTTGCCGCAGCCTTATAACCCCCAAGAGTAGCAAATTTTGTCCACTCAGTGCGAATGTTGCCAGCATCTTCAGCATCATACATCCTATCAATGCACTTGAAGAACCCTTCCTTCACCTCCTCATCCCGAATCGGTGTAACTCTACCAAGCCTAGGCATGTACCACTTCGGATTCAATGAATAAGCAGCCATGTGCAAGGGAGTGTTTAGGCTATCCCATCTGCGCTGAATAATAGGCTGAATGTAAACATTGTAGAATGCTAGAGTGGGGTCTTTCTCTCACACAATTGCCCTCATCTGGCCAAGCATCGAATCAATGCACTCATACACCTCTCCAAGGTTAGGTGCATCCCCATCCCCATATCTGATGACTTGAACAACCGGTTCAATGATGGCAACAATATATTTTGCATCATTCCAAAATCCATCACTCTTCACTATCTCCTTCACCCTCTTCCCCTACTCTGTCCTGGCCCCATCCCACTGATTCCATTCTTGCGTCATAACCATGAGTTGCAATGGCTCTTGCAACTCAAGCATTCTCTCCATAAGAATGAAATAGGATGCATATCGGGTCTCAACTTGTTTCAAGAACTCCTTCGCAAAGCTCGTGAAGATGGCATGTGAAGTGTGGTGGTTGCAGATATACATCTGCACATCTCTAGCATTGTTGACCACTCCTCTAATCCACTCAATCTTCCCCATGTCCTTGAGTGCATTGTTCATGGCATGCACACAACATGGAGTCCACCAAATATGTTTGTATGTTGTCTCGATAAGCCTCCCTGCAGCTCTGCACACATGTGCTGCATCTGTCACTACTTGGACCACATTTTCTGGCCCAATCTCCTCAATAGCTGCCCTAAGGATCTCAAACTGAAAATCAGCATCTTTTCGATGCCCTGAACAATCAACTGCCCTAAGAAAGAATGGGCCCTTTGAACATGTAACTATGACATTGATGAGTGGACGATGCCTAATGTCCGTCCACCCATCCATAACAATGTTGCATCCAGAATCCTCCCAACATGCCCTCATCGTCTCCATCAATGAACTGATCTTGGTATAGTTGTTATCCAAGATCGTTGTCCTCAATTTGTGCTCACCTGGTGGCACATATGACGGTCCTCCCTTCGCCACCATCGACATCATCTCCTTATAATAAGGAGATCGAGCTACATGAAATGGGATTCCATTGGCAAAAAAGAACTTGCCAATGGAATCATCTATCTGATCCTTCTGGTGCACATTAAATAAATCAGCTATGGGGTTAGGCAGATTTTGTATCCTGCGTTTCCCCTTGCCCTGTTGCGATTCAGGCATAACACTATAGGTGGATGAAGGTCCTGAGGCTGCCCCTGACAATGTTCCTGCTCTAATATGTGGCTGCCTCTGCATATGCTGCTCCTAAATCTGCTGTATAGTCTGAATATTTTGCCTACCAGACAAGGTAGTAGGCATAGGAATTGCCACATCATCTGAAACACCCCAAAGCTTGTTGAACTCAATTTTGTATTTCATATTTTTAGGGTCCTTCAAAAAAGCACATGCTCCCACACCTTTTCCTGGCCAAAAGAGGAAGTGAGCATTAACTCTGGTGATGCTCCCCATAGTTTACATACTCGGACTCGGAGAGTACTCGGCAAGCCCAAAATTTTTGACTCGGCAAATACTCGACAACTTAAAAAGTAGCAAAATTTCTCATGAAAACACTTTTTTTTGCAAAATTCAATTACAAAATGCATCAAATGAGTCTAAAAACCATGAGGGAGTGTTTTATATTAAATTTCAAAGTTCAATACATATGGATTACAAAATGGCATCATTATACGAAGCCACATAGTGAAACTGGTAATAACTATAATGAATTTATGATGATTGTATTTGAAAATCATCATCATAAATTTCATATCTAGGCAATTACAATTTCCTCTTCCCCAACCTAGTGAAAAATTGGGAGGTAGAGGGTATGGTCCTTGCACTCGATTCTGGCTCCCTGCTTGCCGTAGAAGATTGTGGCAGTGGCTCCACCATGCTGGTAGGTGGCAGTGGCTCCTCCTCCACCACATCAATGTCATCCAATCCAATCTTCCCTACTTCTATTGCAGGCAAATCCTCCATAGCTTGCCTCTCGAAATCAGCAATCTCATCCTCTGTAAACAAGGAGGCCTCATCATCCTGTACGGTCCAGTCACTGTATGGATCAATGTCATCCAAATCAATGAGCTCATCTGAAAAGTCCTGCACCTTTCTTGTGCGAAGCCGAAGATTATATTGCACAAAAACAAGATCATTGAGGCGTTGTTGAGTCAACTTGTTACGCTTCTTCATGTGAATGGAATCAAACAAACTCCAGTTTCGTTCACAGCCAGAAGCACTACAAGGTTGAGACAAAATTCGGAGGGCTAGCCTTTGCAAATTTGGAGTTCTTCCACCCCAATCATCCCACCAAGAACCTACAAATAAGATATTCAAGTTTTTGTAAATATTGATAAACAATATTGTAATAAGTTAATAACTAATAAGTAATAATAATTGTAATTCATAACTTGCAAGATAAAGGCTTCACTTTTTCTTACTTGGTGTTTGGATCTCTCTTCCTCGTTCACATAATGTGGAAGAAAACAAAGGCCCCCTAGCTGCCTTATATTGTTGCAACTCTATAAGGATGAGGTCTTTCACTTCAGGTAAAGGTGTCATCCTGTCAATACATGTGAATAGGCCCTCCATAACCTCTCCATTAGCATCCGTGAAGCCATCAAAGAAGTAGAATTTGGGGTTGAGAAAGTACCCCGCTGCATGAATGGGTTGGTGGAGTTGATTGTTCCACCTTCGATCAATGATCTCCCAAATAGGGGTAAATCTATTTGCATCCCCCATGTAATAGTGTTGGATGGCCTCTTTGGCCCTATCCATTGCTTCATAAAGATATCCCATCACATTTTTCTCACCATCCACCAAGCGCAAAACCCTCACCAATGGCTCAGTCACCTATAAAGTACAAAGTAGAACTAAATTTAAATTACACCTTACAAGGAAACAAAATACTTATAGAATTTTAAATTAAGAATAAAGGATTAAATCTGAAAATTCATTAGAGTTTAAGTTACCTTGACAATCTCTAATGCTCTAGTTGCAAATTGACCATCAAAGATTATTGCTACAATCTTTTCTCCATCAGCCTTCTTTGAGTAAGTTGAGTCTACCCATGGTTGACTCACAAACATCTGCTTCAAGGAAGTCAATAAACTAGTGATACTTTGCAACGTTAGAAAATTAGTTGCAAACCTTGTAGCACCCGATCGCACAAGCTCTTTCCCCTTGGTGTGATCTCTCATCAATTGAAGAACCCATGGGTGATTATATATATATTTTGTTATGTCTCTTGCTTGTTCTACAATTGGTTTCACCCAATCAATTTTTCCTATGTCCTCCAAAAGAAGGTCAAGGCAATGAGCTCCACAAGGGGTCCAAAAAAGTGTTGGATGCCTTGCTTGAAGCAATCTACCAGCTGCCACATATGCCGCCGCATTGTCAGTAACAACTTGGACAACATTTTCTATGCCCACCTCTAAAACAACCCGCTCCAACATCAAACTCAAATTTTCTGCATTCTTTATTATGTTGGAGGCATCAATTGACTTTAGAAAAACCAACGCACCATTTGAAGCCACTATAAAATTGATAAGAGTGCGGTTTCTTCCATCTGTCCAGCCATCTGAAAGAATTGAGCATCCATACTTTTGCCATTTCTTCTTTTCAGCTTCCACAATTCCATTTGCATCTACAATAGCATCTTCAAGTAACCTGCCACTTAAATCTCTTGGACTAGGGGCCTTGTACCCTTTCCCTGCAACTGTCAATGCTGTCACCAAACACTCCCAATATGGACTCCTTGCCACATTGAAGGGAAGGTTATTATAAAACCAAAAATTTGCACAAGCCTTGTCTGCTTCTTTGTGCACCTCCCTATTCCACCCAGTACCTTCCAATGAAGGTTGTGATCCTTGAACATTTCTAGGGACAAAAAACTGGAATTTATTTGAAGTGGATGAAGTGGATGGGGTACGTATACGTGGACCGCGACTAGAGCCCACAATGCCTTGCATATTCACCTCAGAATCTTCAGTCAAATTAGGAGCAATGGCTTCTTGTATGGCTGCTTTTGTCTTTGCCCTCTCCAATTTTTTTTCATCAAATGCTGCAAGAAGAGCTGCCATCTCTCGTTTCACCTCTTCAGGGGCTTCTTTACATGCCTTTGCATCACGGCAAGGAATACTAGCAAGATGGTATTTGAGGCGATTAATGCCTCCACTAATCTTCTTCTTGCACCAAGTACAAATAACACTCCCTGGTACTGGCCCATAATAGCCATGTTTCCAAGCGGGATCACGGCTACCAGGGGGTCTCCTTTCAATGGCCTGGCTTGAGGCAGCTATGTCTGAACCAGATGCAGAGGCAGATGCCATTGTGATTAAATATTAACCTGCAATATTAGAAGTTGAATAATAAATATATTAGAAGATGCAACAGATCCAATACAAAGTGAAAGGAACAATCAACTAATTGTTTAACTTTATAATTTCAGTCATTATCAAACAATAAAGTTGTAAACTATCAAAGTGAGACATTTCATTTAGTATGCTATCTGTTCTAATTTCAGTTTTTTTATTCTTACATTTTTATTTTTTGTTGGATGCACATTGATTTAATTTACTTGTATGCAAATTGGCATTGCAGTCCTAACTCCTAACTCCTAACCTTGTTGGTTGTTGCAAATTTGCAGGTGGGAGCAGCAGGTTATCTGTTATCATACTGTATTTAATAATTTATTGCAGATATTCCACTATAAAAGTACTTTGAGACTTTTGATCATAGTTTGCAGATGGGCGAGTAATCTCTTATTCTATGTAGATGAACAAAATTTGTGTGTATGTGTGTGGATTGTCATTGTGCAGCTACATCAACATATGGATATGAGTTTTTCAATTTTCACTTTAAACTTTTACAGTTTTACTCATATCCATATGCTGATGCAGCTGCACAATGACAATCCACACACATCAGAAAAACTGTAAACATGCTGGTGTTGTCTATATCAGATTTAATATTAAAATTTAAAACTTCATTCTTAATAATTTATTGCAGATATTCCACTATAAAAGTACTTTGAAGTTTGAGACTTTCGATCATAGTTTGCAAATGGGCGAGTAATCTCTTATTCTATGTAGATGAACAAAATTTGTGTGTATGTGTGTGGATTGTCATTGTGCAGCTACATCAGCATATGGATATGAGTTTTTCACTTTAAACTTTTACAGTTTTACTCATATCCATATGCTGATGCAGCTGCACAATGACAATCCAGATTCCACACACATCAGAAAAACTGTAAACATGCTGGTGTTGTCTATATCAGATTTAATATTTATTATTATTTTAATTTTTAAATGTAAAATTTCATATATTATTCTATTATTATAAATTAATAATACCATGGGAAAATTGTAAATAATAATATCATTTTTGACATCAAATTTATGATTTATTGTAATTTGTTATTTTAAAACTAAAATTTCATATATTATTTTATTATAAATTATAATAATATCATGGCAAATAATAATATAAAAAGATATTATTATTTGTCATGATATTATAATTTATAATAAAATAATATATGGAATTTTAATTTTAAAATAATAATAAATTATTAAATATGATGTACAAAAATGAATATTTTATCATTATGAATATTAAAAATTAAGACTCCCATGATATTATTATAAATTTATAATAAAATAATATATGAAATTTTGAAATTTTAATTTTAGAATAATAATAAATATTAAATTGATGTAGAAAAATAAAAAAATTTAATATTTTTATTATTTTATACATAAACGTTTGGAAGCATATATATAAAATAATAAAAATATTAAATCATTTCCAGGCATATGTTCATTTAATATTATCATTTTTTCAAACATATACTATGAAGTATGAAGTATGAAGTATGAAGTTTTAAATTTTAATATTCAGGCATATGTTCATTTAATATTAGCATATGTTTGAAAAAATGATAATAGTAAATACCCACGACCTGGCACAGGCGCCGCACAGCCAATGCGAACAGGAACTAACCTGGAAATCGCGCAGACTCTAAGTCGCGCAGCCACCACTGCAAATCGTGGAAATAAATCACGCAGCCAACACTGCAAATCGTGGAAAATGAAAAGGGTAAATGTAAACTGCAAATCATGGAAATAAATCACGCAGCCGACATTGCAAATCGCGGAAAATGAAATGAACGCATCCAAAACGCGGAAAAAATGTGTAAAAAATCCCGCGAAAAGGTAAAAACGACTTGAAAAACGTGTCAAAAACGTGTTACGTTTTCTGTGCCGATTATTTTGCAAGCAAACAGAGATTAATCGGCGAGTACTCGGAAAAAAACAGTAAAAAAACTCGGCTAGGGTTTCCTGCGAGTAAAAGTCAAGATTACTCGCCCAGCCAAAAAACATGCGATTACTCGGCTGCTCGGCGATTAATCGCCGAGTATGTATACAGAGATGCTCCCAAACCAATCATCACCACAAATGTTGCATTTCCATTTTCTCGTACCACCAGATGATGATGTTGGGGCTGTTATTCTTGTTGCAAATTGTTTTAGAGGAGATTTGGGATCATAAGGACCCCTAGCCCACTCTGCCAAAAGCTAAGAGGGGCAATCAGTAGCAACTGCTGCACTAGCTATGGAACTAGTTTGCCTTTCTGGATTTGACCCATGTTCATCCCCCTCATTGTGCTCATCCTCATGCTCGGGTTCATATTCTAAATGGCTTGCATTATGAGAATGAGTTTCCAATTCCATCTCATCCTCACTCATTTCATGACTGTGGGAGCTCATTTTGACACTGCATTTCACAAAATGAAAAAAAAAAATCAATAAACACATAGTTTCAGCCTATGCCCTACTTTAAAATTAAAAAAATAAAACTCTATATTTTAAATTTTAAATTGCAAAACAAAATCTTAACTAATATAGAAAATGAAACAACAAGAATTAGAAATGAAACAAGAAAATGAAACAACAAGAACTAAGAACTTAGAATTTAGAAATGAAAATGAGAAAATTCAAAAAACTAAAACAATGAACATTGAAAATCAGAAAATAAAAGAAAAAATCAGTTCAAAACCTTACCTTTTGCTTGAAAAATCTCTTCAACAAGCTGAAGAATCTTCCTCCTCTTCTTCTTCTTGCTCCTTGACACTCCTCTTTCACTTGCAATCACTCCTTTCACTCCTCCAATCACTCTTTCCTCAGCTCTTCACTCTTCTTCTTCTTGCTGTAGCAGACAAGTAGAAATGCAAATGTGAATAAAAATGAAGTTAGAAGGGGCTTTTGATAGTATAGAAGAGTGTAGATGGGCCCCACATGCCCTTAGGGTTCGAATAGAACCAAAAAAAAATTAAAAAATGAGTGTTTTTAATTAAAAAAACGGCCTTTATGACTGTCCACCGCGGGAGACGCCGGTGCATTTTGGCGTCTCCGACGGTGGGGGAGCAAAATGGTGGCGCCTCCGGAGATGTGGAGAAGCCATCCCCACGTCTCCGGGACGTCCCTGTTCCGGGAATGCTAGGGCCTAGGGGGGGGGGACGCGTCCCCGGGGTTCACTATTACACATTGAAAATTCAAAATACAATCAAAACAATATTTAATTCAGTATTAGTATTAATATTTAAGTCAATATAAGGCAATCTGGGCACTTTTAGGGTTTTCTTTTTTGTTTTTAAGTTGAGTTTTTGCCTTTTTCTAGGCTGGATGACGTGGGTCCACCCGGGTCCTTCTGGGTCCTTCTAGTTTCTCCCCAGGTTCGGCCAGGGTTCTCCATTTTTCACTTGGGTTCTCTGTGGGTCCTTCACAAGAACCCAGGCGAACCCAGAGAAGAACTGAACCCGAACCAGAACCCACACGTATTTTGGCCGGTTTGGGGGGCTAAAATGAAGAACCTGGTAACAAAGATTTTCAGTAACTATACTATTCAAATAAATCATATTGGAAGATAATTTGGCTGCCCTAATTTAGAATTGGCTCCATCTAACATTCTAGGGTTTTTATGACATAAATCAGCAAAGATTGATGTTGTTTATTGCAATTGTGGATTGGTACCAATAATTTAAGGGTCTTCAGAAGTGTGGTCAGAAGTTATACTTGTTGTTTGGATTCATTTCCTTTCAAAAAAATAGAGGGGACATTACAGAACATGGCTCTAATCACGAGAAAACATCTCTAGAAGAGGCCATGTGATGTGAAGCACCAAAGTCAAGAATCCAAGGTTTTGAAGAGGAAGAGACAATTGCAACTGGTGCCTTTCCTTTCCCTTTGTCTAATTTGGAAGAAGAGGAAGAACCCTAAGAGAGAGAATCAAGAAGACTAAGTTGTTCTTCTTGAGAATACTAGTCAACTAGTTGATTTGTTTCTTCATACATCTTAGTTCATCATGTCTTGTCTTCTTACAATAAATACAAATGTGACCTTTTTTTTTATTATTTTCCTTTTGAATAAAGAGGAGGTCAATGATTCAATCTTTGAAGTAGAGGTGGACTGTGATTTTGACTTTATAGAAGAGGCCTGAAAGTTAGTCTTTTGCTTCTTTTTAGAAATACCACAAACCTACTAACCCTTTTTGGATTGGTTTGCAAACAATGCATGAGAATTTGAGGACGTAATTCTGCCCATCTGAATTAACTTGTATTGTTGTCTAGTCAAACTTTCAACAAAAACATCAAAGGAAGGCATAGTGAATCCAATTCCTAAAGCATTCTTAGTAGCATGAAATGTAGAAACAAGGACAAAATAATCAAAGACCTTTTGGACAACATGCTAAGAATAAGCTGTAATCCCATTTTCTTAATGTTGCAATATTTTAGTTGCAGCCTTAGTATTTTAAATTGTATAATGAAGTTCTGAATATTGTCAAAATTGCTTAGACTAATAAGGTCATTCTAAGTTGATGACATCTTAATTCATTTGTTTGACCTAATAGACTTTGTAGCTTGTCCCAAATCTCCTTAGGAGTGTTGAGAGATTCAATATGAAGAAGAAGATCAGGGGATACAACAAGATAAAGAAACTCGTGTGCTTTATCAAATTTGTTCAACCACTTAATCTTTCTAGCTATTGTAGTGGGTTCTTTGTAATGTCCCCTAGTGGGGGTATGCCTGATTTTGCCGAAAAGTAACAATTCCAACAATATAATTTGTCTTACAAATAGTCTTCTAAAATTAAATCATATAGAAATTATTGAACTTGAGAGCAAATGAACAGTTAATATAAATAACATCGCCTAATTGGATCTAATCTATAGTTTCATTTCCAATAACCAATCATAGAAAGCATTGGAAAGGAAAGCATGATAGGACAACCGGAGACTGTTCATCACAATTAATCCCAAGAGTGTGGCAATCACCCCTTGGCCCCAAGTGGCAAGAACTCCCATTACCATCCACATGGGGTGGTCTACCTACATTGTGGAACTGGTCTGCTGCCTCTCCCAATCGTATTCCCTTGCAAATCCATGCCTGATTGTTTATAGGGAAACTAATACATTAAATCAATAATTATAAGAGCCTTAAATAGATTAGCAACTCCCATTATTAACTAGGTTAAAGATACATAGGAGATTATATATATATATATATATATATATATATATAAAACATTATACTCCATCACAATGCATACCAATCACTTATTATATTCAATGGTTGCTGCCTTTCTGAATGCAAATGTTTATTTATTTTCTGATCTCCTTCATTGCCTTCTTCAAAATGATTTTACCTCTCTTATATATCTTCAATGGTGGAGGGGGGAAAAGTCACATCTCTTCATTCACATTCTTTCCTTGGTAAAGGATGCCTCCTTTCAAACCCAGCGCTGACTTAAAACCTTTTCATTTTATTGTTAATTATGCCTTTCCAAGATGGGGTGCTGCCCTATTTGAATCTCAATCGGCCACCCCTTTTTAACAATCTCTGCCAATTTTAATCCATTTTATTCTAGTCAGTCTGCTTCATAATTAAATCACTTTAATCTAGGCCAGCTTGCTTGATAATTAAATTATGTAATTACTATTTATAATTTTCTTTTATTCCAATCATCTAGGTTTTTTAATTATGTAATGCTGCCATTTAGGGGATAAAACGGGTCATTACAATCCACCCTGCCCAAGATTGCTTGTCCTCAAACAATCACAAGCTAAGATTTGCAATTTTTAGACATTGCTCCTTTTTGTGATGTAATTAGTTTTTGTTGTGATACTTTGATAGGAATTGGAAATTCTAAACCAAGTGACCATTATTTTGGTTTTGATTGTATGTCCTTAGAGAGTAGTTGTTAGTATACTTGCCTCAACTTGACTACTAATAAGGTTAATATTGTCCTCTAAAGTATGAGGACAATTTATTGTCCAATATTCTTCTAGCTTATGTACCACTATTTCCCAATAACTCACAACAACAAAACCAAGAGTTGGAAATTGGCAAGACCTATTATTTAAGACAAGTTTTCTCCATTTCATTACCACAAAGATCCAGGGAAATGATACAAACTCTTCATTATCCTTGTTGAAATCCAGAATAATGGAAAAATGTTGCATCCTTCATCATGATGGATTATGGGAGTGTTGTGAATATCAAGATCCCACTCCTTGGTGCAAAGCCAATTTAACATTTGGGTAAAGGATTTGGGTGTCCTTCCCTCTTTTCCTACACAATCAAATGGAAACAAGTATAATTTCCCTTAAATAAAGTATATTTCATTTCATATAATCATTCAAACAAAGTTTGAGGCAAGTTTGATTATGATGAAAATGTAAAATAGCTTATAGGGTTTTTGTAACACTTAACCTAGTAAAACATCTTTCAACATATATCCCCTTTTCATAGACTCATAGGTAATTAATGACGTGTTATAAGTTATAACCTTCAAAGACATATTTTGTAGATAATACTTAAGTACAAAATTATTGGATTGATCAAGTCCAATAAAATGAAATATGTACAAAGTTTAGCATTCACAACAACAATAGGAGGACTTAATTTTATAGTTTTACACTAATATCCAATTCTTGTCCAATCTTCCAAACCAATTGGACGTTGTCACTCCTCTTGTAAAATTTGGCATATCCTCATGTTTAATACTAGGATTATTTTCATATCTTGGGAAAGTATTGTTTTATTTCACCTGATTCATTTAAACAATATCAATTTTTTTTCCAAAGTTTGAGGGGTGAGAATGATCCTGGGATTTTTGTGGGTTACGGGCCCAAAATAAAACTTCACATAGGCTTGTGTAACAAATTTGGGTGTAACTTGTTTTGTATTGAATTTATCTAAGGTACATATATGCCTAATACGGATTTATTTGATCATGAATGTAGAGCTACTTTGATCACGAAAAAGGACTTAGGAGAGGAAGACTCTTGGATAAAATGATCTACTCTAGATATTAAATGTAGAAGTGAATTTGGTCCCTAGACAGAGTTTACTAGGTCAATATTGTAGGTTACAAGGGGGATCCATACATCGCCCTTGTTTCAATGAATGTGGGGTAGATTATATGTGGTGTGGTCTTGAGTGTACATTGTGATCTTGTTCAAAATGAACAAATTACACTCTATTGGAACAAGTGTGTTCCCCTCAATGAAGCTCGATGAATATATCCTACGATAAATTTCAAAATATAAACCTCAAAAAAAATCTCTTAAGATCTCTCTAAAAGTCAAAATTTGTTATTTGATTTGAGTTGTCTTCATTAGATTCTCTCAAAATCATTGTTTTGACATAACAAAATTTGGTTGAATTTTAGTCTTGGATTTCTATTATTATTTCTAATTCCAACTTGACATGCTGGTAATGATTTACTCTACAATGTTTCAAATGAGGTGTTTATGGATAAGACCAATATTCTAGATAAATCATTTTGGGATGGTCTGGTAGACTTCAATGTTATTAGTTGGCTTTAAAGAAACTAGCAATGCTAGATCCAGATGATATCTTTGTGCGCTTACATCTTGAAATTTTAAAGTAAGATAATCTTGATCCATCTTGTATCTTAGTTATGCCTAAATTTTTGTGACAACTAGTGATGGCAACATGTGGATTTCTATTTGAAAATCAAGTTATATCGTTAGATTTTATCATTGTAATGCCCAAAATTAAAAAATTTGCTTCATCAAGGCATTTTGAAAAGAGTAAAAAAGTCTTGTAAAAATTGTCGTCAAAAGTCAAAATTTCTAAAAATAGACTTGAGTCGGGGTTTTTCTGGGTTTCTTCTCAAAGGGATACTGGCAAAATTTTCTAAAAATAGAATTTTTGTTTCTAGGGCTCAAACTAATTTTGATTGGTTGAAAATACTTCCCGATTAGGCTAGTCTAGTCAGAATCGTCAAAAGATTAGTATTTCTCTGGTGGGTCTATTATGCTTTTTCAGAAGGTAAAATAGGAGCTTTGAGGTCATCAATGGAGGTTGGTCAACTACCAGGTGTCAAATTCAAGGTCTCAATGTTGCACAGATGACATAAAATGGCGAAAGATGCACGAGAAAAGGTGAACAGAGGAGGGGAATCTGAAAATGGTCAAATTTGCAAAAACAATTCAAACACTAGAAAGCTTGGGCACCCCTGCCAGCTAGAGGCATCTAGCATTTGTGAAATTCATGAAAAAAATTCTAACTTTGGTAATCCTAGGCGCCCCTGTCCAATCAACACTCCTGGTTTTTCATGCCAGTCAAAAAACGGTGAATTCCAAGGACACAGTTGGCAAAGCGAAGAGCAAAGTGGAAAATTGAAAATCTCAAAAAATAAACTAACTTTGGAGGAGCTAGGCGCCCCTATCCAATCAAGGCGCCCAAGTGCTCTTGCCTTAATTTATTTTTCACATTTCTCGAAAAATGTGTAAACCTTCTCTGTCAACCCAGGTCAAATCTGATCAAAAGAAGTTTTAGGGTTGGGAAAAGCTGGAGATCACCTCAGTTATGTTTAGGCTCTTCAATGAATCCATCATCCACTGCTAAGGATCAGTCACACGACAGATATTGCAGATCAAATGAGGGTGGAAACACGCAAACGAAGAAATCAAAAGAAAATTGAAAATATCAAAAAAATTGCTGGAAAACTTGGGCGCCCCTAGCCAACAGGGGCACCCAACTTCTCATACCTTAGAATATTTTTCACATTTTCCAAGAAACATTCAAAACCTCTTCATCAGCTTTCTTCCGACTTTCAGATTATGCAAACTAAGAAAACAAGTTCTAGGTGTATGGGAAGAAAGACTACAAAAATATCTTCATCAGCTTTGTTCCGACTTTCAGAAAATCATCAGATACAGTGATAAAGGCCAATAGATCATACCATCCAACTCATATATGATCAAGCTTGCCAAGATGACTGACTTCCAGACTCTATTGCTCACTAACTGTCCGAAATCAAAGATCAAACAAGGGTCATTGGCTTCACGCGAAACAGAGAAATGCAAAATTTGAAAATCTCAAAAAATGGTTAAGTCAGACAAGGCTGGGCGCGCCCTAGCTAGCCAGGGGCGCCCAAGGTTTCATGCCTCAGAAATTTTTCAGGCTCCAACATGCTTTCTTCCATTTCGGCCTTCGTCGGCAATTTTCAACGCGTGAAATCATGATCAAACGACATTGGATGCCAGAATGAAGTTGGGGATCACTTCAGCAGTGGTCAAACATGAGCTTGCCATGGTCAAACAGATTTTATCAATTGGCAATGTCAGATTCCCAGCCTGACGAAGTCAAAGGTAGGTCTTGCCGAGAGCAAAAACAAGCAAAGATTGAAAAAAGTGAAAAAATGGCTAACTCTAGAGGAGCTAGGCACCCCTGCCCAATCATCACTCCCAAGTAGTCATGCCTTAGCCATTTTTCCAGTTTCTATCATTCGTCATTCAAAAGGTGTCTACATTCAATGTTTTTGATTTTGGATTGGCTTTAAAGTTTTAAAGCTTGGAGAATAAAGCGCTTTTTCATCCTCAACATCTATTTAAGAAGGCTTTTGCATTCATTATTCACATATTTTGTAGGTTGGCATCCAAAGGAGGAAAGATAGAATTTTCTTCACATCAAGATTTGGAGGCCTAAACATAGTGCTTTTTCAGTGAGTTCTTCGTTGATTCAGGATTGGGAAGTACAAAGGCACACTTTTTCATGGTCCATTCTTCTAGGGCATCACATTTTAGAAAAAGGTGGTCATCTTTTTCAATTTTCATTAATTTGGGTCCACTTGCTTTTTACTCCTCTTGAAGATTGGAAAATTTCATATTTTCAAGAATCTACTCTTTTCATGCTTTTTCAGGAAATCCTTAGCTTTTTCGGAATTTGATCAACTAGGTCTCTTCAGAACGTGATTCTCTACAAAACCCAGGTCTCATCTTTTTTCGAGAATCCATTTTTTTGAAGATAAATCAGCAATCTATTTTCAGCAGTTTGTGCAAAACATTTTCGAACATAGGCATGTTTACAATCAAAATTCAAGATTTTCAGCATGCAGTATTCTCCAATAGAAATCAAAACCAAATCAGCGTTGTACCACGATTTCTTGAGAACATTTGAAATTGATTTGCATCATGTGAGTACAGTGCTCGATTTGCATGCTTTAGAAGACGCAAGAAATATTGCTGTCAGAAATCTTGGTCAATTCGAGTTGCTTGCAGCAGCTTCAATCCCCATCTTAGTGCAAATCCAGTTTCATGAGAAATCGAATCAATAGATGGGCGTACTATTTTCAGCCTCAAGCTGAACGGTGTTGAGAAATGTTTTTTAATACCACCATGGACAGAAAACTTCGTCATCTCTATTGAAGAATGTGAAAAGGTGTGGTATACGCAAAAGGGGAAATACTGGAAAAGAGTTGCACAAAAGTGGCTAAAAGAGCAGCAAAAGACCTTGCCAAAGAATGTTGGGCGTGGTGAGTTCAAGGAGGAATTTGTAGTCATGATTACTTTGCTTAGCCGAGTCACAAGACAAGCGTAGGCAAGTAAGTTTCAGCCTTGGATGTTTTACATCATCTCCCAAATAATTGACAAAACAAAGCACGATGACTAGTTGGCTTTGATCAGTGATAGTCTCCACTATCAAATAACAAAGTCTTCAAAGGTCCATGAGTTTCACATGATATCTTAACTCGTATATCTAATGGCCTTTCGAGGCAAGTTTAGAGGTTTGAATGTCACTGGAACTTTGGGTGTTCAACATGTGTATCATCATTACCCGCAACTGGAGTTTTTAGAATCAACACATCATTACAAGCGGATGAATGATGCATTTGGTGCGAGATTTAGACAATGAGTTGCATGTACGAATTTCATCAAATGTCAGATTGTCAATGGCGGAGTGGGCTGATTGGTTTATCCAATTTCCCACATTCTCCAACATCAAAGTATATCCTTCTCAAGTGATCCCGTCATGTACCAAGATATCCCACAGATGAGGTAGTGTTCATGGAGTTTCTAAGGCAAGTGTATGAATTTCACACATTTTTGCGTAACAAGTGCAAAGCTGCATTTAGTTTTCCAGTTAGGATGGGCATCTACAGATGTAGATCATCAGTTGATGCCAAGTTGATGGGTGATGAAATGTCAAAATTCGGGCTCAATTTGTTCGATGAGAGGCGTTCCTATGATCCTCATGGTGTCTTTGCATCCTGTGTTGGTCAAAATCATGCCCATGTGCCTACAGTTGAAGATTTTTGGGCTAATTGTGAGGATGAGTTTGAAGTGCACAAGTGCAGTTAAACAAATTTACCCTTCAACAAATGGCTGATTTCCTATCAGAAGATGTGGAGGGCTTGTCAGATGATGATGGAGAAGTCCTACTACCCATGTATACCAGAGATCAGGTCGATCAATTACCACTTTCACAAGTTAATTGGTTCACCAAAGAGAGCAACTCAATTGAGGAAAGAACGAGTCGAATTGTCAAGAATAGCAAGATATTCCTAAGCAGTAAGAGGACGCGGAAGGTAGTTGTTCCAGTTGCAGAGCTGCCAATAGTACAGTCATCTCAGCCTTCTTCTTCCAAACCAAAGCCAAGAATGAAGGCTATGAGCATTCCTCCAGAAGGTACGAAAAATCAGCAAAATGTCGAAGAATTCAAGGAGAAAGGAGAAGTCTCCCAAGGGTATTCAGCAAGAACAACCAGCAGATGCATCAAGAGTTCCAGAGGAATCAACGCCACAAGAAGCAGTTTTGTCATCACTGAAGTCTTCTCCCATTCATATAGATTCAAAATTTGAAGAGATCGATGAAACCGAAACCAAACCTCCCAGAGAAGTCAATAAAGACACCTCGTCTTGGCTTGAGAACATCCTGGGAAGGAAGAGGAGAAAGCCTTCGTATCAATTGAACTTTTCCGCACTTGATAGTGTCTACCAAGACACACCAACAAAGAAACCTAACAAGAAAGTTCACATGGAGAAGAATTTAGACGGCGAGATTATCATTGAGACTGCTACATCTCTGAAGGATAAGAACATTGATGAGGTTGAGGTTGATGACTTCACGATTGTCAAAGCCAATCTTGGTAGAAGCACTCGGCATACTACTGTGAATCTCTTTGAGGTTGCAGAAAATAATCTAAAGGAAAGAGTGCTCAAGGATGGAGAAGATAAGGCAGCCCTCAAGGCTAAGATTCGGCAGCTCCGACAATATGTTTCTAATCTCCTTCATGGCACTTCACAAGCCGCTTTATTGCTTCCATAGATTCTGGAGTCACTGGCTGATCAACATCAATTAAGTCACTTGATCATATATGGGAAGCATATGCGAGATTGGATAAAGGAATTCATCATCAGGGTCAGATTTGTACTTGCAGAGATGTACCAGTTGAGGTATAACGCCCATGATCTACGCCAAGGGATTCAAGGGTTTGAGCAATGCAAGGGTAAAACCAATGCATGAGATTATCATTTCAGATTTGGGGACGACCTATGATTCAATTGTTATAGTAGAACATAAGAGAAAGATTTTTGCTTGGAGAGAACACCTCTACAATCAAAATATCTAATCCGCATTCCAGAGGTACGAATTGAAATGCCAACAATCATTAACTATGTTGAGTTGTTATGATTGATTGTTCCTTCCTTGGAATATTTTTGATATTTTGATTGCTTGATTTCTTGATGAATAGATGAGTGGTGATTCCTTGATGGATAGATGAGTAATGATTGCTTGATTTATTGATGGATAGGTGAGTGATGATTGCTTATTGCATGCCAATGAATTGATTTATCCTTTATATCCATTTCTTAAAGGAGTCACCATCCTTCACAATAAAAGAGTCACCACCCTTCATTATAAAGGAATCGCCACCCTTCATTATAAAGGAGTCACCACACTTCATAGTAAATGAATCATCACCCTTCATGGCTTCCTTTTGAGAAAAAAACTTTACTTCCAAATTGATTGATAGGTTTATTTCCTATTGATGATTTCTTCACAAGGAAATGATTCCCCTTTTATATCTTATTGTTGAGAGAGACACAATCTTTCACATTTGAAGGGTCACAACCTTTCACATTTGAAGAGTCACAACCATTCACATTAGGAGTCACATCCTTTCTCACATCATCACTATTCTTGAAAACCTAATTTAATTTACTTGCAAAATCACTTAAGGTTCTATTCTCAATTGAATTCTTCAATGATGTTATGGATGTCTTTCTAAAATGAAATTCTCTCCCTTTATATCTCAATTTCGAGGGAGTCACACCTTTTCACCTCAATAGTTACAACTCTTCATCGCTGCATTTGGAGACTAATAATAATTTTATTTTAAATAAGTTAATTTGTCAATATTGTTGTCTATTACTTGTAATCAGTCATAATAATTCCTCCTCCTTTATTGATTTGGTTTCTAACCTTAGGGCCTTTGAAGAGATATTGGCAGGGAGGGGAGTGGGAGCATTCTATGTATAATTCAAAAATATCTCTCCTAACTCCCACCAATCACATATTCATCCTGAGAATAAATTCTCTTTTATTTGGACAAAAATTATTAAGGTCCCTTTTTCCCACGCCTTTTAGAATGTTAGGCTTGCCCTAGTCTGTCCTCATGTGCTTTCTAATTTTGTTTCCTTTATTATGGAAAAATACACCAAAATAAATTTCTCAACCCAAGAAGCATTTGACAGATTTTATAGCAGTGTTCTAATTGTTAAGCATAAAGTAATCATAAACACACATGGAGTAAACCTGTTGAAGACACATCAGGCATGAAGCAAACACATAGATATGCATAAGACATGAAGCATACACATAAATACATGTAATACACGAAGCATACACATAAATTCACGTAAGACATGAAGCATACACATAAATACATGTAAGACACAAAACATACACATGAAAGGCACACACATATAGAAATGTAATGTTGGCCTACTTGATTTTATTTTTTATTTTTTTTATTTACTTAAAAAGAGGGATGAATAGCTAATAATCCTAATTGACTAGTGGTTAAAGTTTGTCCTGCAGGTTGGCAAGATTAAAGCTTTGCTACCAATTGTAATGTCCCCTAGTGGGGGTAAGCCTGATTTTCCCCAAAAGTAACAATTCCAACAATATAATTTGTTTTACAAATAGTATTCTAAAATTAAATCATATAAAATTTATTTAACTTAAGAGTAAATGAACAATTAATATAAATAACATCGCCTAATTGGATCTAATCTATAGTTTCATTTCCAATAACCAATCATAGAAAGGATTGGAAAGGAAAGCATGATAGGGCGCCCGGAGACTGTTCATCACAATTAAGCCCAAGAGCGTGGCAATCACCCCTTGGCCCCAAGTGGTAGGAACTCCCGTTACCATCCACATGGAGTGGTCTACCTACATTGTGGAATCGGTTTGTTGCATCTCCCAATCGTGTTCCCTTGCAAATCCATGCTTGATTGCTTATAAGGAAACTAATAGATTAAATCAATAATTATAAGAGCCTTAAATAGATTAGCAATTCCCATTAGTAACTAGGTTAAAGATACATAAGAGATTATATATATGTAAAAACATTACACTCCATCATAATGCATACCAATCATTTATTATATTCAATGGTTGCTGCCTTTTTGAATGCAGATGTTTATTTATTTTCTTATCTCTTTCCATGCCTTCTTCAAATGATTTTACCTCTCTTATATATCTTCAATGGTGGAGGGGGGAAAAGTCACATCTCTTCATTCACATTCTTTCCTTGGTAAAGGACACCTCCTTTCAAACCCAGCACTGACTTAAAACCTTTTCATTTTATTGTTAATTATGCCTTTTCAAGATGGAGCGCTGCCTTATTTGAATCTCAATCGGCCTCCCTTTTTTAATAATCTCTGCCAATTCTAATCCATTTTATTCTGGTCGGCCTGCTTCATAATTAAATTACTTTAATCTAGGTCAGCTTGCTTGATAATTAAATTATGTAATTACTATTTATAATTTTCTTTTATTCCAATCGTCTGGGTTTTTTATTAGGTAATGTTCCGATTTAGGGGATAAAACGGGTCATTACATTCTTTCTTAGTTGCCTAAGTTATCTTAAATAACCCCTTTAACCAAAGTAATATGGTCATTTTACTTTTCCATGTTAAGTAGTCGTATGGTGTTAGTATCAGAATTTGTTGTTGTTGATTTGTTGATTGATTACAGAATATACAAAGAATGCAAACAAGATACAAAAACTCCAACCAATAAAAAAACAACCCCCAAACTTCACTCAATGAAAAGACCCCCCAAAAGAACTAATTTTGGCACTTTATAGAATAGCGTGTTTCCAAATCAACTACTTAAAGACACATGATTTTAGTGTCAGATTTACATACAAGTTACATAATCCCTTTTAATATCAATATGCAATTGATACATCAGATGTTATTCAGTTTCAAGAAGGGTACAAAGAACTGAATACACTCTTCTAAGTCAATATGGTCATAGGCAAGTTGCTAATGTTAAGTACATACAAATATGCATTTCCAAAATAATTGGCACTCACACCAGAGTCTGTATGAACCCAGAAAGACCTTCAAAAGTTGCAAATTAAGAGTTATCCAGCAAGTACCTAATAAACCTACAAATTTTGAAAATCAAGGGCACAAATTCCAAAAATGGATCTCACCACTAGCTAGCCGTTAAGAAAACAGCCAAAGTCAAAACTTGACCTGAATCAAAGTCCAAATGATTGAGAATGGACCTTCTCAAGTTTGCATGTCAAACTAAAAATCCAAATCCTACAACCTGGGAGCCTCAAGCATATAATGGCGTCATGCTAATGTGGCATAGTTGATTGGGCACTAAGGTGGCAAGTCGTACAAATTAGCAAGTGCTAACTAGAATGCCACATGTCACTGACAAGACAAAGTGCTGATGTAAACAAGGTTGACTGATGCCACATGTTGCTGATGTAAGTGCTGATGCAAACATGTTAAGACTTTGGTAGCATTATAAAACAGATTTAAAGTATTTAACTTTTTTTTTAAAGTGAAATATTTGGAGGAATCACAAGAACACACTTCATGAGCATCACAACGCACTTATCTCTACAGTGCTTTAGGGAAGCACTTTTAAATGCACTCACTTGAGCTCTATGAAAGCACTCACTTGACCACTATGAAATTGCTTTGGACAATGCTTTGAGCATTCCAAAAAAAATAATAATATTTTTTTATAACAATGTTGCTGCTCTGATTTTTGTGCCCCAAATCTACCTATGAAAAAATATCTTCCAAGGGAGGTGTCCAAAATGGACAAATCGATGTAAAAAGAGAAGATTATGCAGTGTAAAAATAAGGTAAGGGTATAATATAAGGAATGTTGTTTCCAAATTTTCCTTTTGCTCCCACTCATCCCTCCAACAACACAAGCTCAAAAACTCTTGTCCCTGAATCATGTTGATGGCAGCATATCTCTCACTAGATCTAGGGCCTCCAATCAAAGTGTGTCAAGCGAAAATAAGGCTACAATCACTACTAATGGTGGCAAATCAAATTAGGTATTTTTCCTACTCTTTTGATATGGCTAGGGGCTCAAGAAACCCCTCTCTAATGGTGACAAGATACCCTCTCTCCAATGAAAAATCAAATGGCTCCAAGTGAGAACAAGGGCAACCCTAATCAAAGGTTCTCTCTTTAATCTTCAGCAAAAAAATCGGATCTAATCTCAGATGAAACAACAATGATGCATTCAAGCCCAAATGATTCAGGCATAAGAGATGAAAATACCCAACGTGAGGTCCTTCCCACAATAAAACTTGGAGAGGACACCATGGAGGATGAAAAAACTCACAAAGATCACACATTGATTTGTCACTTCCATAATCTATGGCCAAACCTGGCATAACTCAACAAATGGATCTCAAAAGCTTGGTAGCATTTCCTTGAAGGAGAAATTTTCATTGGCCCTTGTGCTAAAGGTTTCTTCTATGTGATCTATGCAAAATCTGAGGACAAAGATTTTCTACTTCATAAGTGTCCATGGACTTGGGACAATTCTTACCTAAATATGAAACCATGTTTCCCAATATTCAACCCTCTCACAAAGACTCTTTCCATCATCTCAATCTAGGTGAAATTACCTAACCTACCACTACCCTTTTGGAGCACCCACAATGTCTCTTCAATCAAATGCAACATTGTGAAATTAATGTCATGGCCAATGTTGTCAAATTTCCATTCCTCCTTCACTTTGCCAACTTCTTACACATTTGCTCAAATTGTTGTAGAAATGGACCTTTCCAAACAGTTGCTAATAGAAATAGGGATTAAAGTTGGCACCAAAATCTACAAACAATTGTTGGACTATGAAGGAATAACATTCAAGTGCAAATGATGATATGGTACAGGCCATAAGGTAGATGACTGTTCAAAATTATGTCCTTCAAATAATAAGGCGAAATTGCCAAAGCATGCTACATGCTAGAAAGGAGCAGCTTGTCATGCCCCCAAAAAAAAAATAACAATATAAATATTAAAATATTAATTTAAATACTAACAATTTAAATATTATTATTATAAGAATATAATACTCTAAATATTAACACATCTATAAAACTAATATGAATTTATAAATATAATAGTGAAATAAGAAACAGATAATATATTAATATAAACATAAAATGAGCAATGATAGGAATGGCAGTGATTCATTACCAAAGGCAGTAATAAAGCAGCAACTATATTATTATGTAATAAAAGGCACATATTCTTATGAACCGTAGAATGTAAAGTAATACAAAAGCAGCAAAAGGCATCGCTGGAATTAAGACAGGCAGCGACTGGATTTTAAGGGACATCTCCCAAAAGACACATCTTTTAAATGTCATAAATATTGGAGATGGGATCAAACGAAGGGAAAAAAGGAAGGATATAATGGCAATAATTAATCTGTCAAGAGCAGTGAATATATTAAGTAAGGAGGGTTAAAAGATACCCTCTCAAATTTTTTGATTTTTCAATGACAATTACAATGTAATCAAGCACCCGTTAATGTTAGCTGAAAACCAAAACGATGCAAAAAAGAACTGTAACCAAGAATGCACCCTAAAACCACTTAAGGAGGAGGGGCAGGCATATGGTCAGAGGATCCCTATGATCTAATTAATCAATAACTGAAATGATTATGAATGAGGGGACTTAAACTCAACACCAAGAATGTGCACTCAAGATCCCGTAGAAGGCGAGGTGCTAACATATGGTGGAGTGCTAATAACAAAATTGAAAGTACTTAGGCAGATAACTAGCCATAAGAGAATTTCCACACTTCCACTAAAACAGTGGGGGGAAAGAAATTACAAATAAATGATTCATCCGTTGCGGCAGGCATCCACTCAAGAGTGGGGATTCACCACTTGGCAGTGGGTATAAGAAAGCTTAACAATTCATTTATCCACACTGGCGGTATACCATCCAGGGGTGCTTAATGTGAAATTAAGAAATCAATGCAGCAATAATAAACTGTACTACTGTTTATAGTTTTTACAAATAGGAAAGAGCTGCAAATTACAAGAATTTTACAATGATTTCAAAGCACCAATATATGGGATGATTTCACGTTAGATATCAACAGGAATTGATGAAGAAAGACTGGAAATGCAAACTGAAATAAAGTCTGATATAGAAATCTGCAATTCTGGAAATGAATTATCAGCAACTGCAAAATCAATCAAATGCTCATAACTTCACCAAATTACCTCCAATTGAACTGAAATCTTTTGCAAATGACCTCTAAGAGTATGGCGCCCAAGAACCAATCAGGAAAAAGCATCAAATCCTTCTTTTTTGGGCACGAATCCCAATGTCACTAAGAAAGGTACAGCCCTCCTTGAGGGGCAATTTTAGCATTAAAAATCAGATACTCCAAATTAAAATCTGCAAATTCATGAGGATGGTCGCCAATAGGATAGAATTCAATTGATCAAATACCCATCAGCAAATAAAAATCACCATGAGAGCTGCAAGTGAAATCGACTTTCAGCCTTGTCTGCAACAGCAACTCCAAAACTAAGAATTATCATCAAAAATTCAATTATAAAGCTCAATCTGCTAGTCTGGATGAGAAGCAGCAATAAAAACCAACTAGATGTTATCTTTTAAACACGAAATTGGATTGTAACTAGGAGGTCAGCATTCCTCAAAGTGAAAATCAAGTTGTCAATTTGACAGCATAACAATAGCATAAACATTGGATCCCAAATGCTGGAGCAAAACCTCATTTTTAAAGAAGATGAGATGACTCTTCAAGTTCCCAAGATGGGACGCCAAAATCCTTGACATATTTTTAAAATTCAAAAAGAATAAACCTCATCCAAATAGGCATCCACTTCAAGGCATTTAAAATTTTATTAAAATAATTAAAACTCCTTTATGAAGGCGTCCCCCTTCATGTCCCTCTTTTAAGCACAACTTAAAGTTAACTCCTTAGGCCAAGGGGTCAACTTGAAATTAGAACACTTTGCCTTGAAATGAAGTATTTCACCAAAATATTGTTTTAAAAAGCCAAAGCTCAAACCCAAGCAACTGCTCCAACTGAAAAATGAAGAGCTAAAGACTAACAACTGCCAACTGCCAAAAATAGTATTTACTAAAAATAATAAACACCAAGAAATACCACAAAACCTCCAAGCATGTAATGACCCCATCCTTGGGTAATTAAATTTTTTCCAACATTTCACTTCGAACATATAAAAGTAACAAGTAGCGAAGACATTACAATAAAATTCTTCCTTTCTTCATTGATAAATATATGCAAGTTACAATATATATTTCCACATGAATTCCATTTTCATTGCAAATATAAATCAGAGTACAAAAGTAAAACAATTACATACATAGCTCGTAAGCTTTTTGCACAAATAGTAGTAAGACGGTCCAGGTTCCCTTCCTTTCAAATCTTGGTGTATCTGTCGCCTATTGTGGAGGAGAAACATCACTCGGGCGCTTTTCCGCCAAACACGGACTAATAATGCGGTCCCCCGCACATCTATCATTGATAGATGGCCCTCCCTTCGAACGAAGAGATTGGTAGAGTATTCGGCTGCAACAACCCAATTGAGCATAGTGTTGTGTCCTATACATCTAGAACTTGCTATTTCACAATCCCGAACTAGCATGAAGGATCACAATGAACTGACAGTGTAGTCTCAACTATCTCACATCTAAGTGGATGTCGTACATTTCACTACTTTGGCCAAAGTATTCTCATTCAGTACTTCGAATGTAGGTCATCTATCATATACACTAGTCAGGGCCGATTTGACTTAAGGCTATCTTACACTACACATAGGTATCGTCCTTTACTTTTGGATAATCTTTTATCCCAAACTAACCTACAACATTCTTCTAAGAAATTTACACAAGATAGGTATATCCTGTTTCAGATTACCTACCTTTAGACATTCTACTTCAAATAGTTACATAAGGGAGGTATATCCTGTTTCAGACAACCTACCTTCAAACAATCTACTTAGAAACGAAACAGTCTACAAATGTCTATACCATTCCTCCTATCAGGAAATCTTTATCCTAGGAGTACTTTTAGCTTACCTCAATTATCCCTATAACTTAAGCTGAAAAGACCTTACTAAACCACTATCTTCATTTCTTCCTAGTATCTAGTATCTACTTCACACATATTCTCCTTATATGGAGATCATACAGTATAGGCTACACACATACAGAATGCAATCCATCTTATTCCCATTCATTTTTTAATCCCGTATACTTAAAAATTCCATTCTTAAACAAAGTAAGAACAACAGTTTCCCTTTTCACTTATAGTTATTATGCAGTCAAGACATTTCCTCTAGTCAATGCAATTATAAACAAAAACATAATTCTCTTTCATTGATTAGATCATCTTATGCATAATTCAATCAATGCAAAAAGGCGAACACAATGATTTCTTCTACTTTCAAAACAGAGATATTTTAAGAAGGTTTTCCCCATGCCTGTTTCCCCAAGCCTGGCCTTCTTGTTGCTCTTTGTATGCTCCTAAATTCAACTGGTAGCAGCTCCTAGATTGATGGTGAAATCTTCCAACTGGTAACAGCTCCTCTATTCTTTTCCCCTGAAGGAATTCACTCTCCTAGATATCCTACTCAGATTCTAATCTCTTTGCTTTTCTCGAAAGCTCGGAATCATTGAACAATGATGACTGGTAATGCTGATTACTGTCAAAATGGATATTACAGCAAATGCGTATTCAGGAATATGGAGTAAATGACAAATCAAAACCTTTCTCAGTTTGCTCAATGCTATATTGTAAAATTGTCAAATGTAAATTGTGTTCTTCAACAAAGGTTGGGCGTCCTTTTATAAGCCTAAATTCCTCAATGTAAGGCATGAGATTAGACAGCTAGTGCCCAGAATCGGTCAAGAAGCAACATGGCGGATTTTCCAGACCTTAGTCATCAAATTAACAAGTGATTCGACCTTTGTTTTAGCCAGCAAAACAAGAAAACTTCAACTTTGTACATGGCTTAAAGATAAAATCACCACCTATAGGAAACTTGCCAATAATGGCGCCATTAGAAAAATGATTCATCTTTCAAAGAATTGGTCTTGGCAATACTCAAAACACCTCATCTTTTACAGGTCACGTCGACCTATTCCTCAGCAAGTTTGAAATTTTCTCCTAGGCAAATTCACGTGTTCTTCTTCCAACGCCATATTTTCACAGAAAAGCTCTTTTAAAGGTTTAGAGCAAATATATTTCCTTTATAAAAGTTCCAACTATATCGATGTCTGAAATATTTGAAGTTGGCATTTTATTCCCAGCTTATCACGGTGAAAAGAATTCCAATTATTTCAAACGCAAATCATAGTTTATTTCCCATGGTAAAATTTATTCGATATTCACCAAATGACTTAAAGTGCTAAGTCTTTTATTTCCCATGGTAAAATTTATTCGATATTTACCAAATGACTTAAAATGCTAAATCTTTTATTTCCAAATAAATTTCTTCTTTTATTCCAAATATAAATATAATATTATTTCTCCAAAATTCACTATAAAATATTTACTCTAAGTACAAAGATTTAAATCTTTTAATTTTACACTTAAGAGTTTTAAAATATTTAGCTAAATAGATTTATATATTTTATTATGTAAATATTACTATAGTTCTTTTAAATATTAAACATATAAATATTTAAATACCCGAGTATTTAATATATATATATTTTAATATAACTATAATAATATTATATATAATTACATATATAAATATATTTATATTTAGCAAATATAAATATATATACATATACATATTTAATTATCGATTATATATATACTGCGAGCCAATCAACATACTTTCAATATATATATCTATGTATATGTGTATATATAAATTCCAAGGCAAATATTTAATATTTTCACTTTATCAGACATATGCTTATAAAGATATATACACTGCAGTATAATCCTCTATGTACTCGTATATGTACGTACACCATATCGACACATCTGTATGACAAGTCCATTAGCCAATTACGCCTGTACCGATATGTTTATACTTACAGCTACGTATATATACTATACATGTGTTTATATGCATACTTCTGACGTTCACATCCAAACATGATACCACCATGATGATCATAATCTCACAATCAAGCACAAGGATAAACTTCACACATAGAAGCAGTCAAGACCTCTACTTGCAAGACATACAAGCTATGGATGACTTACCTTATACTCATACAAAACTAACTTAGTTTACTCAGTCTAAGGTGAGTGTGTGTATGCTCAAATAGTTCACTTTATCGGTTACCCGACCAAGCTCCTCTCCCGAGTGATGTTTCCCCTCCGCCTAGAGGAATGGTTCCTGTTCCTGCATCCATTGCCACAAAACCATGGCAGTTACTTGTTCATAACTTTTGCAGTACTTAAACATATCAAGTTTAAAAAGCAAGATTCATTATCCTCCTATTCACATAAATGCAGTATTTTACCATGAATTACATCAATTGAAATAACATCAAATGAAACAACGTCAAATGAGATAACATACACATTGATAACAAGGTACAAGCATCTCCAGATTTCACATTACATTCATTTCTACTAGTAAATAGTAACCTCACAATTTGGGATGTAACAAAGCAAGGAAACCCTTAATTCACCTCAACAAGCCTATAGGCCTCCGGAATAGGCTAATGAGCAACTAATAAGATCGTTGATGAGAAGGGGACATTACAAGGGTCCTAACAAATATGCAAATTATAAGAAACAGGCAGCAATTACATTATGAAAGGCTGCAATCAATTATAAGAAAGAGACATGATTGTTTTGGAAGGGCATCGCTCTTCCAAAGGATGTCCTTCTTCATAAAGACATGAGATATAAATAGGATAGGAAAGGGAGATCAGCAGATTCATTCATGGGAAGTATAGGAGAAAATAAGTAGTCTGATTAAGGACAGGAAATAGGAATATTACCTGAGCATAGCAGCAAACACAATCAAATAAGTACAATATTGCAAGAATATATGGGAACAATAAGTTTACACATAATTGTATACGATTATGCAATAATGATGCTTGCAGCAATTATTAACCCTTATTAGTAATTATTCAATTGAACTAATCTATTGTTTCTCTGTAAGTAATATCTTATAAGTATTGAAGACAGGAAGATTAAGGTAGAAACGTAGAGGCCAAGAGCAAGAAAGGAATCGGATCTATTCATCACCGCAAAGTCCTATTACCAAATATAAGCATATATTCAGGTGTATTTCTGCCAATCATTGTTTACATGTGTATGCATTTTGTCATGAATAATTAAATATGTTTCATGTATAATTTCTGATGATAAATATGCATGAGTGTCTGAAACTCACCTTGTGGGAAGGGCATGGGGTGAAGGGGTAAGAGCCTAAAAGAGCCACTTGCAACCTTCGCCCAATCCCACAATGAGGATGGGCCTGGGGTGAAGTGGTAAGTACCAAAAGAGCCCGCTTGCGACCTCCGCCCAATCCTACAAGTTGGTAGTGTCTTTAGGGAGTCGAGACATTGATGGGGAAAGCAGATACAAGTCGCCAAGGGGGAGGGTTGTGGTATACACCCTCTTAGGCTTGGTATATGGCTTCAAACGGACCCACCATGTCCCTTCTCCCAAAATTCTAATATGTTTGCATTGTTGATAATCTATGGATGTGATGTTATTGTCTAACTCTCCTAAGCATATATATATATTGTTCATGTGGTGACTGTAGGATTGCATCCTTAAAGAAATATTTATTTGGTAAGATGAACCCCTAACCCTAATTCGTTGCAATTTGTGATTTGTGGGAAAAAAATCTAGGGAAAATTAGGATAGGGGAAATTATAGTGGTACCAAAGCATCTTTCCTACCATCATGTGTATACTTCATGTATTATGTGTATTCACGTGTATGCTTCATGCTTCTTGTGTATACTTCATGGATTGCATGTATTCACATATATGCTTCATGCTTCTTGTGCATACTTCATGTATTACATGTATTCACGTGTATGCTTCAGCTTCCTATATATACTTCATGTATTACATGTATTCACGTGTATGCTTCATGCTTCCTGTGTATGCTTCATGTATTACGTGTATTCACGTGTATGCTTCATGCTTCCTGTGTATACTTTATGTATTACGTGTATTCATGTGAATACTTTGCATACCTTGTATTCAAGTGTATACTTTGTGGCTTACGTGTATTCAAGTGTATACTTTGTGGCTTATGTGTATTTAACTGCATACCTTGTGACTTACATGTATTCAAGTGTATACTTTGTGACTTACGTGTATTCATGCGTATACCTTGTGTCTTGTATTCATGTGTATATCTTGCGAATTGCGTGCATTCACACCTTGCAACTTATGTGTATTTATGGGTATACTTTGTGACCCGCATGTATTCCAGCATATACTTCATGACTTACGTGTATTTATGTGTGTGCTTCATATATTATATGTATTTATGTGTCTTTCACATGCATGCTACATGTATCAAGTATATCCATGTGTTTGCTTCATACCAAAGGTGTCTTGAACAAAGGTGTTTATGATTACATTATGAAAATGTTAAAACTTTGTCTATCAAAATGCTTCTTGAGTTGAGAAACACTAACAAATTAACTTATCTAAAACTGAATTATTATTAGTATCCAAAAGCAATAATGAAGAGTTGTAACTACTGAAATGAAAAGGTGTGACTCCCTCAAACTCGAGATATAAAAAGGAAGAGCATTTCATTTGAGAAAGCCATTCGTAATATCATTGAAGAATCCAATTGAGAATATAACTTTAAGTAATTTTGCAAGAGAACAAAATTAGATTCTTAAGTATAATGGATGATGTGAGAAAGGATGTAACGTCAAAGGTGCACAATTGCAACCCCTCCAATACGAAAGGGTGTGACTCTTCAAATTGTGAAAGGTTGTGACCCTTCAAATGTGAAAGACTATAAGAAATAAAAAGGGAATCATTTCCTTATGAAGAAATTATCAATAGGGGAAATAAATCCACCAATCGACTTGGAATCTCAAAAGGCAAACATGAAGGGTGGTGACTCATTTATTGTGAAGGGTGGTGACTCCTTCGAGAAATGGATATAAAGTAATAAAAATATCCCAAGGGATTCACCCCACCACCAGCATATGTCAAAGAGGTGTAAGTAAACCCAAGAGCAAGACTGAAACAAGTACAAACATGAATTGTCACTATGTCAAGCTCTTTATGAATATTGAATAGTCAAAAAATCATAAATTGTGATTAAGGTACAACTTTCACACAAAGAAGGAAAAAAAAAAGGATTCAGTAAACATATTCCTAACAACATTTGGTATCTAAGATAAAATTGATTTAAGGGAAATTCTACTTACTCCCAGTATGATGTAGGGAAAAAGGGGTACCACCCGTAGTAAAGGAACTTGTTATTCACAACACTCCCATAATCCATCATGATGAAGGATGCAACATTTTTTTTCATTAAAGTTTTCAACAAGGGGTAATGACGAGTTTGAATCATTTCCTAAGATCCGTGAGGTGATGAAATGAGAGAAAACTTGTCTTAAGTAACAAGTCTTGCCAATTTCCAACCCTTGGGTTTGAAAGTTACTGGGAAATAATAGTACATAAGAGGATAGAATTAACCTTTTTAATGGTATAATAACAATCACTCTCTAAAGACATAATTGCAGTAGTAAGTCAGACATAACCAAGACAATCATGACTAACTATAGAGTTTTCAACTCCTAAATGCATCAAAGTATCACAACCAAAGCTAATTAAGTCACAAGAAGGAGCAAGACAAATCTATAAGATTGATTTTGGATCTTGGTAAATTGGGGAGCATCCTAGATTGTGATTGCTTGAGGACAAGCAATTTTGGGAAGGGCGGACTATCATGCCTTTGAAATTGCAACACTAAAAACTAAAAACTTGAGCATTAACATGCAAATAAATAAATAACAATATAAATATTAAAATATTAATTTAAATATTATTATTATAATAATATAATACTCTAAATATTAACACATATATAAAACTAATATAAATTTATAAATATAATAGTGAAATAAAAAACAGATAATATATTAATATAAACATAAAATGAGCAATGATAGGAATGGCAGCGATCCATTACCAAAGGCAGTAATGAAGCAGTGACTATATTATTATGTAATAAAAGGCACATATTCTTATGAACTATAGAATGTAAAGTAATACAAAAGCAACAAAAGGCATTGCTGGAATTAAGAAAGGCAGCGATTGGATTTTAAGGGACATCTCCCAAAAGACACATCTTTTGGATGTCATAAATATTGGAGATGGGATCAAATGAAGGGAAAAAAGGAATGATATAATGGCAATAATTAATCAGTCATGAGCAGCAAATATATTAAGGAAGGTCCTAACGAATATGCAAATTATAAGAAACAGGCAGCAATTACATTATGAAAGGCAAAGATCAATTATAAGGAAGAGACGTGATTGATTTGGAAGGACATCACTCTTCCAAAGGATGTCCTTCTTCATAACTGTTGATGTTAGTAGCGTCGAGCATCTACTTCCAACCACAACTTATCAAGCAATAAATTAAATGTAGCCTTATCGGCTATTCAATTTATTGAGACGTCATTTAGTGAAGAGGCGCTTCACTTGAGACAGGAAATAATATTTAATTATCATCAATGAGGCCGACCTTGCACTATGAAGGGGTGTGTCCTCTCCTCCAAATTGTATAAATGAGAGATCACTTCAATTCATTTGATAATCAAGTTCATTCAAGACAATTTGCCTTCATAGAAGAAGTTCACACTTGAGCAGCAGATCAATTTCAAGGAGAAACATATTCATTTGTATCTTTGCATCTAGGAGAGATACTATTACTCATTGTATCAAATTCAGCATTGTGTTGTGCCTGAGTTGTAAGCAGATTTCTGCTCTTATTCTTTCAATATATAAGCGATATATTTGTTGGGTTTTTCTCCCTCGAGTAGGAGGCTTTTCCCAGGGTATCTTCTTGTGTTCATTGTCTTATGTGTTGCAGTTTTTTCTTATTGAATTTCTGATCCTAAAACTACCATGGTATCGAAGCGGGTTTAGAAATCTAAGCAATAATTTTCAAGGTGTGGAGGAACTCTAAGAACTTAGGACACTTGGAGTATTGCAGACCTGAGTGATGGGCGCGACTAGTGAAGATGACTGCTGGTGCATTCGAAATCTTCACTATTTGAGCAAGAGAGTTGTGGAAGCGTTCTGAAGGTCGTGTATGTTTGACATCGCTATGACTGATGATGATAAAATTATCCCGATTTATAAGATGGATGAGATTTGCGAGTCGCTTCGCTCTAGTCCGTGTGCATTTGTCAAGATGTCCCATTGTGTTCTCAAACGCTTTGATGACTTAAGCCCTCAGATCTATCAAAAGGCTTTGAGGCTTTATCAAATTCTTAGCAGCGAAGGCTGGAGTAGAATTTTGAAGAGAAATACAACAACATTCAAAAGTATCACAACCAAAGCTAATTACGTCACAAGAAGGAGCAAGACAAATCTATAAGGTTGATTTTGAATCTTGGTAAATTAGGGAGCATCCTAGATTGTGATTGCTTGAGGACAAGCAATTTTGGGAAGGGCCGACTATCATGCCTCCGAAATTGCAACACTAAAAACTAAAAACTTGAGCATTAACATACAAATAAATAAATAACAATATAAATATTAAAATATTAATTTAAATATTATAATTATAATAATATAATACTCTAAATATTAACACATATATAAAACTAATATAAATTTATAAATATAATAGTGAAATAAAAAACAGCTAATATATTGATATAAACATAAAATGAGCAATGATAGGAATGGCAGCGATCCATTACCAAAGGCAGTAATAAAGCAGCGACTATATTATTATGTAAAAAAAGGCACATATTCTTATGAACTATAGAATGTAAAGTAATACAAAAGCAACAAAAGGCATCGCTGGAATTAAGAAAGGCAGCGATTGGATTTTAAGGGACATCTCCCAAAAGACACATCTTTTGGATGTCATAAATATTGGAGATGGGATCAAACGAAGGGAAAAAAGGAATGACATAATAGCAATAATTAATCGGTCATGAGCAGCAAATATATTAAGGAAGGTCCTAACGAATATGCAAATTATAAGAAACAGGCAGCAATTATATTATGAAAGGTAGTGATCAATTATAAGGAAGAGACATGATTGATTTGGAAGGACATCACTCTTCCAAAGGATGTCCTTCTTCATAAAGACATGAGATATAAATAGGAAAGGAAAGGGAGATCAGCAGATTCATTCATGGGAAGTATAGGAGAAAAGAAGAAGTCTAATCAAGGACAGGAAATAGGAATATTACCTGAGCATAGCAGCAAAAATAATCAGATAAGTACAGTATTGCAAAAATAAATGGGGACAGTAAGTTTACACACACACACACACACACACATATATATATATTACATACGATTATGCAATAATGATGCTTGCAGCAATTATTAACCCTTATTAGTAATTATTCAATTGAACTGATCTATCATTTCTCTATAATAATATCTTATGAGTATTGAAGACAGAAGGATTAAGGTAGAAACGTAGAGGCCAAGAGCAAGAAAGGAATCAGATCTGTTCATCACTGCAGAGTCCTATTACCAGATATAAGCATATATTCAAAACTTATTTCTACCAATCATTGTTTACATGTGTATGCATTTTGACATCAATAATTAAATATGTTTCATGTATAATTGCTGATGATAAATATGCATGAGTGTCTGAAACTCACCTTGTGGGAAGAGCCTGGGGTGAAGGGGTAAGAGCCTAAAAGAGCCACTTGCGACTTCTGCCCAATCCCACAATGAGGATGGGCTTGGGGTGAAGTGGTAAGTGCCAAAAGAGCCCACTTGCAACCTCCGCCCAATCCCACAAGTTGGCAAAGTGTTTTCAGGGAGTTGAGGCATTGATGGGGAAAGAAAATACAAATCACCAAGGGGGAGGGCTGTGGTATACACCCTCTTAGGCTTGGTATATGGCTTCGAGCGGACCCATCATGTCCCTTCTCCCAAAATTCTAATATGTTTGCATTGTTGATAATCTATAGATGTGATGTTATTGTCTAACTCTCCTAAGCATAATATATATATATATATATATATATATATATATATATATATATATATATATATTTGCATATATTGTTCATGTGGTGATTGCAGGATTCCAATCTAGGATTGCATCCAGAAAGAAATATTTATTTGGTAAGATGAACCCCTAACCCTAATTCATTGCAATTTGTGATTTGTGGGAAAAATCTAGGGCAAATCAAGATAGGGGACATTACACAGCTCCAAACCATCAACATATTAACTCTAATGAGAGGGATGAGATTGTGGAGAACACTAGGGATAATGCTTCTAAGGTATCTAAAATCCAAAGTTGCTCAACTCTCCTCAAAAAAGCTCAACTAAGTCTTTCTCCTCCAAATCAAAAGGGAGTGCTGAAATCATGGAATCTTCTTCTAAGGGTGTACCCACACAATACTATGGTAAACCTATGACTTCAGCAAACACATTCAATATTTCCCCATCAATTGCTCTAAAGTTGGTTACTCCTTCAAAAACTATAGATGTTTGGACCATAGTTTGCAAACTCGGACTCGCCGAGGACTCGGCAGCCCAAAAATATGACTCGGACTCGAGACTCGAGACGGACTCGGGAAAAGACTCAACAAGGACTCAGCAAAAAAAAAAACCATAGTTTTACAAAAAAACAAGAACAAATTAATGCATTTAGAGAACATAAGAGCTTAATTTGATTATCAAACACCCATAATTCAAAGATTACACATGTCATACGATCATCAAACACTCAATAATTGAAATTTAATCATTCATAGTCATCAAATACTCATAGTTTCAATGTATAACAGCATCATAAGTTTATAAATGTTTACATATAATCATGTCAAAAAGAGGAAAACATTAACAACCACATGTAATCTACATCCTCCTCTTTCCCCTCCCAATGGTACTCAATTTTGGAGGCCTAGAACTAGAAAGTGCCCGTGCTGTAGTATCCAAACGAGGACTAGGAGATCGAGCAAGGGAAACATGATATTCAAATGTGTCTTCGTCGTCCTCCATAGCATCCAATCTTGCTGCTCTCTCTAATTCAAAAAGATCCTCATCAGTAAGGAAGACATCAGCCTCATCATTTTTTTCATCAATAGTCCTTTCACCATATGGATCAATGTCATCCAAGTCGATGGACTCGTGTGAAACACCCTCCACCTTTCTAGTTCGAAGGCGAAGATTGTACCGAACAAAAACTAAATCATTTGGGCGCTACTGAGTCAACCTATTTCTTTTCTTTATGTGAATGTTCTCAAATAAACTCCAATTGCGTTCACACCCAGAAGCACTGCATGGCTGCAACAAGACATGTATGGCTAGTTTTTGAAGATTTGGTGTGCTAGCACCATAGTTCTCCCACCATAGATCTACAAAAACATGTTTAAAAAATATAAGTATTAAGAAATAACAATAAAGTAAAAAATCTATATGTAAGAATCAAGTTTCTAATTTCATTTTTTACCTGGTCATTGTTTTCCTTTCCTTTCAATTGCTTGTTGGGAGGAAAAGAGTCTCCCTTTTGCACCCTTGTAGACCTTGAATAGATAAAAGAAAAAGTAAATCAAATATAGAAAATTCATAGATAGTCAAGGCTCAACATTGCAAATTCATAAATAAGATGTAACAAATCTCACCTCCAACTCATCAAGCACCCTATCTCTCAGCTCACTATAAGGTACCATCCTATCAATGCAAGTGACAAGACCTTCCATGACCTCCTCATCCGCCTTAAATGTGTCCGAGAAGTAGAACTTCGGATTCAAGAAGTAGGCAAAGGCATGAATCGGCTGGTGGAGTTGGTTTGTCCATCTCCAATCAATGATGAGCCATATGATTTCATATTTCTTTTTGTTGCCGCCATAGTAATGTGATATGGCCTTTTTGGCCCTATCCATGGCCTCATAGATGAAACCCATTAGCATGCCATCTCCATCCACCATACGAAGAACTCTCACCAAAGGTTCTGTCACCTAAAAAAATGAAAACAACTATTAAATTATAACAAAATTAACCCCTCAAAAAATAAAAACAGCAAATAGATTATCATGTATAAATTATTTTTGTGTGATTGATACTTACCCCCATCAACTCCTCTCCATTTTTGATGAATGTCTCATCAAAAACTATGGCAACAATCCTCTCCCCTTCAGCTCTATTAGAAAATGAGGACTCCTTCCAAGCATCGGACCAAAAATTTGCTTGAGATGACCAATGGCACCAAGAATGCTTTGCAATGTGAGGAAGTGGCTAGCAAATCGTTTCACTCCAGGTCGCACAAGATCCTTGCCATTTGTGAATTTCCTCATCAAAGAAAGCACCCAAGTATGGTTGTAGATAAATTTTGTAACACTTTTTGCATCTTCAACCACTCTTTTGACCCATGAAATCTTCCCAATGTCCTCTAGCAATAGGTCCAAGCAATGTGCAGCACACAGAGACCATGCAATTGTGGGATACCTCTCCATAAGTAGCCTACCTGCAGCTGCATTGTCCATGATAATTTGGAGAACATTATCAACTCCAACCTCCTGGACCACCCCATCTAATAGATTGCATAAAGTCTCAACATTTTTTACTTCATGAGAGGCATCTATTGATTTTAAGAACACCAATCCACCATTAGAGGCCACTAAAAATTTTAGGAGAGTTCTATTTCATCCATCTTTCCACCCATTAGATATAATGCTGCAACCTTTTCTTCACCAAAATTTCTTTTGCTCATCAACCACAAGCCATGTATTCTTTATGGCTTCCTCTAGCAATGGCCCACTCAAATCTCTAGCTGATGGGGTCTTAAACCCCTTTCCTACAATTGTAAGGGCATTCACCAAACCTTCCCAATATGGGTTGTTTGCAACATTGAAAGGTAGATTATTGTAGTACCAAAAGTTTGCAGTAGCCATCCTAGCTTCATGATGTTTTTCCTTATTCCAACCAGTACCTTAAAGTGAAGGTTGTGCTCCTGGAACATTACGTGGAATAAAATAATTTGGTCCTGATGAAGGACCCTAGCCAGCACTAGCAATAGAAAAGGAACCCTCAGGAGTCTCACCAAAAGATGAATGTGGAGCACGGATGCTTGGACTTGCAGCACCATGGGGCATAAATTGTGTGGAATGGGATCCACTCATTGTTGCTGCTAGGGAATCCTTTGTTTTTTGTCTTTCATCCTATTTTAGCTCATATTCAACAAGAAGGGCCTTCATCTCTCTAATAATCTCAAGAGTTGTGTTAGTGCATCCCTCCACATTTTGCCCAAGTATTCTTGCAAGGTGGTATTTTAATCTGTTTACTCCTCCTGTCATCCATTTCTGGCATTCAGTACATGTCACTTCACCTTTTTTATTTCCTGGTATTCCATACTTCCATGCAGGGTCTTTTCTCATTCCCTTTGGATTTGAAGACGACATTGTTGTTTCAAGTTCAACATGGAAAAAAAAAATCAGCAAGGGTTTGCTAAAAAATTAGCAAATAAATGTGATTCGAAATTTCAAACATTTGCAAAAAAAAAAAGAATGCAAAACTAAACTAGAAATAATAAGAATTAGGCTATTAAGGAAAATAGAAAAAAAATTGGAAACATTTCCCCTTATTTTTCTTGATTTTTTTATTTTGAATGCAAGAAAACAAAAAAAAAGAGTTGTGAAATCACTTACCTGGCTCTATTTTGATCTTTTTAGCTCATTCTCCTCGCTTCTTTCAACTTGAAATCAAATTGCAGACTTGAAAATCACAAACATTCAAGTTAAAATGAAGTAAAAAGTCAAAAAAAACATGGGTTTTTAACCCATTTTGACGCCCAACCGTGCAAGAGAGTCCTGGGTCGGGACTCTCTTGGACTTGACTCCCGAGTCTGTGGCGAGTCGACTCGGCTAGCCAACGGACTCCCGAGTCCGCCAAGTCCGCGGCGAGTCCAGCAGAGTCCACAAACTATGGTCTGGACCAAGGTCGAAATTAAAAAGAAGAAATTGTCCCCAATAATCAACAACACAAAGGTTATTCATACTCATGCAAAAAGAGTTAGTCTTATGAATATTTTCATGGGCTATTCAAACTGTTATGAAACTTTCACTTCTTTTTTATCTATTGGAAGTTGTGCATTGGACTGTTAGTGTTTTGTAGCTTCGGGAGCTATTTTCTTAAATAAAATGTAATCAAGGCAGGTCGGCCTCTTGTTTCATAAACAAAATTATAATTATTTCTAGGTCGGCCCTAGAAAGGAGGGTGTCTAGCTTTGTACATAAAGAGGATGAAGTCCTCTCATTTAATCAAGCAATTTCATTCACTCAAACTCGCACTTCAGCAGTAGATCGAGTTTTCTAAGCAGCAGATGAGCATCAAAGAGAAGAGTCAATACTTAGTGTATTCATGAAATTGCACCAGATATAAGTGTAGATCCTTTGTATTGTATTCGGCCTTTCTAGGGCCTGATATTATTCTGATATATAAGAGAATATTCATTGCTAGGTTTTTCTCCCTCGAGTAGGAGGGTTTTCCCAAGGTAAAAAGTTGTGTTCATTGTCTCTAAGTTGTGTTTTCTGCTTATCGCATTTCTGATCTTAAAAACTAACATGGTATCAGAGCGGGTTCAAGAAATCCGATCAGATTTGACTAAGCAAAAATTGCAGGGTTGTGGGGAACTTGAAATAATGACAAATCCTTGAAGTAATATTTTATTAGAGTTAATTTACAGTTTTTGGCATATCAGATTTATTATAGGGACATTAAACATTCAAAGGTATTTAAATATTGCAAACATAATACTGTCGTCAGCTTGCTCTTTGTTTGTGCGCTGCCTGATATGAAGACAAAAGCCCAATCGCATAAGAGACAAGTATCCCAGCATCAATAAAGACAAATAAGAATATTATAAGGATGATTTATGGAGGAAACGCATAAAGCAATATAAAGAATCGATTCTTATTATTTTGGAGCTCCAATAAAAGCCATATTGCAAGTAAAGTCAGAAAAGTCAGAAATCATATTTGAGTTTAATGCTCCTTCACCTGTCGGGAGTTGCTTACAATGATGAAATATAACATGTTCAGGAAAGTCAAGCCAGCACTGAATAAGACAAGATTGGATACAAACAAAGATCGAGTCCTGCTTTCATTCTTGATCGATGCTTGCTAAGACAAAACAACTCAGCAGCCAATAAGAGGGTCGCCAAACAAGGACGCAACTATTTGGACACCAAATTCGAATTATCTTGTGGAGTTTGTGAAGAATTGTAGTTTTTGGATCAAGACACCTAAGCGCAGCATATCTGAGACAAATCAAATTAAGTCTATTATTCTAGGAGATCTTACTGCTGGAGTTTATCACAGCAGCTACAAGACAAATCAGGGATTCTTCCTTGTCATCGTGTATTTCAAGACTACCTCACTCTACCCAAGTTCTTTCTTATTGATGTCAATCATCATTATCATTGTATATCTGCTTATATACAACTGTTAGGGGATTTCCATATCGATACAAGCAACTGCAAAGTGCTTTCAGACAATTTAGAGGAATTATTTCTCTAATCATAGGAAGTTTGAGATAAGACGAATTTTGGGATTAATCAAGAATTTAGAGGAAGGCTAGGAGAATATCCTCATTGGGAAATTTGTGAATATTCCTGTAGCAAGGGCGTGAGCTTAGGCAGTGGAAGCGATTGATACCGGGTCACGTAATCACATGTGTGCAACAGCAACTCATATTTTCAATTCATGGGAAGACATTCAACCTTGGCACAGACCAAATTCTATATTTTGGGCAACCTTTTGGCCATTACCATTGGTAGCCTTCGATGATGCATAGGATGATGACTGGAATGAGTCCCATGAAGTTGGAGGCGCGAATGTTGGCCAGAGTCAGAGGCTTGTTGAATGAATTTCTTCTAAGAGCCATGATTTGCAAACTGGCAACATCGGGCATATTGTGAATCCTGATTGGGCACTCAACGGCAATACAAATCTTCACTATTGGACGAATTGCTAGATAAGTATTTTATGTTTGAATAAAATGAAATCACATTCTTCTAGGCTGAAATTCAGCTTCTATTCTTTCTCCTAAAATTTTGCTGAGTTGTGCAAAGAGGATCTAACATCGTTTATTTGGGGGCAGCTAATTTTATATTGATTATGGCTGAGTCGTGTGATTTTTTTAGGAGAGGTCATGGTTTCTTTTGAGCAGTGATCACTGGCATGAAATCTTTTGGAGATACCATTCATTCATTGCGAGTTGTTTCATACTAGTTGTGAAGATTTCTGAGTGTGGCTTTGACATGAAAGGAGAACTCCAATTTTGGTTGTGATTGGTTGGTCACATCGATACCATTCTCTATGTGCATGGACTGTGATGGTGCCTTGATTCAGTGAGAGGCCTGGTTCTATATTGAATATGTTGGCTGCATAATGTGTCTGAGAAAACTGAGTTGAGCAGATTGTCTTTGTAATCTGTAGTGTTGTGATTAGCATTTCCAAGAACAAAAATTGAGTGAAGACGAAAGAAAAATATATATTAGATTCCACAAAGATAAGTTCTATTATCATGCCTTAATTGATCTATCTAATGATATTTGCTAGATGTCTACATGTTTCATTTGTATCGAGGTAGTTTGATTTCATGAACTATTATTAATCTCTTTACAATGCAGGATGGATCGAGGAGCAAAAGGATGATGGATTAATTATCCAAGATTGCATAAGGAATTCAAAGGGAGGAAGAGCTTGAGGCATCCTGTGAGTAATTCATGCCAGCTGGAGAAATGAACAAACATGCACACATAGCTTGCAGCCTTGAGACTGAGTTGGTGGCACATTACTCTCATGATTCTTCACTAGAGACATCTCTCGAGGGCACAAGGTTGGGTCAGCCTTGGACGGAGAGTTGCATCAACAAAGAAGATTGAGAAAGATGAAGACACTAAACAACGGAGAACCTATACAGATTGTCATTGCGATCAACTACTTCGAAGAGGAGGAAATGACATTCAGAGGGAGTTAAATTCTGAGAATTCAAGACACGAGTTGAGTGTATGTCCAGGAAAAGGATTGAGGCTCTAAGATCAGTCAATGGAGGGGAGTTCACTTCCAAAGGATTTCTTTGCAATCTCTAAGGCAGGGATCAAGAGGGAGTTTTGTGATTCACTGAGAAGAAGTGAAGGTGTCAACTAAGTAGGTTGCAGTGTTGCAAGGTCAGGTGCTAAAGTCCTTGGAAGACCTCTTCAATTACAGAGAACAGAATTGCACAAGACAATCAATCTGGATTTGACATTGGTAGCTCTGCAAACCTATTCAGAATAGGGTGATCTGGGATGAGGTCGAGAAGGATAGTCCTGGACTCTTGCAAGTCAATAGTGTCGGAGGTGTGTGTTGGAACCGTTCCTCTAAGGCAAGCATTGCAGGAAATCTTAGGCAAGGAGGTCAGAAGGTTGATGCGAGTACTCGAAGCTCCAGAGGGAGTCACATAATCATGAAGAATTGTTGTAATGTATATTTCTCTGAGATGGAGAAATATGAGATGAAAGCCCTTGAAGTGTATATTTCTCTGAGACAGAGAAATATGAGGTGCAAGCCCTTGTTCATCTCTAAGACTGAGATGAGACGTCATGTTGAGAGACTCCATGACAACATCACATTGAAAAACCTTGTGATGAACCCTTGCACATCTTTGAGACTGAGATGTGTTTCTTTCCACACATGGGAGTAGCCATTGTGGACGTCATGTTGAGAGACTCCATGACGACATCACGTTGAGAGACTCCACGATGAACCTTTGTACATCTCTGAGACTGAGATGTGTTTCTTTCCACACATGGGAGTAGCCATTGTGGACATCATGTTGAGAGACTCCATGACGACATCACATTGAGAGAATCCATGATGAACCTTTGTACATCTCTAAGACTGAGATGTGTTCTCCACAAATGGGTGTAGCCATTGTGGACATCATGTTGAGAGACTCCATGATGAACTCTTGTACATCTCTGAGACTGAGATGTGGTTTTTCACATATGAGTGTAGCCATTGTGGGCATCATATTGAGAGACTCCATGACGAGGATATTTGAAAATACCTCCCTAGGTAAGAGGGAGTGTTAGTGTTTTGTAGCTTCGGGAGCTATTTTCTTAAATAAAATGTAATCAAGGCAGGTCGGCCTCTTGTTTCATAAACAAAATTATATTTATTTCTAGGTCGTCCCTAGAAAGGAGGGTGCCTAGCTTTGTATATAAAGAGGATGAAGTCCTCTCATTTAATCAAGCAATTTCATTCACTCAAATTCGCACTTCAACAGCAAGTCAAGTTTTCTAAGCAGCAGATCAGCATCAAGGAGAAGAGTCAATACTTAGTGTATTAATGAAATTGCACCAGATATAAGTGCAGATCCTTTGTATTGTATTCGGCCTTTTTAGGGCCTGATATTATTCTGATATATAAGAGAATATTCATTGTTGGGTTTTTCTCCCTCGAGTAGGAGGGTTTTCCAAGGGTAAAATGTTGTGTTCATTGTCTCTGAGTTGTGTTTTCTACTTATTGCATTTCTAATCTTAAAAACTAACATGGACTATACTGCTCCCCCAACTCATTGATCTTAAACATCATTTTGCCTCTGTTTACAGGGTAATTTTTTATTACTATATATTTATCTAATGGGAGAAAGCCCTTACCTCTCACTCAACTAAGCAAAGAAATTAACATATTGATAACCATACTAGTGTTTTCAGCCACTTTAGATACAATGGTGCAGTCACTTTTTCTGCACAAAGCCTCTATGAGAAGTTACCTGCAAAAAGTCATTAAAAGAACACCTAGAATTCCATGAAAATTTTGCCAAAATAAAACTAGACTGGCTTAAGCAAACAAGGCTCTAATACCATGTAAGATTTACATAACACTCATATCATATATGATTTAGTTAAGCATAAACTACCGAGGAACTAATGCTTAAGAACTTATTATCTAGCCTATTTGCTCAAAGAAATAGAGCTAAACTCATAATAATGGACAAATAATAATAATAGCTATTCCATTCATTATTCTCGCAATGAAACACAGCACCTCTACTTATAACTGAAGAGAATAGAGGTGGAAGTTATCAATTCCAACTTGATAACTAGAGGTTTGGAGCAAACCCTTCAAATTAAATGACTCCAAAACAAATAGTTGCTAGTTGCAACTTCCAACCACTTAGTTGAATTCTAAGAATAACATGTGCAAATGTTAACCTTAAAATATTAAACTAAACTAAGTAAACTTAATACAAATGAGATGCATAAGTATATACACCAACAATGCTTAATGTGATTATCTGACTATGCATCTCATGCCAACACATGGCAATTCGTGATATTTTGAGGGAAGCAAATATGATTTCTTCAATCGGTGATATTTTGAGAGTAGCAAATGTGATTTCTTTTTATTGGTGAAGTGATTTACAATTATTAAAACTCAAATCTTATGAATCCAAGCATCCAAGCATTATGATCAACGTTACCTTCAAACTGTAGAATGTCCAAGTTATCTTGAACCTGAAAGGGGTTGAAACTAAGAGCTTGAGCCTTGCCTTAAATCAGTGGCTCTACAAAAGAAATGTTGTTGCAAAGCCTGTTGTAAATGGTCATAGAGTTCATCTTGTTGTCCCTAGAGTGCATTGTCAATCATTTCATGAACAGGGTTGACAGAACTGAAAATTAGAGATGCCATTTGAGACCATGCAGAGTGTTGAGGAAGGCAGATGGAGGGATTGTAAGTGAGAATCCAATGCTTCCCATACTCTAATCATGTAGTCGGTATTTAGTACTCTCATATCACTTTTTTCGAATCCCCTATAGTTCAGAGGACAAGATAGTAAATGAGAACTGTCTATATTATAGTGGAGGAAGCATACAAGAGAGAAATGATCAATTTTACAGAGAATGTATGCGCAATAAACAAAAAGATAAGAAGGCCCACTAAATGTAGAACAGTTACTAACTCGCTATATTATAGCGGAGAAAGCATGGAAGAGTGAAACGATTAAAAAAAAATTAAAGAATGAAAAATGAACAAAAAAATAGGAGGGCCCCCTAGATGTAAAGAATAATTTAATAAAGTGAACAGAGTTCCATGCAATGTGTAAAATACTGGACTATAATTTTTTTTAATTTTACAAATGCTGGTCCGATTGTTGATTGCTTCACACTGTGATATCTCTATGTTTTATTCTTTAATTCCTTGTGTATGCATTTCATCGAATGATTAACAGATTGATCAATACATAATAAGATAAAGATAGAGTTGATTCTTAGCCAAATAAAATCAAATAAATTAACATTGACAAAGCCTAATCAATACTTAGTATAAAATTATTAAATTTTCAAGCTGGAACTGCATATGAATATGAAATAAATAACAGGTTCTGACCTTATACAGGCTGCAGTTGAAGACATACTGATATTCTTTTACAAATACTTCATATTCCTATCTTTCCCTCTTCCCAGATGGCAAACTGGAATTATAATTTACTTCTCTAGGCAGCTTGACTTATTTCAACTACCCACTGGCAAGTAGACTGCATTCACATAGTGGTACCCAAATCTGAGCGGCCAACATATACAACTTCCTTCCTTAGAGAGAGTTGCAGGATGTATGACTGCCACATTGCATTAATATTTCCCACGTCTCTTCCAAAATTCTACAGCTCCTTTCTTAATCCCTATTGCCACGTAGGTCTCAGCAAATTGTTACCAGGTAAGATAGATAAACATGACACCTTTAGTTATTCATTCCACATGGAGAGGAGATAGACTAGGTTGAATCTCTGACTTTGTCAAAGGCCGGTGGCAGTAAAATTTATGATTTCAAATATGCAATCTCCTTCAATACAGGTGTTGTGGTTGGTTTGATGGGTTGCAAACCCCCCATTTTCAAGTTTAATCTTCAACACAATTCAAGGCATCCCCATACAAAGAAGCAGCCAACGTTTTTTTATGTTCAGGAAATCCAAGAAAGATGGCAGCAGGAATGATTGTGTTACACCCCACTCTAGATTCCTAAATTACTTTTCACTTTATGGTAATTATTATGATGATGAATCGTGAGATTATGAAACCTTGAAAGTTACATATCATGATGGATTTGTGCAATGTTATGTTACTGCATTCAAATGGAATGTTGATGGCTAATTGATGATATGAATATGATGAAATACCATGAGATGATTCTATTTTCTGTAAAGCAATTGTTAATAAAAATGCAATGATCTGATCATGATGTGATGGTTTCCGGCTAACTAGCGTTTGTTTTCCTGAGTGGAAATGCAGGAACGATTTGAGCGCCTCCAAAGAGAGAGAGGGGGAGTATCACCTGGGAGAAGGGTAAGGTTACGAAATCATTGGCAATGCCATCTAAGCTTAGCATCAGTCATGTATTTGATCCCGTAAACCTAAAAGAGTCTAGGGATGTCAATAGCGTGCTTGGAGGTAAGTCAACCTAAGGTAGTTGAGTCATGTTCTTCCGTAGTGTTTGTTTATGGCAATTTTGGGGTTTAATAACTCTCTTGTTTTAATATATATAAGTAAAAATATATGAATATATATATGTGTGTGTGTGTGTGTGTGTGTGTGTGTGTGTATGTGAATCAGTAAACATATGTAACATATATGTATATATGTGTATATGGAAGCATATGTACGTACGTAGGTGAAGGTACAAATCAACGTATGTACATATATGTTCATGTACGTATAGATAAATATATATGTGAATAGGTTTATTGCGAAAGAAAATAGCACATGCATATGTATATTCATATACATATTAAGCATGGTATTATTTAAACACTATTACTTGAGGATTATTGATATTATGTGGCAAGTTGAACGTTGATCATCTTGATTATAGTTGAGTTCTTTATATTTTGGCGAATATGCCAATGTAGCGACGTGATAATCATCATCGTCAACCTTGCATGTGATGTTAATATTATTCTTGAATGTCAATATTTATAAATTATATGATAATTGGAATCAGCTACATAAGTTGTGGGTTTATTTTTGGCTCGACTCTTATTAAAAGAGGAGCATAATATATTCATGTCTTGCTCAACTCTCTTAGAGGAGCATATTTGGTTATTGTGGTGGCAATCTTATGTTTAAAATGCCAATGGAAATCATGTTTGGCCGCAGCATAATGCCACAAAGGTGGCACAATACAGTTATTTTTATCAGGGTAACATAGTTTTACCATGCAGGAAATTGTGGCTACCTCCACGTTAAGGTAGTGTGTTAACTGATTTCTTAACTGTCTCTTGCTCAACCAAATGAGTAACAGTTTTATTTTTGCAACCTTGTAATACGAAATTGATGAGCACATAGTTATACTGAGAGGGGGAGTGAATCAGTATAACGCAACTTTTACCAATTTAAAACTTTACCAATCACTATAACACCATTCACTCAACATAAATAATTATGCACATGAGAAGAACACAATAACACCGATATTTACGTGAAAACCCTTGCGGAAGAAAACCACGGTACAAATAATGTACTTTATATATTTATGCAAATTACAATGATAGTAGGCACCAACCTCTAACTTGTTTTGTAGGCACCAACCTACAAGAAGCCCCAACTCCCTCAATTTGTAGGCACCAACCTATTAAAGGCACCAACCCCCATAGTTCGTAGGCACCAAGCCCCACTTGCCAAGCACCAACTTAGCAAAAGATAATAACTTCAAGAACAATGTTCCACCTTCAATGTTGCTTCTTCAACGGATGATGGACAATTCTGCTCAAATATCTCTTTCAAATCTGCTTATAATCCTGATTTGTATCTGCTTCAATATGCTCCAAAGTCTTCTTTAATCTTGCATGAAACCTCCTTTACAAATCTTCATATGCCATATTCATATATCTGCTGTTAGATATCTGCTCTTCTTGGACTGATTATTCATGTTTTCACTTGCACATCTTATATGTTTTTATATCTTCATGAACTGCTGTGTATATATGATGAACACACTTTACTCCACACAAATATCTTTAATATAAATCAAATTTTCTCTTCATACTTCTGCTATCCCTCTTATTTATGCTCAGAAAATATTCATTACACCACATTCTCATTCACTCACACTCTTTTATTACATCATCATTCTCACACACTCTCACATATTCACAATCATTCACTCACTCATTCTCCTTCCCACACTCACATCTTATATTATCATATTTAAATGAGGAGACACATCTCTTTAAAAAGAGATATCCATTTAAACGGACGTGTCTCTTTATTACCAATGTTCCTTAAACTAATTGCTGCGTTTTAAACTGTTTGCTGCACCCTTTTTAATTTTACTGCATACAATTTTTTTAATATTTCTTCAAAGAAAAAAAAATCCCTTCCCTTTGAAGTTTGAACAGATCGCACCTTTTCTTATCATGATTACTTTTTACTAAATCTGCTTCCTTTTCTTTGCATATGAGACAAATCTTGTCTTTTATGGATTTTGTCTTATTCAATATTTGTCATATATGCTTTTTAAACAAATCGCCACCTTTGCAAAGACATTAGCTCTTGAATCGTTGCTCCTCCAAATTTAATCGCTGCTTTCTAAATTCGTCTTTATTCATTTTTGTGTTTATTCAGATTTTCGTCTTATTTGCCCCTTTTGTTTTGTGTGGCTCCACAAACATTTTATCTTTTATTTCATTATTTAAGACTGCTGCTTCTTAGATTTTGATCATTGCTGTGCGTACCTTTGTTCTGAGACAGATAGTCAATGACAATATCCAACAATCTCCTTATTCTTCCTTTGTCATTAATGATAGAAAACTTCTTCTTTATACCTTTGACATCAATGACAATATTTCCAACAGAATCTATCTCAAAAAACACCTCACGAGGGGATCTTGATGAGAGGTGGCTCATAAACTAAACTTTTACACAATAAAAACCTCGGAAAACCTGTCTATTCTGTTGATGTTAATGCAGCGTCGGTCTTCACTAGTACATGGGCCGACCTTATAATTAAGTTATACAATGTACTTATTCTGGCCGACTTTATTTATTATTAAATGTATATCAAAAGGCCGACCTATATGAAGAGGCGCCAAGAAGGTATATATACAAGGTCACTTTTTTGATGTTAACATATATTTGAATACACAAAAGAAAGTTCGCTATTTTGGCAGAGCAGAATTCGCAGTCATAGAAGAAGCTCATACTTGGATTCGCATACATAGAAGAAGTTCATACTTGAACAGCAGATCATCTTTTGTAGCAGCAGACCGATTTCAAGGAGAAACATATTCATTTGTATCTTTGCATCTAAGAGAGATGCTATCATTCATTGTATCAAATTCGGCATTGTGTTGGGCCTGAGTTCAAGCAGATTTCTGCTCTTATTCCTTCAATATATAAGAGATATATTTGCTGGGTTTTTCTCCCTCAAGAGGAGGGTTTTCCCAGGGTATCTTGTTGTGTTCATTGTCTTATGTGTTGCATTTCTTTTATTCAATTGATTAAATAATCTGATCTAAGAAACACTAACATATTCATGGCAGTTGTTTTATCACGTCCTCAAGAAAAACATGGCTGCTCCGATTGCCTTTGGTAGGATAGTATGCACTATGCAAGACTTCTAAATACAGCTGCCTTCTTGCCTTAATAACGGCATGACGGGGCATTGGGATTATGATCTCTCGTCCTATTTTCTATTAAAACTACAGTTTAGGAAAATAGGGGGGAGTATTGAGCTGATAATGAGCAGAAAATAGAGGGAATACCTGTGTGAAAAGTGGCCATCTTCAAAGATTGCATATGCAAGCTTGGTTAGCTGAAATCTAATGCATTCCTGAGAAGGAATTCTATATTGCAGAAAGCTAAATATTCCAAAAGTTTGAACTTCAAGGGTTGCGAACCAACTCCATTAAAAGGAGCAACAAGTTTATAAGGGAGAGGGAGTTAGCTTAGAAGGGGATTATGAATACCATCCTTGCACAGCGAAAGGAAGAAGAGCTGTGAATAAACTCAGCAGGCTGTGGGCTAAGTGCACATTGTTGCAAACCACGTTCATACCAATAATCAGCTTAAGGCAAGTAATCACTTCAGTTTCTTTATATTGGAAAAGGGTCATTCCTTAGAATAAATGAATGCTGAATGTTAATGGTTATTAAACCAGTAATAAGATAGTAACGTTTGTAATCTTTCTCATGCAAGCATATCTTCTTGCTTTCTTTAAAACTTCCATGTTGTGATATCATGTTACTTTGGGTTATTGGGAAAAATTAGTTCCTTAAATTCAATTTGGTTATTCATATTCATGAACCCTCTTTTAAGAGGATAATAGCTAAGAAAGATTTATGAGACTAGTCACTTGTTTAATATGAGTCTCTCTTTATTCATAGAGTAAGGGACTTGTTTTCTTGCCAATTTGAAAGTTGTAATTGAATGCAAATGATTTGAAAATAAAGTTCATTAATGAACACCAAATAAGCAAATGTCGAACCACTGTTCCTTTGTGGGTGTTGAACCAGAATAGTCTTAAGCATAGCTAGGTGCTAGCTCTTGTTAAGATGCCTACCAATTTAATGAATAGCTCTTCCTTGCTTACTTCTTATTGAATGATTTTGTGATTTAAAATAGCTTCTCAAAATAAAAGACCGTACCCTTTGGCTTGAGTGGTTAAACCCTCAAGGTGTTATGTTTTAATAGAAACACCTAGGTGGGGTATTTTTGTATACTATGTCTTTATACTATGATATGACCGGTTACGTCAAGTTATCTATTATTGTTGTCAAAGAATGCCATGGGTCTAATTCTGCGAGTAGACACTCTCTTATGCATAGTAAACTTTGAACTATTGCCAGATGCCAAGACTAGGAAGTTACGTTGAGTAACTCAAGAGTTCAAAGAAAGTACAAACTTAACTAATCAGTTGAGTTATGACTAGAAAGTCAAGTTGCGTAGAGTAAAATCTTTCTTAGTGTTTAACCATTGGTCAAACAGAAAACTCGAGCCATCTTGGGTCAGAATCTTCTATATGACCATGTATATGTCTTGACGATGACATAGTGTCATCAATGTTGCTAAAGAAGCCTAAGAATAGGTGAGAAGGTAAAACCTTTTAATTTGTGTTAGGGCTTGAATTAGAGGAAGTAGCCTAGACCCTAGATGTTAGAGATGCATAACAAGGGAATTCAATGTCCGAGGTATTTTACCAAACCAGTTGTATTACAAACTTAGTGAGTAAGAACTTATATTATGCGGATTTATTGTAAGAGGGGACCAGTTGGTCTACAATTGTGTTTATCCTTAGTTATCAAGATTTCATTGAAATGCATGGAAGACTAAAACCTAAAGGAAGTTATATTCTTAATGGAGATCTAACCATTGCTGTGTAGACTTTGTCTATGTAATATTCATATTATATTATGACCAGGAAGGTCAAGAAGATATCATTTTGTGTATAGATTTTCTGAAAGTTTATATCTCGAGAGTAGTCGCTCTCAAGGGTTAGGGTTAGATGAGTTATTTACTTAGTGAATCTTCACTTTCTAAGGAAGGACTCTATAACAAAGCTAAAACACTGAACATCCGAGACTATAATAAGAAGAAGAGATCTTCAGCTTAAGATTAATATCTATTTATTATAGATAATTGAACATTTTGTCAGTACTTTCAGTTGTGACAAAGTGGAACCAATTGATGACAGAAATTCATCAATAATAACTGTGTGCATAGAGTGGGAGATCACATACTCTCATGGTTAATACTAAAGACCTAAACATGTGGCAATTGCCAAATTCCAAGAAGTTATGTGAACATAACATCGGTATTTAGGGTCAAAAAATATCCTAGTCTAGTTGTTTACTGTTCTTAGTAAATAAGGACTTGAACAAGTGATAGTTGCCAAGGCCCAAGTTATTACGTGAACGTAACATGGGTGTTCTAAGTCAAGAAACCGTAACCAATCTAAATGAATTATGATTTTAATGAAGTTATCTCTTTTTAAATGAAAATTGATATGATAAGGTAACTATTGGTCAAACAATGGAAGGTCAAATATGGTACTCCAAGTCGAGTAGGGTGGGTGAACAAACGACTTCGCTCATAACTAGTGATTGTATATATTACAAATACTTTGGCCAAAGTGAGTGCAATAGTCTCTGCATGCACTTGTCGGCTCACTGTGACCCAAATTGCTTAACTAATCAGAGATGTCTTACATAGTTGGAAGGTATCCATAGTTGTATGACGGTATTAGTTAAGTAGGGCACAACACCAGAGCTCAAATGGCAAAACTAAGAGGGTTCTTAACTATAACCTTCGTTGAAGGGCAAGGCCACTTCCAGTTAGGAAGGTTTGCAAGGGACCGTTGGTTCGTGGTTGGTGGTAAAGCACTCGGGTGATGCTCTCCCTCTCGCAGATGACATGTCAAGTCTTGGTATCCAGATATGGGGTCTCTGACCTTGTATCTTTATGTTGTTGTTATATCTTATTTAATTGAAATCATTCAAGTTGAAATGCAAAAGTTAAAAGATGATTACTCTTTTCAGTTTGAAAAGCATGATTAGATAATATGATATATTTATGAGTATTCAGTTATGCAGCTGCATATTTTGTTTTGAAAGGAAAAATTTCATACCTCATTTACTTATGATGTTAGTTATTAATTGCTTGGTAAATAAATCCTGGTAATTTCTTCTTAGAAGGAGATGGTTGTTACATATTGATGGTTATTACATATTGATGGCTATTACATATGGTATCAGAGCTACTGGGTTCAACGCTTGGACCTATGAGTTCATTGTGTAAGTTTTTCCTAGAATTTTATCAATGGCTAATGTTTGAAATGTTCTTAGGCCAGAATGGTAAGGAGAAGAAGATTAAGGAAAACAAGGAAGTCAATTCTCCAAAATTTGTCTAACCTTAGGATTAAGAAAGAGTCTTTCTCGAAAGTAAAAAAAATCCTTAACAATATTAGCTACATGAGAGGTGTTTGGCAGGTTGACTCTAAGATATTGACTGGCGCACTTAAGTGTATTGGGCTAGAGAAGAAGCAGTGGGATATAGCAGCTGTGAAGGCCAATGTTCCTATCTCTAAGTTCAACCGATCAAACCATCAACTCATAGGGCAATGCCCTTTGGTTGAGATGCACTTGTGAGTAGTAGGGAGATTATGGAAGAGTACCTACGAGGACACCCACACTCCAAAACTGTTTTAGTTGACTCCAAGGGTGAGGAAGAACCTGAGGAGATTTCCATTCCTAACAACGACCTATAGTCGTAAGATTTCAGAGTTTTGAAACAAATAGGGATGATGTGTAATCCATCAAAATTATAACAAAAGAAAATTTGGAAAATTTATGTCAAACCTCGCTTTGGATTATAATTGAATGCATGGGAATCTGTTGGATGGGTATTAAATAACGCAAAATTTGGGAAACTAAATGAATCTGATAAAATGGATGAAATGACCCACCCCTGGTAGGATATTTAACTACTGAATTTTGCACTAATCTGGATGACAACTTCTGAACTTGGAAGCTCTGAAATACCCTGAAGGATGATCTCCAGGAAACTGATGAAGCTCTGTGATAATCTCTGCAAGAGAAATGACCCACCCCTGGTAGGATATTTAACTACTGAATTTTGCACTAATCTGGATGACAACTTCTGAACTTGGAAGCTCTGAAATACCCTGAAGGATGATCTCCAGGAAACTGATGAAGCTCTGTGATAATCTCTGCAAGAGACTATCTCTCAAATTGTCCTTGGGTGATCTTCCACACCTGTAGACAATGATCTCTCTAAGGTATCTCGTCCCCAAGAAAGCCTAAATCTCTAGAACCAACAAACCCTTGCTAAAGCTCTTCTCCAAAAATCTCCACAAGAAGAATAATATTCATGAATGTGCAAAATGAGTTTCAAAAGCCCTTTTATAATCTTCAATTTGCATTTGGCTTCATCTCATGTAATTTACTTCAATTTCATTCCCTTTTCCCTCCTTTTTGGTGCACAAGTTTATAATAAAAAATATACTTTACTAATCACTTATATCTCCCTTTTTTAAATTGGCACTTAAATCTATATTATAAAGTGCATGATAAAATCACTTATATCCTTTTAATATAAAGTCCCCCTTTTAATATAATTTAATAACACACTTTATTACTTAGTGTTATTAATATTAAATGCATAGGACCAAGTTAACCCATATAACTCCAGGATATAATTATGCCACCATGCCAGATATAGTAACTTTGCCAACTGACCATACCAATGACTTACTATAAATAGTAAGTATGCATCAAGGTCTCATGAATGGCCTCTGAAAGGATGCAACACCAATAAACTGGGATGAAGAGCTAAAGAATACAGAAATGAGCACCAAAGGGTCTGCTGTCGAACCAAGGACTACCCTCAAAAGGGTCCCCTGAACACCCTATTAGCCTACAGGGACGAATTAGTAGGCTAACCACTACATCAGATCACTGCTCAAAAAAGGGAGACATTACAATGGAAACTTCAGGAGAAGTAGGAACCCAAATGTTTCGAACCAGACCCAATTTGGAAGGAAGCCAGGAGGCAATAAGAGCTCAGGTAGAGCAATGTTAGCTTGAAGCTAGAATTGAGTTACCAAGCTTTTTAGCTAGAGTAAACTTGTTTGCAGCCCCTTAAGGTTCTATGGTAGTTTTGCCAAGGTGGGTGAATGCATGGATGACTTAATGTTGCAAGAAGTCCGCAGTTAAATTATGGGACCGATAGGATACTATAGGAAGTTTGTAGCCAACTTCCCAAGAATTGCATGTCCCATTACCTCTCTTCAAAGAAAGGGTAAGAGGATTGAATGGTCAAAAAAATGTCATGAGGCATTTGACCTACTAAAAGGAAAGTTGACTTCAGCACCAATTTTGAAAGTGCCTGATCCAAAAGGTCAATTTGTGATTATCACCAATGCCTCGGGAGAGGGGATAGGTGGTTTAATTTTTGTAATAAGAGTAGGATATCACCTATGAGTTTTAAAAATTAAACTTATGAGCAAGACTATGCTCCACTGGGTCTTAAACTGACAACAATTGTTCATGTTTGTAAATGTAGCAGCATTATATGCTAGGGAAACGCTCGAGTTAAGTTAGAACATCAAGGTCTTAAGTACTTGTTTATTCTATCACATTTAAATGCTCACCAATGAAGATGGTTAGAGCTAACATCTGACCACGATATCAGGGTCAATTACATTAAGGGCAAGGAAAACCGAGTTGCAAATGCCCTAAGTCGAAGGAGGCATAACCCATCAATGATCTCTATTCAAACGATTGTAAAAATAAAAAGTGTTGCAAAATTCTAGAGAGACGAATTCTATGAGCAAGTCAAGCAAGTTCTCAGGGACAATCCCCAAGAACCAATGTATGATGAGATAAATTTTGAGCCAAATAAGCTATTGAGATTTTAAGGAAGATTATATGTGTTGAACCCAAAAAAGTTAAGGAATGAAGTGTGGGGAGAGGTTCACTCCGCACCATTTTCAGGACATCTCGGTGTAACAAAAACGTGGGCTGATGTAAAGCCACTATATTTCTGGTAAGGAATGAAGAGGGACGCTACAAGAAATGTAGCAGAATGTCTAAAATGCCAGAGGGTGGAAGTGAAACATTATCAACTGGTAGGATTTTATACCTCATGAGAATCCAAAATGGGAGTGGTAGATCATTAGTTTGGATTTGGGTGCAAAGCCTTCTTATATTTGGAAATAGGCATAATGCAATGATTGGTAATGGTGGAGGAACTCGCCAAGGTAGCCCATTTTATACTTGGGAATTTGACGGATGGGCAAGGATCAACAATACAAGTGGGAGGACTACTTTCTATTTGTTGAGTTGGTGTATAATAATTCTTGTCCTTCTATAATTAAAAAAAAAAAAGATTCCATTTGAAGCATTGCATGGAAGAAAGTGTCAAATTCCTATAAGTTGGGAACGCTAGAAGATAGGATTGTACTTGGTCCAAAAATGCTATCCTAAGTGGAAGAACAGATCAGGTTGATCAAGAAAAGGCTAGCAGAAGCCAATGTTAGGCAGAAAAGCTATGTTGACGTTAAGTGAATATCGAGACAGTTCTCAGTAAGAGAAAGAGTGCTCAAATCACATAGGCTCCACCTAGGTAATAGCAAGGTTTCTGAGGGCAAGGTCCAATGGGACCAAATTGCAAAGGACAATGCTTCAAGTGAAAATTATAATGGAATTAAACAAGTATTTCCCCACCTCCTACTTGAATCTGAAAATAGAAACTAAGACATTTTCTTTTACTTTGTTATATGTTATGATACTTAACATCATCGGGGACGATGATTCTTAAGGGGGAAGGTATGTTACACCCCACTCTAGATTCCTAAATTACTTTTCACTTTATGGTAATTATTATGTTGATGAATCATGAGATTATGAAACCTTCAAAGTTACTTATCATGATGGATTTGTGCAATGTTATGTTATTGCATTCAAATGGAATGTTGATGGCTAATTGATGATATGAATATGATGAAACACTATGAGATGATTCTATTTTCTTCAAAGCAATTGTTAATGAAAATGCAATGATATGGTCATGATGTGATGGTTTTCAGCTAACTACCGTTTGTTTTCCTGAGTGGAAATGCAGGAACGATTTGAGCGCCTCCAGAGAGAGAGAGGGGGAGTATCACCTGGGAGAAGGGTAAGGTTATGAATTCTCTAGCAACACCATCTAAGCTTAGCGTCAATCATGTATTTGATCCCGTAAACCTAAAAGAGTCTAGGGATGTCAATAGCATGCTTGGAGGTAAGTCAACCTAAGGTAGTTGAGTCGTGTTCTTTCGTTGTGTTTGTTTATGGCAATTTTGGTGTTTAATAACTCTCTTGTTTATATGTGTGTGTGTGTGAATCGGTAAACATATATATGCGTATATGGATGCATATGCACATACATAGGCGAAGGTATGCGTCAACGTATGTACATATATGTTCACGTACGTATAGATAAATATATATGTGCATAGGTTTATTGCAAAAGAAAATAGCACATGCATATGTATATACATATACATATTAAGCGTGGTATTATATAAATGCTATTACTTGATGACTATTGATATTATGTGGCAAGTTGAACGTTGATCATCTTGATTATCTTTGAGTTCTTTATATTTTGGCAAATACGCCAGTGTAGTGACATGATAATCATCATCGTCATCCTTGCATGTGATATTATTATTCTTGAATGTTAATAATTATATATTATATGATAATTGGAATCGGTTGCATAAGTTGTGGGTTTATTGTTGGCTCGACTCTTATTAAAAGAGGAGCATAATCTATTCATGTCTTGCTCAACTCTCTTAGAGGATCATATTTGATTATTGAGGCGGCAATCTTATGTTTAAAATGCCAATGGAAATATGTTTGGCTATGGCATAATGCCACAAAAATGGAACGATACAGCTATTTTTTTTGGGTAACATAGTTTTACCATGTAGGAAATTGTGGCTCCCTCCACATTAAGGAGTGTGTTAACTGATTTCTTAATTGTTTCCTACTCAACCGAATGAGTAACGGTTTTATTTTTGCAAGCTTGGAATAAGAAATCTATCTCAAAAAACACCTCACGGGGGGATCTTGATGAGAAGCAGCTCATGAACTATACTTTTACACAATAAAAACCCTAGAAAACCCATCTATTCATGGCAGTTGTTTTATCGCGTCCTCAAGAAAAACATGGCCGCTCCAATTGCCTATGGTAGGATAGTATGCAAGAACTCTAAATGCAGCCACCTTCTTTCCTTAATAACGGCATGATGGGGCATTGGGATTATGATTTCTCTTCTCATTTTCTATTAAAACTACAATTTAGGAAAATAGGGGGAGTATTGAGTTGATAGTGAGCAGAGAATAGAGGGAATACTTGTGTGAAAAGTGGCCATCTTCAAAGATTGCATATGCAAGCTCGGTTAGTTGAAATCTAATGCATTCTTCAGGAGGAATTCTATATTGCAAAAAGCTAAATATTCCAAAAGCCTGAACTTCAAGAGTTGTGAACCAACTCCATTAAAAGGAGCAACAAATTTATAAGGGAGAGGAAGTTAGCTTAGAAGGGGATTTTGAATACCATCCTTGCGCATAGCAAAAGGAAGAAGAGCTATGAATAAACTCCACAAGTTGGGGGCTAAGTGCACACTGTTGCAAACCACGTTCACACCAATAATCAGCTGAAGGCAAGTAATCACTTCAGTTTCTTTATATTGGAAAAGGGTCATTCCTTAGAATAAATGAATGTTGAAAGTTAATGGTTATTAAACTAGTAATGACATAGTAACGTTTGTAATCTTTCTCATGCAAGCATATCTTCTTGCTTTCTTTAAAACTTCCATGCTGTGATATCATGTCACTTTGTTTTATTGGGAAAGATTAGTTCCTTAAATTCAATTCGGTCATTCATATTCATGAACCCTCTTTTACAAGGATAATAGCTAAGAAAGATTTATGAGACTAGTCACTTGTTTAATATGAGTCTCTCTTTATTCATAGAGTAAAGGACTTGTTTTCTTGCCAATTTGAAAGTCGTAATTCAATGCAAATGCTTTGAAAATAAAGTTCATTAATGAACACCAGATAAGCAAATGTTGAACCACTGTTCCTTTGTGGGTGTTGAACCAGAATAGTCTTAAGCACAACTAGGTGCTAGCTCTTGTTAACATGCCTACCAATTTAATGAATAGCTCTTCCTTGCTTACTTCTTATTGAATGATTTTGTGATTTAAAATGGCTTCTCGAAATAAAAGACCGTACCCTTTGGCTTGAATGGTTAAACCCTCAAGGTATTATATTTTAATAGAAAACACCCAAGTGGGGTATTTTTGTATACTATGTCTTTATACTATGATATGACCGGTTAGGTCAAGTTATCTATTTTTGTTGTCAAAGAATGCCATGGGTCTAATTTTGTGAGTAGATACTCTCTTATGCATAGTAAACTTCGAACTAGCGGCAGATGCCAAGACTAGGTAGTTACGTTGAGTAACTCAAGAGTTCGAAGAAAGTACAAACTTAACTAACTCAATTGATTTATGACTAGAAAGTCAAGTTGCGTAGAGTAAAATCTTTCTTAATGTTTAACCATTGGTCGAACAGCAAGTTCGAGTCATCTTGTGTCAGAATCTTCTATATGACCATGTATATGTCTTGACAATGACATAGTGTCATCAATGTTGCTAAAGAAGCCTAAGAATAGGTGAGAAGGTAAAACCTTTTAATTTGTGTTAGGGATTGAATTAGAGGCAATAGCCTAGATCCTAGATGCTACAGAGGCGTAACAAGGGAATTCAATTTCTGAGGTATTTTACCAAACCAGTTATATTACAAACTTAGTGAGTAAGCACTTATATTATGCGAATTTATTGTAAGATGGGACCAATTGGTCTACAATTGTGTTTATCCTTAGTTATCAAGATTTCATTGAAATGCATGGAGGATTAAAACCTAAAGGATTTTATATTCTTAATGGAGATCTAACCATTACTGTGTAGACTTTGTCTATGTAATATTCATACTATATTGTGACCAGGAAGAGAAGATATTGCTTTTTATCCAAATTTGCTTAAAGTTTATATCTCGAGAGTAGTCGCTCTCAAGGGTTAGGGTTAAGACTCAAGCAAGTGGTTGTAGCCAAGACCCAAAAAGTAACTCAAGTGTTCAAGTCAAAAATAACCAACAACCCAAATGAGCCATTTACTTAGTGAATCTTCACTTTCTGAGGAAGGACTCTATAACAAGACTAAAACATTGATCATCCAAGACTATAATAAGAAGGGATCTTCAACTTAAGATTAAAATCTATTTATTATAAATGATTGAACATTTTGTCAATACTTTCAGTTGTGACGAATGGAACCAATTGATGACAGTAAGTCATCAGTAATAACTGTGTGTGCATAGAGTGGGAGATCAGATACTCTCATGGTTAATACTAAAGACTTGGAGAGGTGGCATTTTCCCAATTCCAAGAAGTTACGTGAACGTAACATGGGTATTCAGGGTCAGAAAATATCCTAGTCTAGTCGTTTACCGACTTAGTAAATAAGGACTTGAACAAGTGGCGATTGCCAAGGCCCAAGTCATCACGTGAACATAACATGGGTGTTCAAATCAGGAAACCATAACCAATCTAAATGAATTATGACCTTAATGAAGTTATTTCTTTTTAAATGAAAATTGGTATGATAAGGTAACTATTGGTCAAACAATGGAAGGTCAAATATGGTACTCCAAGTCAAGTAGGGTGGGTGAATAAACGAATTCGCTCGTAAGTAGCGATTGTATATATTACAAATAATTTGGCCAGAGTGAGTGCAGTAGTCTCTGCATGCACTTGTCGGTCCACTCTGACCCAAATTGCTTAACTAATCAGAGATGTCTTACATAGTTGGAAGGCATCCATAGTTGTATGATGGTATTAGTTAAGTAAGGCACAACACTAGAGCTCGGATGGCAAAACTAAGAGGATTCTTAACTATACCCTCCGTTGAAGGGTAGGGCCACTTCCAATTAGGAAGGTTTGCGAGGGACCGTTAGTCCATGGTTGGTGGTAAAGCACCTGGGTGATACTCTCCCTCTTGCAGATGACATGTCGAGTCTTGGAAGACCAAATGTATCCAGATATGGGATCTTTGACCTTGTATCTTTATGTTATTGTTATATCTTATTTAATTGAAATCATTCGAGTTGAAATGCAAAAGTTAAAAGATGATTACTCTTTTCAGTTTGAAAAGAATGATTAGATAATATGATATATTTATTTGTATTCAGTTATGCAATTGCATATTCTATTTTGAAAGGAAAATTTTCATACCTCATTTACTTATGATGTTAGTTATTAACTGCTTGGTAAATAAATCCTGGTAATTTCTTCTTAGAAGGAGATGGTTGTTACATATTGATGGCTGTTACAGATTGAAACATAAAATGGAATGGCCAGCCCAATAGAATAACCCACTTTAAAAATTTATTATTTGCCTGCAAATCTTCAATAAATTTGTAACCTACAAAACTCCACGAACCTGGAAAGATACGACAATTAAGCTCAATCTCTTCACTCCTCAAGAATTCAGCATAACTGTGAATGCTGTGTGAATTCACCACTACATTGGCTAGGAAGCAATTCTTCTCTGAAACAAATTTTAGGATTTCAAGTTGAACAAAATGTCCAAACTTCACAATAAGAAATGAATTTGCCAACGATATGAATTTCTCCTTTACAATTCGCTTTTATACCGCCTTTGGAATATTCAAGAAATTATATTTATTTCTCCCATAAAGTGACTTCTAATTTTATTTCTCTTTTTAGCGCCGAGATAAGTCACTTTAATAAAATAATTAACTAAATAAAGTTTCCTGTAAAAATAATAATTTAAGACAATTTAATTAATTAAATATTCCCTTACCAAATTCTTGATTAGCCTATGGGAAAAATAGGCTAAGGGTCTTCACCAAACACTCACTCCTGAGAAGGGGACATTACACAATGATCTCTAACCAGAGATATGGCTCCTTTTGTGAAGCAGAAAATATGTTGAAACAAAAAGAAGAGAACCTAAACTAACTGGTGTACATCTGTTATAAAATGCATATGTTGTAGATCAAGCAAGGTGGAAATTAAGAAGTTGAACTGTTTCAGGTTAGCAAAGTTATAAGAAGCTGAAATCATAATTTATGAGCACTGCAGACACAGGGGGTTCTGTAGGAGTTGCCCATTAAGGAGTTACAATCTGTTTGGCTCGTTGGTTGATGCAAGCTTTTGGATTGGGTTAACAATTAGCATTGGCACAAGATGAAATTTAGTGCAGCCCTTGTTCTCACAGGTTTTGAGAAAATTAAAATTTAGCACCAGAGTTAAGATAAACATAGGTAAAGAAGTCAAACTTTGGCACAAGGAATTGCACAAAAAATTGGTTGCAAGCAATTGGGGCATCATCTTTCACTGCAATTATCGTTGAAGTCATGGATTTAGGTGCAGAAATCAAATCCAAAGATGAGTATAAATTGGCACGTTTATGGAGAATGGAAATACAGTTGCTCCCTCAAGGCCACTTCCTGGTTATGTTCTGAAGTGAGAAGAATTATAGTTGGATCTTCAGAAAAGGTTAGACTATGCCTGGGAAAGCAGATTTGTTTACGAAGTTCTAGGATATGGAGTTTAACTCGTTTAAGGAGACATCATCAACTGCTCCATCCAGGTGCACTTGCCAACCCTACCAATGGATTTTTGGCATGACGAAGTGTTTAAGAAAATAGAGGAGTCTTTGGGCACATATCTAATTACCTCTAAGCACATATTCAAGAAGGTCAATATTAATTGCCAGTTCATCTAGCTTTCACTAATTTACTACACAGGGATACAACAGGTGGACTGTGAAAACACTCCATTTTTATGCAGGTCCCTATTTGAATGGAATCATCTATGTGTGACTGTCTTGTACCATAAAATACACCAAGAGATTCTTCCTCCTCAAAAGTAGAAGTCAAATTTTTTGAGGTTGTTCAGATGAGAAACAATAAATGAGGAGCTAATTTGAAGGTATCTCTTGCTGGAGAGTGAGAATGGAAGACTCTTGAATGTAAAGCAAGGGTTAAGCAAGTCAGAAAACAAGTTTGGTCATCGATGTCCCTCCATCAATCCACTTCAGGTCTTGGAAGTGTATAAAATTACAAATCTAACCAACAGAAAGAAAAGCTATATGATTCTGCCACTGATAGATTGGAGAAAATAAGGGAAGCAATAAATATTCATCTCCTGGAAAATAAAATCAGAATTTGGAGTCACAAGATCATCATGATCTAGCTGCAGAATAAATGATTAAACTCAGTGGATCTAGTGTAGACATCTTGGACTCAAGCCTGTTCCAATGCTGTAACCTCCCATGGAAAAGGGAAGGAAAACTAACTGGTGGAACTCGAGAATGTGATCAGGATCTTGTCAACTGGCACTTAGCCATCAACGACTGAGATAAGTATTAATATCATGGTACTGTATGAAGCCAAAACCATGGTTTGCTATTGAATTGACTCTTGAATCTTCCCCTAGTGGGCACTCCTGCATCTATCCTTTGTATTGAATATGCCAATACATTTCTGTCATTATGTAATATAATTTTATGCCATTCAAAACAATAGTTTATCAATGCAAAGGGAGAAAACCATATTAATCCTAGAGAACATAACATCAACTCTGTAAAATTTTGTACAAGAATATCTGGCTTTCCAACATTGCTTTCAATTCTACATGATGTTTACCAAATAAAATTATAATGTGAAAATGATGGAAATTTTACAACAAAAAAGACCATTGCATTCTTACTGTAATCTCTTAATGGGGACCATTTCAATGGTGGTGTTACAGGAGATAAATTACATTTCAATTATTTATCTCAATTTATTATATACAATCAAAAAGGAATAGAGCAGAAATTTTAAGAACCTCCATAATTTACTGAAAATTAATTATTTTTCTTAGTTAAAACTGTTTGCAGTCTGAATCAATTCAGACTTTATCTTAGTCTCTTCCTGCTCCTCGTTCAATTGAAGACCCCCTTCTTTTCTATATACTGGGTCTGAGGAAATTCTGTTAATGTATGGTGAAACTAAATTTGACTGACTTACTTAACTTCTCTGCTCTTCTTAAAGTATCTCGTGACTGTTTTCAAGGATTTAGCAACTTGTAAAATAGTTTTTTCAAATCGATTTATTTATAATAATTTACTAATAAAAGATAAAGGGTAAACCCAGAGCAACCCATAATCAATCTGTCTGTTTAAAATATTTGTGAATAAATCCATGATCCAGTGATATGTTTTTAAATATTAAGCATCAAACCCTGATATTTTCGGGGGATTCTATTTAATACATAATTGCTCCAAGCCTTTTGACAGAGGCCAGGCATGTAGAACGAACAACATACAAACTTAGGCCACCAGAAACAGCTAGTTAAGCTATAATAATAGAACGGAGCTCTGTTAAGATAAATCAAATTAAAGTTGACTAAAGTTCATTCGTTTCTCTTTTCTTTAAGTACAACAGTCTAGAGGTGATTTTCTGTAATCTTATCTTTTCGAACATACATAATTGATTTGAAGCTATAAGGCCTCTGTACAAACTCAGTTAATAAGGCTGGTGGTTTACCAAAGCCTGAGCAGAGCAACAAAGATACTCTCGCACCTGTACTGAATTTGAATCATTATATCAAATAGTGAAAAGCTACCCAATTTTTGTAAAGAAAACTTAGAAGTCGTAAGTGTCCCTGAGTGAATTTACTTGTAAAAGGAAACCCACGCCAAAAGACCAAGGTTCTTACATTCATCTGGTTTTATTATATTGTCAAAACCAATATAATTAAACCGCACACTTGTGCCTAGCAACGATGGGGAATGATGACGCAATGCTAAAACCAGTACAGATCGATCGTAAGCTTGTATCTATGCAATTCATGGTCCATTAAACCAAATTGATCCCATGTGAGCTTAAATTATGGTTGGCTTTCTATGATCAAACAAATAAGTATTGAGTCTTTCGTGATTTAGCGTTTACTTCCATCTAATACTTGCTAGTAGCAGCTTCTGCATCTCATTTTGGCAAAGCACAGCGCGCTTCACTTTTAAAACAAAATTAAAACTCTAAGCAATTTTCCTATTGTTATTGGAAGAGAAAAAATATAAAAACAATACTGCAAAAAGAGAAAAATACCTGGGACGACGCCTCTTTTGCATGGAAGTAAATTCCCTGGACAAACTCCGCATTGGTATCGAATGTGCCATTTCGCGTGGTATGGTTGGCAATCGTATCCAGAGCTTTCTGCTTTGTGTTGATAAGATTTAAATAGGAGATGGTTACCTTATGAGACGGATACATCATTTTCAAGCAGTAAAGGCTCACGTCATCAACTCAGTTGCCCACATTTCCATTCCCACCACGCCCTTCCAATGTAGTGTATGCTTGTGAAGCCCTGCTTTGCCCATATCACAGGTGGCGCTCTTCTTTTTTGTTTTACGGCGTTTTCTCCCGCCAATGGTTGTTCCTGCCGTGCTCGACAGTATTTAAGTCGATATGTCTTTGACTTTCGGAGTATAAAGCTTATGGACCTTGCCACCGTGGTATTCAACAACTGTTACCTTATTTTGTAGTTTGTTTGATTCATAGATTTTTTTATATTCGACGTCTCATCACAAAGACTACTTTTTTTAAGAGTTATGTCCTCGTGACTCTCTTTTAATATAGATAGAACGATCTTTTTTTAGTCTTTTTTAAAGCCTGGGCGACTAAAAAAAGATTATGGGACAATCAGCCTTTTCATTTTGGCCTTATGCATTCTTATTTTCTCACTATTCTATTCAAGGAGATGATATTTTCTCACTAGTATCTTCATTGAATAAGTTATGTCAAGAAACAATTGTCATTATAATGACAATATTTCTCTTTGATGATTTGACAGGCAACACATTCCAAAATAAAGTGTTTTTGATTCCATTGTCCCGTTATTGCAAAAAATACACACCTTTTCTTTGCATATTTATTTAGATCTTTTCCATCTCCTTATTTCACATCGGAGTTTATGAGAGCTGATTCTTAATTGAGCAATAAGAATTTTGGCTCTCCACGAAATATTGGCTACTATGTAGGTATGATTTTTGTTGATGATCACATATGTGGTTGAAATTTTTGAGATAATACCTATTTTTCCTCCATGGTACTTTACCTCATGTACACTTGCAAAACTTATCTAAAACAAAAGTTTTTATCTCTTTGTTATTCGTGGAGCAAGCATTCAAGTTTATCTTCCATTTGCTCATCCATTTGTTGTTTTGCTTCATCCGTGTATTTTTTCTTTTACTAATAGTGTCATTGAAAACAACCTTAGGCCTCTACTAACTTCCATTAGTTCAATTCTTTTTAAATACCTTATGAGATGTACAATAGCAATTGCTTCAATAGGAGTTTCCCCAATTTCACTCGGCATAATCTCATAAGAACTAAACCTATTATTTTGAACTTGTTTGTTATCAAGCGCTTTTGAACTTTCTCAATTTGTTTCCACTTTGAGTTTGAGGTGTTGCTAGCCCACAATTCACACCCATAGAGCACCACCAGAAGCACTAAAAGCTCAAAAAGAATCTAAATGGTTTTTCAATCCCATAACTCTCCCTCTCTATATCCTTTAGTAGGCAATTTCTCATTTTATATTTGAAACTTGGAATTATGGTAATTATTAATTTAATATAAATAAAAAAATATTTTAGACTTAATAAGTTGGGATTGATTTCATTATTGAAATAAATATTTGTAAAATAAATAAATTATTTAGTTTGAAATTTGATGAAAAATTATTGTATGAGATGTCTTGAATCAATTTGTTGATTTGTTAAAAAATTAATGATTATTAGATAGTCACCTCAAAATGAATAAATCTTGTTTGATATTATAGTTTAGTTTTGTGTGGATATGAATTTCAAAAAAAAAATGCCTAAAACATTTATCTTGATATCTACAACATATCTCTATATAGTGTTGATACACATCGTTTAGGAGTGTGTTGAGCAAGCAATGTTCTCCTTTCCAAGGTCAAACTACTCTTGTTAGTTTAATGGTATGATGAAAAGGATTGAAAAGAGTAAGTGAGCATGCAATTTATGTATCAATATTGATGCTCCATGAACTGCTCTCTATATGGTGATGCAATATGGATGAGAGCTCCTAGATGGATGTTCAAATATCCATATGATTTGAAATGAAATAGGTTTTCTCTTTAAATGCATAACCTTATGACTCAAGTTAATAAATTTTGGGCTCAAGTTAACGTATAATGGCTAGTTAGAGTGAACTTTAAAAGTCCAAGGGTTATTTTCTTGTTATGTGAAACTATTATGAGCTGGTTTTGTATCTCACAAATTCAACTTAGGTAAAGGAATGGAATCAAGTTAAGCTTTATTATGGGGATGTATACAAAAGGAATCAAGTTAAGCTCAATTTATTTATCAATTTTTACATTTGGATACCTCACGTATACACTTGCCATTGCAAAAAGGATGTCTCTATTAAAATAGACCCAAAATAAAGGCAAAAATGTAAGGTATGCATTTTTCACCAATTGCATGTTGTCCTCGCTTTGAATTGCATGTGAACTACTACTAAGGTGCATATCAACATAAAACAAGTAATTAACATGAAAATAAATTATTTACATGCTCATAAGAATAATATGACTATGAATGTTTATTATATGTACTCTTCATGGTTTAAGTGACGTGTTCTACCTTGAAACTTAAACTAAACCAAAAATGTCAATCAAAAACATTAATAAAACATTTAAATAAGCACAAACTATAACTTTCTTAAAAATATTAATGATTAAAAATAAGTAGAAGTAAAAAGGATTTGGGATTCTACCTAGAATGGAAATATGATTCTACTTAGAGTAGAAGAAGTAATGGGATTCTACCTAAACCAAAAGAAAAAATTTGATTCATCTAGGATGGAAATGATATTGAGCTAATTACACAACCATACCCATTAAAGGAATTTTATTGATTGTATATCCCACCCTAAGTAGTTACATATAAGGGATGCAAGGAATCGGGGGAGAGGGAGAATATGTGGTCAATTAAAGCTACATAAGTGGGTAATAATGTAAATATATCATCATGTGATAAATATATAACAACATAGTAAGATGTGATCATGAAATCTCATGTGAAATGGAAAACAAGGTGCCCCCAATGTTGCTGCAAATAAAGGAAAATAACAAATGGTATTAAATAATTTCATGGAAGCATAGGAAAAGGAAACAAGGTGCCCCTAATGTTGCTCCAAGTTAGATTGTGAAAAGCATGTGTGGGACAATAGGGAGCATGGGTGAAGGGAGAGGAATGTGTGTACCTAATTTCACCAACAATGAAGGTCTTGAACAAATTTAAGTGCAAAATGTAACATTAATAAGCATTAGAATGATGATATGTGTAATCATAAACATGGTGTCATAAGATGTGATTATGATCATTTGTGAGTATATAAAATTAGGTAAGAATGTAACCTAGATAAGAATGATAATGTAAGATTTAAATATAATAACCATGTGACCCATAGGTTAATCATGAAATTAAAGTCTATTATAAATGTGGAATAAACAAATACTATAAATAGGAAGGCCCCAAGTGGAGAAAATACAAAATCTGTATAAAGAACATGGAGAAAGATATTTAGGACATAATATAGATGGGTAAATGAGAATGAAATACATGAGAAAAGGAAGATTACAATAAACATGGCTTAAACAAAAAGGGGAAAGTATCTAAATAAAATATAAGCTAATGGGAAATATAAGGGAGGAAAAGCACAAGCAGCATGACATAATCAAACAAACTAAAATTAAAATTATTAAACAAAGTATCTATATTTTTTTCAACATGTTGAGAATGGTTTTCAATCACTCCATGCTTTGCATCATCCCAAACCCATAAGAAAAGAACAAAAAGAGACATAAACAACATGAGAAATAAAGTAATAATGAACCACACAACATATCTTCAAAGTTACTCATCTCAACATGCATAGTTAAAGATGCCCTTACATTATCCATATTCTATTTTAAAATAAGAAAATAAAGTGATATCTGGAAGGAAATGTTAACATATGTAAATATGTAAAGGAGACAAAAAATCAAATCCTTAGTCAATGATACAGGAAGAATCTCCCATTGATAAAGCATCCTTGTCCCAATCATGATATGCAATATTTATTAATGTCTCAACTAGTAGAAGTGTCACATATGCATGCAATGTAGTGATCTTAACAAATATGCTTGAAAGGGGAAAAAAATGTTGACTTGGTCTTTTTAACCCATTCATCTTGTTGTATTCTACATAGTTCCATGTGTATATTTTGAAATTTCTCAGCATTAGAATAGTTATTTGGAATGCATGTGGTGTTCATGTTATTTGAAGATGGAGAACAATTTTATGTATCATTTATAACCTCTTATTAATTTCATTCATGTGTGCCACACGAGTACTTGTCTTCTCAAAGGGATCTCTTGAATGCATAAAACATGTATAATTCCTTATGTACAAAAATGTAGGATGAGCAATGTGAGGTTCCTTGGGTATTTGATCATTACTAAGTTTTTTTGAAGTGAGAAGTTGCATAAACAATTGTTGATTTAAACACCATAGGATCATCGAGTAATGAATTGTTAATTAATTTCTGCATTCCCACATAATTATTCTTCTTTACATTATTTATATGAATCAAATAAAGTATCAGTTCTTGCATACAAAAGCTCTTTGGGTGCCTTGTTAACTTACTATGGAATGGAAGGGCCATAGAATTTTTAGGCCGATTAGACCAGGAGGATGCTGAGGACTACCGGGGGCTATAACTCCCACCCTCCCAGAAAGCATTTCTCATGAGGAGCCGGGTATGGAATTCAACTACCCGGCAACTAATCTTCCTCCCGGCCCCCCCTGCCCCCTACTATTCTAATGGGGTAGATTATATTCGCTTTCTCACCCCACTGAAGGCCCACGGTGCTACCGAAGAAAGTTCTCGAACACAGCTTTCGTCTCGCACAGTAGTCTACTCCGTCTCGCATCCCTCCGTCTCGCACAGAGATGGCTTGGCTCTCCCCAATGAGTAATAGCTTGTTTGCACCTTTCTCATCGGCTCCCTTCCTTCCCTCCGAACAATCCTTCGAGAAAGCTAGATTAGTGACAATCGGTTGCCTTATTAGAGTTGTTACCTCCACCTAGATCTGTAACAATGTTCTCGTTCGTCTCGACTAATAGCTGGAGATGGGCATCTAACATTAAACGGTGTGGTTCTCACTTGAATCTGCGGAGGGTAGCCACCGAGTAGAGCCCCAGAAAGTATTCGACGTGTTAGAGGGAAGGCTGGACGGTAGTTATTCTTTCTCTTCCGACTGAGTTAGCCGGGAATCTTAGTTAGGCAGGTCAGTGGGGTCCTTCCATTAGAACTCGTTACTTCCATATCCCGACACTATCCAGTATTGTATTCTTTCCTCCCCGAGCGAGCAAATAAACTATTCTCCCGCCCACCAACCCCACCGGCCCCCCTACTATTCTAAGGGGCCTAGGGTGGGGAGAGGTAGTTGGAACCACCAACTCTTCCCTTCCTTGAACTTCTTGAACTCCCCGATCGAAGGCCTGCTGTCCATCGACATCTATTGCTTTCAACCTGCTGTTCATCCTTCCAACCTTCCTTCCGGAGGACCTTCCCGTGTTAACTTCTCTACGGGCACCTGGAATAATCCTGCTTCTCACCTTGAATAAACCCTCCTGCTTCTCTAGCTACTTCTGCATCTAACTAACTTTCCCTCCGGCCCCCCCAGGAGAAAGATCCGGTTGGGAGGAGAAAGATGGTAACAGCATAGCTGGCCCACCCCGCACCACCGGTTGCCCTCCTTATTCTAGTTACCATCCCTCCTTTTTACTTCCTTCTCGTTAGGCTCCATCCCCCACCCCCGGGTAGGAGTTACTTCCTTCCCATCCATCCACTGCCAAACAATCAATCGAGGGTGAATGAAGCCATCCAATAACTCTTCCGGATAGAAGGTTGTCAACTCGTTAGGAGGAACAATCCAACTTCTCTAGCATTAGGAGCCGGGTAACCTGAGCTGGACCATCCATCCTTGTTTATTTGTATTAGAACTCCTGCCCGTGAAAGGAAGTTATGAGAAAGGTTGAACGAACCGGGATGGGCCCCTACTATTCTATGGAGGAGGATATAGTTTAAGTTGGGCATGTTACTCCATAATTCATCTACCGACTCAAATTGAGGAACTATGATTCCCTCCCACCCACTAGCCGTTCTGGTGCCCTTAGAATAGTAGGGCCACCCAACTATGATTCCCTCCCACCCGGGAATTGATCTGGCCAGTTCGGTTGTTGACTCTACCATCCTACACCCCCTAACCGGAGGTGTGGGAAGGGTGGCACCCTCAGATGGAAATAATAGCCATCTTGTCCTCCCATCCTACCGGGGGTGGGGGATGGAGCCTTCACCGGGGGTGGGGGATGGAGCCATCACCGTGGGTGAAGGACGGGTAGGGGTAGGAGGGTAATGGGAGCCGCCCTTTACACCCCCGGTGAGAAAGTCTTAACCGTGGGTTGGGGATGGAGCACCCACGCTACCCTTCACCCCCTCTAACACGGAGCGGTGGGGATTCTAGTTGGACCTCGACCGTTCTCCACCCCCGCCCCCCTATTGCCAGGGTTGGGTGGGACTAGAAGCCCCGTGGCCATGTTACGTAACTAGATCGGGGTGGGAGGCAACTTCCTCTATCCTCCTAAGTTCCCATGTTACTCCACAATTCATCTACCGACTCAAATTGAGGAACTATGATTCCCTCCCACCCACTAGCCGTTCCGGTGCCCTTAGAATAGTAGGGCCACCCACCCCTATGGCGTACCGGTCAACACCAGATTATCTACGTAACATCGGATATAGAAGAACTAGTTAGGGAGGGAGTTAATTCTCCAACTATAGGTAGGAAGGCTAGGGCTCCAACTAGAAATGAACAGGCTAGGGAGGGTATTTCTCGCCAACAGAGTTCTTTCCTTCCACCCACGGGCCCTACGGGGTGAGGATGTTTCTCAGAAACATCTAGAAAGCTTTCACTCAGCCTGAACTGAGTTAACTACTATAGTTCCCCGGTGGCCCCAGGATGGAACCTTCCCTTGAGCCGGGTAACCTTTAGTTGGGTTACTCGACTGATAATTCTGGCAATCCATCTATTCAACTATATGCTATGGTTGGGGAATTCCTTCCTTCCGGCCAATCTTAACTGAACAATCCAATCTAAACTATAGAGGGTGGGTGGGGGGGCCCTCCCACCCCGCTCTAGGAGTTCTTTCATAACTAGTTGAATTCTATCCTACTATCTCGAGTTAGGCTAGCCAATAGCTATGGGGCACCAGCCAATCAAAACAAAGGATGGTCGGAGACTAGTCTTCTGGATGGAGAATCCTTCTCATGCGAGGGAGTTCACTACCTGGGGGTGAAGGATGGATTCCTGGGCCAGCGGAAATAAAGAACAATCAAACAATCCGGAGATAGTGAGGGCTATAACTCCTCTTAACCGTCCATCGGGGCCACCCTCACTCCCACTGTCCATCCTTCACTTCCACCCTTCACCCCCTATAGTCCATCCTGCCCATTAGAATAGTAGGGCCATCCTGTAATCAATGCAGGAACCGGGTAGACTCCTTCCACCGGGGGGGGGGCTCTACTCCTCTGCCATGAACTGGAATAGCTAGCAGCCCTGTGAGTTAGGCCAACCGAGCAAGAGGAATATATGGTCGGTGAACTATGATTCCCTCCCACCCGCCCATATATAACTTAGTGAGTTAGGTTCCTCCAACCGGGGGTGCTGATTGAACCCCGCCCGGGTAACCGGATAGAAACAAGGGATCAGGATAGAGGTAACCGGATAGAAACTTTGGTTTGGATCGATCCTCCTGAAGACCAGCAGCGAGAACCAGTCACAGGGTGGCAGGCGGGGGAAGGGGCAGGCTTTGAACCTGGGGGAAGAACAATACCAGCAGCTTCATTCAACTATCCAGTAACAATCCTTCAAGAAGTAACCCGATAGAAAGAACCCCGAGCGCTTGCCTGCCTCTCACCCAATTCTCCAACTTCTTTCTCGAGCTCTAGTCAAGTTAGAGAGATATAATCGCTCCACCCCCGGCAGCTCCAACTAATCAACTCAACTAGATATATCCTTCCCTCACCCGGTGATGCTCGGATTGAATGTTAGCAGGGGTTCATCAGGAAAGAAACCAAACCGGAGGTGGAGGATGGCGAGGGGGTCTCTGAAGGATGGAAGGTAACGTTGAGGATATCCCCACGGGGTGGCTATAGCTAGTATTACGTCTAGAATCTGGTCTTCCAGAACTCCGGTGTTGACAAGGTGGCCCTCAGATGTTGACAAGGAAGGGTATATGGATGCTTTGATAGTTGGTGTTGACTACAGGCCCCACTGAAATGGCTGTAACGATGAGGTCGCTTCCATTCGACCGGATAGAAACGGATGGTAGTTGTTAACCTGCCTGATGGTTAACCTGCCTGCCTTTCCGCACCCCCGGTGGGAGTGAACATCCAGCTAAAAAGAGAATCTAGTCGTCTTGCCCGCTAGAACTCCCTCCCACCCGGGATGGTAGTCGTTTCTCACCGACCAACTGAACTGCCGGAGGAGGAGCAGTACCGGAGGAGGAGATTGTTCTACCTTCCTTTCTTCTGCATTGGCCGAGAAGTAACTTGGGTCCAACATCCTTCTAGCGGAGTAGACTAGTTTTATTTGATTGAGGGAGGGAGTATACAACTCTAATAAGAAGGGAGGGCATTGGGTTATGTTCAATGAAAGATTTCACTCCTTAACACGGCCATAGAATTTTAGGGGGCCTGAACATGGGGTGAAGCCATTACTAGCCTACAGGGAATAGTTGAGTCAAGGAGAAAATCCTCAACTCGTTAATGAAGCGGTGTAGGCTTGGTATCCGGTGTAGGAGCTACCGATGGTCCAGTTGTCGTTAACTCGTTACTGCCTTCCGACCTTCCCTCCTTCATTGGATTGAACTAGTCTACTCCCTGGTGAACTCCCTCCCTAACTAGGAAGGAAGGAAGACTAGTCTACGACGTGTTAGAGGTAATTAGTCCAACTAGTCGGAAGGACCATCCAAACAAAATAGAAGTAGTTAGGTCCCTCGGTAATTAGTTGTATGGGTCCCTGGTGAACTCCCAACGGTAATCCCAACGGTAATGAACTAGTCTACTCCCTTCCTCCTACAGTCTAACGAGAAGGAAGTAACGAACTCCCTTCCTCCTAATTTGACTTTATTGAACTCCCTCGTTAATTAGGTCAATGGGGCTGTAGACTAGTTAGGGAGGAAGGAAGGAAGACTAGTCTACTCCCTCCAATGGTAATGAACTAGTCTACTCCCCGGTGAACTCCCTCGTTCATTAAGTCTCCCTGGTGAACTCCCAACGGCCCCTTCAAATAGTAGGGCCCTCCCTATTTCTTCTAGTTGTCTACTCGGTAGTCAATGAACTAGTCTACTCGGGATGGTAACAGTAGACTAATCGGAATTAAACAACTAAAATGAAGGAAGGGCAACTGGAAGGAAGGAAGGAAGGTCGATCAATCCACCGATCTAACTCTCACTGGAGGTGTGGGAGGAGCCGTCCATCCTTCACCCCCAGGTAGTTGGGCGGGTCGGTTTTCCAGTCATATGAGCGAGAAAACTGTGGCCTAGACCTCCCGGGAAATCAAGTCGAGTCACAATAATATACCTTCATCTCCAACCTCGTCTCGCAAGCGCATTAATGAACTGATTAATGGCAGTGGGGGGCCTTCCTTCCTGTTGATTGAACCGGAGCTAGATTAGTTCACCTCCCTCCCAAGGGGCCCGGACATCCATCCGATGCATTCTGATACAGTAGGCATTGAACCGACTGAACCCCTTAGAATAGTAGGGCAAGATCTAGATATAGAGAAGATATAGATATATAGGGTCCCACCCAACCACTAGAGTAGCGGTAGGGCCATCTTCTATACGTAACATGCCCACTACTATACTCCCCCTCCCTCCCTGGGAACAATAGGGCATTCATCACCAACCCCACCCGCTATAGTAGTTCCCACCGGCCCCTCTTCATTAATGCCGCTTGCTAGAATAAGGAGGTAGATTCTATTTGTGGGAGGCCCCCCCTGCCCCCTACTATTCTAATGGGGTAGATTATTGTTGAGGTTGGCCTTGGGTGGGAGGCCCCCCTCTATTTCCCCCCACCCACCCCGCTATAGTAGTTGCCAATATGGTCGGCGCCGAAGGCACGCCAATGAACCCCACCGACCCCCCTACTATTCTAAGGGGCCTTGGGTGGGAGGAAATAGTTGGGTGGGTGGGAGGCAATAGATGAAACCGTCCACTGATGAATCTTTCTAATTGGCGGCATTCGATCGAATGCCGCCAATTAGAAAGATTCATCTTCCCGGGGAACTATGATTCCCCCCCACTATAGTAATTCCCCGTAGGGGGGCCCTTAGAACCTTAGAATAATAGGGGGGGTTGGGCATGTTACGTATAGAATCTTGTTTGGTGTTTGGTGTTTGGTTTGGTTCTCTCTTGCGTTCCGAAAGCCCTAGATCCCTTGACTAGATTGGGCAGGTTCTGTAACTCATTTTGACCCGCCCCTACCCCACTAACCCCCCTACCCTGCCCTTCGGGACCGACCAGAGGCCCCTTAGAATAGTAGGGCACCGACCTGAGGCCCCTTAGAATAGTAGGGGGGGCTATCCTCCCACGAATAGAATCTACCTCCCTGAACAACAATAATCTACCGACTACTAGAGAACCACTATGATTCCCTCCCGCCCGGAACTATGATTCCCCCCCACCCACCCCCTACAATTCGCCAGGGCTCCCACCCACCCTGCTTCGGGACCGACCCATTTGCCTTATGGTCGGTGGGGTTTGCGGTCCCGAAGGGCACCCACCGACCTCCCTATTTCCACCCACCCCGCTATAGTAGTTGCCAATATGGTTGGTGGCGTCAGCCTCTGGCCGGTGCGACCTCCCTATTGCCACCCACCCAACGGCGGGTGGGTCGGGAATTCTAGTCGGGCCCTTCGGGACCAACCCATTCGCCTTTTCGTGGGAGTCATTAATCAGCCTGCTATTCTAAGCCTACCTT